>JAWQEG010002562.1:12500-62352 GCA_033782935.1 Petrolisthes cinctipes | reverse complement strand
AGTGAACGACAGGGAATGGAGAAGAATGAAATAACTGGAATGATAGCAGAGGGAAAACTGGAAACATTGTAGATTGAGTGAATTATATTGACGAGGATGGAATACACTGTTGGACGAGGGAGAAGGTGATAGAGAGGAGGGACAGCAAACAGAAAGGAAAGTAAGTTACATGGAAAGATAATACTAATACATGAAGAGAAAAGGTAGGCTGATAAAACACAGAGTAGAAATATCAATACAATCCGTTTATACAAAGGATATTATATCGTTTTTCATGTAGGAAAGGAATCCGTTTGTTTTGAGGGAAAGCAAAACGAGAGAGAGAAGGGAATAGGCATAAAAGGTAGGTACACACACACAAACAGAGAGAGAGAGAGAGAGAGAGAGAAGAGAGAGAGAGAGAGAGAGAGAGAGAGAGAGAGAGAGAGAGAGAATAAAGGAGAGATCGGACAGTGAGTGAGTGACCTTGGAACTTCCTGACGTGTATCTCTTTCATAATCAAAGACTTTTCACAAGGGCAGGAGGCATGCAGGCAAAAAGAAGGACGCAAAGAAAGTAAAGATATAGACTGAAATATCATATATATATATATAACCTTTGTTTTGCTCTTTTCTCTCTCTTCTCTTCTCCACTCCTCTCAACCTACTCAACTTACTCCTTCCTCATCCCTTCCCTTCAGCCTAGCCTATATTTTTAGTCTCTTTCTCTCGCCATTCACGAACTGACACCGTCTGATCCTTCTCATTTATGGTTGGCGAACCCACTCTCTTTGACACAGCTGCCAAAGACGTCAGTATTTAGCCAGATATATAAAGTTTGGGCCCCTAATGATGTCTGCAAGGTGTGTGTGGGTGTGTGTGTGTGTGTGTGGGTGTGTGTGTGTGTGTGTGTGTGTGTGTGTGTGTGTGTGTGTGTGTGTGGGGTGTGTGTGTGTGTGTGTGTGTGTGTGTGTGTGTGTGTGTGTGTGTGTGTGTGTGTGTGTGTGTGTGTGTGTGTGTGTGTGTGTGTGTTTGTATGTGTGTGTGTGTGTGTGTGATAACTATTTCTTACAAGACGTGTGATGTGGTGTGGTTTTTGGGATGTGTTAACTTGCTATGGTTGTGTAGTATTGTATGGTTAATGTACAGTAGTAGTGTGGTACTGTACAATCAACCGGTATTATGGTGTAGTTATAGCGTTGTGGTATGTAGTATAAATGTGTAGTACCATATGCTATCTTGATGTGGTGAAGTGTCATGTGGTGTAGGATTATGTTGTAATATGGTATGTTAGTGGGTTTAGTCTTGTGTTTGGTGATGCAGTAGTGTTGTTTTTGTGTAACTATAAATGTGTAAATACTTTCTTTTTGCAGTGTGTGTGTGTGTGTATTTTTTATAATGGTGTAATGTTATATACCTACAACAAACTACCTACAACAAACTACCCACAACAAACTATAAATGTGTAAAATACTTTCTTTTTGTAGTCTGGTGTGTGGTGTATTTTGTATAATGGTGTAATGTTATATTTTGGTGTCCATGGTGTAGTGGCTTGGTTTGGTGAAAAGTGATATAATTTTGTATTGGTGTGGAGTAGTGGTTCATAATGACTTACAGTAGCGTGATAACTTGATGTAGTGTCGACTTCATAAGAATATAGGCTAATCCCTCTCTGTGACACATATATTTTTCTTATGACAAAAATAGTATTATTTTGAAAACAACCCTTGACAAAATTCTTATGAGGAAGCTAATAATTACCTGGTTCGTTCCGTTCTCTCTCTCCTCTCTCTCTCTCTCTCCTCTCTCTCTCTCTCTCTCTCTCTCTCTCTCTCTCTCTCTCTCTCTCTCTCTCTCTCTTTAATTTGTCTTAATTTAACTTCTGAACACACTGGTACCCCTTCCCTTGTTTCGTTTCCTCCCGCATTTTTACTCTGCCTGCGGCCACTGTGGGGAAGGGTAAGCTACTGTTTCATCTCACTTTGTGTGTCTTTCTCTCTCGCCTTGTGTCGCTGGTGTTGTTTATGGCCGTGTGTGTGTGTGTGTGTGTGTGTGTGTGTGTTACGAGAGCTGGGAAGCACTAGTAGGATCCCAAGGACTAAACACTTTAATGATATAACAAACATACTAACTTGAAACGCCCACCAGTCTAGTCTACCGTATCACACACACGCACACACACACACACACTCAAACGTATAAACACACAACACATAACCACACACACACACACACACACACACACACACACACACACACACACACAAACATACACAAACACACACACACACACACACACACTCAAACATATAGACACACAACACACACACACACAAAACACACACACACTCAACGTATAAACACATGCACAACACATAAAAAAACACAGACATACATTAAGTTATTTAGTACCAGTTATGGAAAGAGTTACCGTCCTATTAAAGTCTTCCTCTGGTCTCATGCACTTGTTCCTTGGATAATTGAATGACTCTTATGGCTTTTACACATTGTCTATAAAATCCACAATCATTATGTTGTTGCCACCTGGAATATGAAGAAGAGTCCTAGGAGGGGGGGGGGGGTATCTCTCTCTCTCTCTCTCTCTCTCTCTCTCTCTCTCTCTCTCTCTCTCTCTCTCTCTCTCTCTCTCTCTCTCTCTCTCTCTCTCTCTCTCTCTCTCTCTCTCTCTCTCTCTCTCTCTCTCTCTCTCTCTCTCTCTCTCTCTCTCTCTCTCTCTCTCTCTCTTTTCACACACACACACACACACACACACACACACACACACTGAATAGCTTGCTTTCACTATCAACCAATCGTCCCATGCGTTACAGAGACAAGGCGTGAATATTAATGGTTGTGGTGGCATCCGTAACCCACAACTACAGCTTTTAAGGCCTTATCGTGCTTGTGGAAGGGAAAGGGTTCACAGGCACACACAAACTTAAATGCAGACTTTCAGTACACAGGCACACACAAACTTAAACGCAGACTTTCAGTACACAGTCACACACAAACTTAAATGCAGACTTTCAGTACACACGCACATAAACATAAGTAAATGCAAGCACACATGCACATACGTAAATGCAAGCAAACACACACACACACATTTTTACATCTACTGTATATATCCCTATGGTTTGTCTGTAAATTATCTGAACAGATTATATTTATTGTTAATGATCATGTAAAGATATTCAGATAATTTATGGACATCCTGTTTAACTGAGCACACACGAGTAACATATAGCAAGCACGAAGGAAACAGAGAGAAAGGAGGGACATCAATCATGAAGGAAACAGAAAGAAAAGGGGGACAGTTAAAGATAGTAAAGCGAGTATAAGCAAATCACACACAAAAGTATAAGAAGGAAAGATGAAAATATAAACACTTCAGGTCATTCGTGATGGTAAAGACGGCAGATGAAGAGAACAACCAGACAGGAAGACCTTAAGGACCCTGTTATCGTTTATCAGACTTGGTGGCTTCTGATTCCTCCTGTCTGTGCCAAGAAACACATTCCTTCAATACGGGTGGTGTTTCGTGGCAAAGTTTGAAGGACTCGGTAACCTCCAATTTTCTCACTACAACACGGGGTCCCTTAACTCAAATATTATAGTTTCAGCTTCAATGACGGAAATTTGATGACGTAATGAATGTGTTTTTCGGCTGATGGTACTTTGTTTACAGTTATAATGTGTTTTACAGCATGCAGATGTTTTGAACACGAATTTCTTCAAAGGCTTCTTCTCTCACCATCAATCATTATTTCTGGTGAGACTTTGCCCTTCCATTGAGTTTATCATATATTTACGAGGGTGAGGTTTAAGGTGGTAATTCTTTTTTGTTACATTGGAGTGCCTTGTTGATTCCTCCAAAGTATGCTAGGAAACAGGACCAGAAGAGCAAAAATAATGGTATGTGTTTCTGCTGCTTGGAATAGTTTGGAGGATTCAGTTGCTCCATAGATTTACCACCAACAAAACTTCCCCTTAACGGATAGTACAGTGTTGGTAAATCTGGAGTAACAAATTCCGGCAAATTATTCCAAGCAACAACAGGCCACCATTAATTTTGTTAATCTGGTTCTGTTTTCTGGCATATTTTGGAGGAATCAAGACGCTTTAATGTACAAACAATATTAACTCTCCCCTTATGGAGGTTTTTTTTTTTTTTTTTGTTTTTTTTTTTTTTTTTTTTAACGAATTGGAATGCTGTAGATTCCTCGAAACTATCCCAGACAACGGTATCGCCTCAGTATATAGGTAAGGGGATTTGTTTTATTACTGTGTTTGGAGGGCTACGTCGATTCCAAACTACTCACACAAACTACTCCCTTAATTGGCTTAGGGCCTATTTCACACCTACAGGCATTATACGGTTGATATTGCGTTTGCATGTTACACAGATGAGAATTGATATTACTTCATCCGTATATATATTTTTGTAAATAAGATTAGCCAATATCCAAAATGACAGCATTATTATTTTTTCGTATTCTCTAACATATTATCATTAGGGAAGAACCCCTTTATGGTAAATTGGAAGATTATTGTATACCTCAAGGCTATTTCAGGAAACAAAATAATCATAGTGATACAATTTGGGGATCTGTTTTGTTGCACTGTTTGGAGGAATCAGTATCCCTCAAATTTATCGTTCAAGTTGATCCCCTTCAGTAAGCTAACACTGGTAGCATCTATTAAAAAAAAGTAAGGTTACGGAAAATATATACGGTATACACTCATTTGTTCTATAGTTGTGTTTTAAACCAATTACCATCCAGTGTGTTAAGGTTTACTCGTAACTGATAATGTATGATCGATTTACTGCAGGAGGGAAATCAAAGCAGAGTACCTTGTGCGGCTTTATATGAGAGAGAGAGAGAGAGAGAGAGAGAGAGAGAGAGAGAGAGAGAGAGAGAGAGAGAATGTTTATGATAACATTCATAGTCTGCTGTTGTATTCTTCATTCAGATAATATGTTTGTTTACGTTATGTTTATACTTTACGATGGTGCAACATGGATGTGCTTTATGTTTGATTAATTAGCTTGTTTTGATATCTAAATGAGTCGCCTCTCCCAAATGACTTAATCCTTAATCGGTATTATCAAAAACCTAACCTAACTAAGCACAAACTAACCAATATGATCACCAGATGCGAAAATATGTATGTGCTTGACAAAATAGATACGGAACAACACCATATGAGGAGGAAGGAGCCTTTACTGACGACTTTTCGCTACTGTTTTTCCTTCAGATCAAATACTATCAATGTGGGTAGGACCTTCCCCATGACCTGAAGAAGCAGTAACGAAACCTTGACAATAAAGGCGCCTTCCCCATCATACGGTGTTGATTCTTATCCATTTCGTCAATCTAACGTATAGTTTACTCATATGGTATATAATTATTGTGGTTAGGCTAGGGAATGTGTCACCGAGCCCTGCCACATAAACTCTCCTCTACTCGCAAAACCACCAGCGTATTTTCATAACTGCATGAGTTATTAGTTTTGCTTTAGAGTCGTGAGAGGCATACGGTATAGACAGGAAGACAGAAACTATCACGAATTAAGCAAGAGAATAAATAAACAGAAAAAGGGATCTGGCTATAAACAGAGAACAAAATTACACAGCATTCCAGTAATTGAAATTGCCACTGCTGTAATCTCCATGGCAATTACCACATAGTCAATAATTGGCACCAGCATGCATAATGTATGTTCGATAATTAAATCCTTCCCTATTGGAGGATATCACATAATCAGCAACTTGTTTTTCTCTTTTAATCAGGGAAAGTTATTTTTTGCTACTTTATTGAAAACATTAAACATGTGATTTCTGTTTTATTGTTTTCACCCAAACGTGATTCAGAATTGTTGTATCTAAAAAAATGGCAGCTACTCAGATTTCTAATTTAGTAGTAGTGTTAACATTCACTACAATGCATTGGTTTACCCATCAGATGTTATCTTTTATCCAATGACTATAAAGATAACCTGAAACCAAACTAAACAGAACGTATCCCTAGACGGCCGATGGACATTATTAAGGGAGTCAACTTTTGTGGGCGACAGGACTACTAATGCCTCCATACTATGCTATAACACAGGTTTCTCCAAGTAAAGACTTGGATTATTTTTTTCTACCATAGTTTGGAGGAATTACTCACCCTTCATTTCGCCATTCTCTTGTACCACCTTCAACATTTCATGTATGCGGGTGTTCAAGTCAAGCACGTACTGTAGCAAACTCCTGTTGGTAACTTCATCACTGCTCCAAGCCTCCTTCACAAGACTCAGAGGACCACGAAACCGATGTGCAAAGACGATCTCGTTAGGAGAGAAGCCCAAACTCTCTTGGGGGACCTGACTCGTATCAAAGAGCCAAAACGGCAGACCAATCCTTGGTATGATCCATACAGTACTTGCAGATCATATGCTTCGACAAAGCTCCTCATATGTGATTACGAAGCGAACTACATTCACTCGGTATAACAACAAACATTCAAAAGTGGCTTGAGGACTGGCTTTCGGAGGGCAAGCAGCGGGTTATTATAAAGTATAATCGGTCACTCGTCTTGTTGGCGTGATGTTATAAATGGATTTCCTCAAGGATCAAGTCTCGGCCCCATCCTCTTTCTATAATACATAAACAACATAGATGATGGTCTCACCTGCAAAGTATTAAAATTCGCCGATGATATTAAAATCACCACATCACATGACAAAGAAAGACTACAGGCTGGCATCGAGCACGTCGTCACATAGGCCGACAAATTTCAAATGAATATTAATGATGACAAATGCAAAATTTTGTATATTAGAAGCAGCAACGACAGTTTAGCAAAGGCAAACTAGGTCTGTTGTTGTTTGCAAGTCCTTTGCATTCCTTTGTAACACCACCTCCTCCTCCCCAGCCAGCCAGACAACTAATGCCATAACTCGTAACTCGGGTAAGCTAGACAAGGGACGTGGCCTGGCTGGTACCTTGGCAAGTTAGGTAAAGTTAAGTTAGATTAGGTTAGGTCAGGTAAAGTTAAGTTAGGTAAAGTTAAGTTAGATTAGGTTAGGTCAGGTAAAGTTAAGTTAGGTTATGTTAGGTCAGGTAAAGTTGTTAGGTTAGGTTAGGTCAGGTAAAGTTGTTAGGTTAGGTTAGGTTAGGTTAGGTTAGGTTAGGTCAGGTAAAGTTGTTAGGTTAGGTTAGGTTAGGTTAGGTTAGGTTAGGTTAGGTAAAGTTAGGTTAGGTTAGGTCAGGTAAAGTTAGGTTAGGTTAGGTTAGGTTAGGTAAAGATAAGTTAGGTTAGGTCAGGTAAAGATAAGTTAGGTTAGGTTAGGTTAGGTCAGGTAAAGATAAGTTAGGTTAGGTTAGGTCAGGTAAAGTTAAGTTAGGTTAGGTCAAGCAAGGTTAGGTTTGGTTAGGTCGGATAAGGTTAAGTTACGTTAGTTCATGTAAAGTTAAGTTGTTAGATTAGGTTAACTTAGGTTAACTTTGAATAGGTTAGGTTAAATAGTCTGAGAACCGAAATTCTAGATATGATCTGAACTGTGAGGACAATAATAGGAAGAAAAAAAAAATCCGGGTTTGTAGAGTCCCATAATACTGGATGATCTCAGTATTCTTCAGTTACACGTAGCACCAAGTCTCTTGGCCAGTCCATGGCACCGTACGCTCTATACGTGGACGTCCAAAAGAGTGTTGGACCCGACATATGCTCCCAGCCACGAACCGTCCACACTGCAGTGTCTCGGAGCAGTTTCAGGGTTTGAGCGTCCAAACGAGACTTGTCGAACATGAACGCGAACATAGTCTTAGCATTGTTCCGAGTATGCCTCATGCATGTTTCAGTGCCGTGTGGCCGTGGCTTTAGCCAGGCATTCTGTAAGGGAAGTTGTTCGTTGTTGGTGTTTTGGAGTTGACGAAGTCCTCTAAACACGGGTGCATAATTGCAGATTCCTCCTATCTGTGTATTGGAGTAGTCTGCTTGGAGGAATTAGCAGCCCTCCAATTCGACGAAAGTATATTATTTCCGTCAGCAACGTCAATAGCCTACTATAGACAGGCTGTTGTGCGTTGTCGAGACGTTTTGAGTGAGAGTGAGAGTGAGAGTGAGAGTGTGTGTGTGTGCGTGTGTGTGTGTGTGTGCGAGCGAGTGTGTGTGTTTATGTGCGTGCCTGAGTGAGCGTGCCTGGGAAGGAGAAGGGAGTTGGAGATATACTTTTATGACGCCTATATGTTAGATGAGATATCAGCTGAGTTACAAGAGAGAGAGAGAGAGAGAGAGAGACATTGATTATTGATGTCCGGGAGGGAGGGAGAGAAGAAGGGGAAAGGGAGGGAAGGGAGGCTAAGGAAAGGAGCGAAAGGAAGAGAAGGAGGGAGGGAAGAGATGTAAGAGAGGGGAGGAAAGGGAAGGGAGGAGAGGTAGGAACTGCAGCTTTTCCTGTCATAGACATCAGTTTGCTTCAGATCTCATGATAACGCACACGCCTGCACAGTCGTGAAAATAAACTGCAATACACATATGTGTAACTCAAACAAATTGATGACTAATGTTTTCACGTTCTGATAGGATGTAATTGTTTTGAATAGTGAGTTACAGCTTGCAGTAAATTGAAAGATGCTGTTCAAACAACTTATTGGAAAGTATACCAGCTAACGAACTGAAGGAAGCTGTCAAACGTTTACATGAATCACCTACATGTGAATGAATGTTATGGTCTGCGATTATACCTCAGTAAGTGTAAGGGTCTCATGGTACAGTCACGTTCAATAGTCCAGTAACACATTCCAACCCAAAAGTCTCGAAAATGGATGCGAAATTTCAACTGTTGGTCTCTTTAATAATAGTTTATAGCGGTTCATAGTGGGTCATAGTGGATCATAATGGGTGATAATGGGCCATAATAATTCGCAATCGTTCATAACGGTTCATAGTGAGTCATAATGGGTACCAGGAGTAACTCAAACGACTCGTTTTATTCATTTGATGCAGGACTATTTATCGTGACTGTCCATCGTTTATTTTAATACAGTTTTATACAGCAACGTAAATTCAGAAATTCCCACCTTGGAGATGAAATTGGTCCTTTCAAATTACTTTCCTTATAGGGTACGGTAACCTCGTATCGACACAATGAAGGATTACTGATTCCCCCAAAGTATCCCATGTATGTGTGTGTGTGTGTGTGTGTGTGTGTGTGTGTGTGTGTGTTGATTAAATGGAGGGGAAAGAAGGTTGGGTACAGAGGAAGAATAGGTAAGAGGAAGTGAGTTTTAGCCAGAGAAAAACTCTAGGCAAGCTGCACCACGTAGGAAATGTTGTGAGGTCACTGTACTAGTAATTTGAGGACTTACAGTCGCAGTAAACAGTCCTTGACCAGTTAGTAAAGAATCGGCACAGGAGCGTCCGACAACCCAAAACATTAATGCCAATTTGGTGCAAGTTACACACACACACACACACACACACACACAAGTACTGTACATGAACATATAAAAACCCGTAACGAAAAAACTCGGAGAAACCACATTATGTATCATACTGCACACACACACACACACACACACACACACACACACACACACACACACACACACACATTCAAGAGCAATAAAAGCCCATGATGGGAAAGATATGTAATGCCCCGAGGACTGGGTAATATTGTGGGAGCAGGTGGGTGCCTCGCCTACACTTTTCTGGAGTTGACTGGGAGTGTGCCCCAGATATATCATGCTTAAAGTGGCTCGCTCATAGTTGGGGGCGTCTGGGCCGTCTGATGTGTGTTAGTGTGTTGTAGAGAGAGAAAGAAAGAGAGAGAGAGAGAGCCCGTAAAAGGGTTAGTGAGACAATAATGTACAGTTAGCAAAACATGAATTGCGACCACATTTTTGGAACGTTAAGTATGTTAATGTTCATAGTTGTTTGTAGGGATCATAAGTCTGCATTACAGAAGGAAATGTACAGTACAATGCCGGACTAATGTCCTGTCTTGCAGCCAACCACAGGGCGCCAGCCTTCTCAACCACTTCAGGCTCTTTTGGCCCTTTTCGGCCCCAGTTACTCCTTTTCAGTTCTTCAACTGTCTCTCCGTTCCTTCTATTTCCTTGTGCTTGCTGTCCCACCTCTCTTATCACCTGTTCCCACTGGCGAAGGCTGGTTCCATCCAGAAATGAGGTTTGGTAAGGTCAGGCAAGGTTAGGCTAATTCCCAAATTCCCTATTTCCTAGGGAAATATCACCTAAACTCTAACTAGGAAGTATAAACACAGCTGATGGTGAGTTGATGTGTTACCAAAACAAACGTCAACCAGAGCAGCGTTGCCACATGAGCGATCTGCCAGAAGTGGCTGAGAATCACCACACCTCTCTCTCTCACACACACACACAGATTACCAAGGATTCTACCACCACACCTTACAAACTCACTCACTCACTCACTCACTCTCTCTCTCTCTCTCTCTCTCTCTCTCTCTCTCTCTCCAACAAGCTTTGAAATTTTATAGCTAAAAGAAAAGAGTCTATATGATCGTAGAACGCCCTTCTACTTATACTTTAAAATCATCATTTAATTATCTGCCTGAAGTAAGGAACAATATGTTGTTAACTGATAATAAATACTGCAATGATTATTTACATATGCACTTAATGTTTTACCAATTCACACTTATGGTGGAAACAATTTGTTGCCTTTAACTCTCATTAGGTATTGTTTCACTACACTATCATCATTAGGTGTGTTGGTGTGTTATAATGTCCAGGGACGATATTAATAAAACCACTCTGAGTTTGCACTTGTTCGTATGAGTGCATTACTAAACAAAGAGTTTCAGGCTCATTTCAAAGCAGTGGATCAGTTTCCTCTTCTTAAACTACCGTAAGAATCTGTAATATGATTTGAAAACAATGCCGTGTGGAAACTAATACTTACAGACAAATTTATAGCTGAGGAATGAACCTTATTTATACAGCATAACTACAGGCCCTGCACACACCTGCCCCCCAAACATTGTCTGAAACAGTGCTCCTACAAGTTATACATAATAAAAATAACATTGTTGCTGAAAATTAATGACACATGCTCGAAGCAATGTCTGATGTTTTTGTTGGTGACAATTAATCTAACATGTTCTAAGGTGAACAATCTACACGGACATGTATGTAGCAGTGATCATCACTACGTAAATTTATTGTATATAAAAACATCCAAATTTCCAATGTGTTTCGTGGTTGGTCCATGTCTAACAGAATTGTGTCTCTTGAAGTCAAACCATGTCCATCAATAATCACAGTATTTATCTTGTTCTTGGCATCTGCACCGTTCACTTGAGGAGGTAAAATACGTGCATAGGATATGACCTATACTGTTTACCATAACAATAACAGGTGTTCTTGCATTTAGAATATTTTATCATGTCAGCAACCAAAAGTTTACGTTGCTAAACTGAGGGGTTATGGCCTATATGATATAAAGACTGTCCCTTCAACCAAATATGAATCTGTGCGTATTTATTCCAGAATCAGTGAGGATAGGTTTGTTTGGTTTGGGTTTATCTGGTGGAAATGTTCGGATGACGTGCGGGTTACTAAGCCTTGACGGAGTTATCAAAGTACTGTGCCACTGACACTGGCGAAGGACGGTTTAATTTATCCAAGAAATGTAAACATCACACAGGTTCAGCACGGGCGACGAGTAGGCCTGCGCAGGCAAAGCGTATCGAGATGATTTTAGCCTAGTATAATTCCACGCGTCTAATTTATTCCTTTAGTTTTGTACTAAGCATCAGTAGGATCTCAGAGTATACAGGATGGATGACACTGGTAACTGATTTTTTATCAAACGCAAAACGTGATCTCTTTCACTTCACACTATGATGCCGCGACCAACATCTGTTCCTCTCCACCTCTGCTATTTGACTAAACTAAGCATTTGTCTAGTAAGGTTCACTCCAAAGTATATGTTCGTAATCGCTCATTCATGGCAAGGACTCGAACCTGGCACTGCTTTGAAACCATAACGTAGACTCGTATTTCAAGAGAAGGAAAAGGATTCACTGATTCGAAATGCTTTTTAATTGAAGTTACTGCCTTCTCCAAATCCACGAAAACCACGAAACAAAAAAGTAAGATATCTTTTTTTGTGGCACATTTTGAGACTTTAAAACATTCATATTCTTCGATGCAAGACTAAATATTTATTAGCACGCACACACTCTCGGGACTCACCAAGCGACAAATTTCTTTTATATCTGTATTGAGTAAGGTAAGGACTAAAGGTAAGGAGCCCATTTAATATCAGAACTCCTAGTCACATTCTATTATCTCCTTTTATTCCTCTATCTCTTTTCAATCTGCTATCTCCTTCCATTCCTGTCTATCTTTTAAAACGGCTATCTCCGTCCAAGTTTTTATTCTTGTATTTTAATCTGTTATCGCCTCCAAATCCTTTATCTATGTTACAGTGTGTTATCTCCTCCCATTCCTTTATCACTTTTCAGTGTGTTATCTCCTTCAATACCCCTATCTATTTTTCAGTGTGTTATCTCCTTCAATACCCCTATCTATTTTTCAGTGTGTTATCTCCTCTCATTCCCTTTAATCTATTTTCCAATCTGTTATCTCCTCCCATTCCTTTATCTCTTTTCAGTGTGTTATCTCCTTCAATACCCCTAGCTATTTTTCAGTGTGTTATCTCCTCTCACTCCCTTAATCTGTTTTCCAATCTGTTATCTCCTCCATTCCTATATCTATTTTCAGTGTGTTATCTCCTTCAATACCCCTATCTATTTTTCAGTGTGTTATCTCCTCTCATTCCCTTTAATCTATTTTCCAATCTGTTATCTCCTCCCATTCCTATATTTCGTTCCAATCTGTTATCTCGTTAATCTCGAGTTGGCGTACGTGCGTTTCCTATTCCCGATATCGAACTTGCCTCCCTATGTTACCGCTACAATCTTTCCCAAAGTGTTACGGTTACTAGTGCAATATACACCTTTAATGTCCTCCGATTCCGTTTTGCCTGCTGCTGTTTTGGCTGTGTTGTTAAGGCTCTATGGCTTTCGATACTGGTTTAGTGTTTAATCAGTTGCAGGATTTATGTCGTGAGGATATATATCTTTCTACAGATTTTTTTCATATTTGTAGGCATTAATACTGTTATTTGGGGTCAGATTGGAATGCTACTAACACCGCCAAACTATCATACAAAACAGATTCCCTTCTTGTTTAATATTGAAGTACTGTACTCGTCTGTTTCCTGGCAGAGTTTGAAGGAATCAGTAACCTTAATAATTGTACACAAGCGTCCACCCCCTTCAGAGAAATTAAAGTATTATCTCTTGTGGATGCCTTGGAGAGTTACTGACTCTTTCAAACTATGTCACTGAAACACATCGAGTATTATGCGAGTTGCGATTCTGATTTCCAGTTTAATTTGAAGGAATGTACCGAAAAGAAATGGCGCCTTAAATTGAGACATCTGTTTTGTGTTATACCATTATATATCTTGGGATGTAGTGTGTTCTTGTTGGTTGTTAATTTAGTGTGTGATTGGAGGTTGTTAAGGTGGTAATTCTTTTTTGTTACATTGGAGTGCCTTGTTGATTCCTCTAAAGTATGCTAGGAAACACTGGACCAAAAGAGGAAAAATAATGGTGTTTTGTTGCTTGGAATAGTTTGGAGGATTCAGTTGCTCCAGATTTACCAACACAAAACTTCTCCCTTAATGAAGTATGTGCTTACAGGTTGGTAATGAAGGCCTCCATCAATGTTCGTCCTATTCCGTGGCTGGGTGTAGGGGTGACTATAATATCCATCCATGGCTTTTCTTTATATAAACTAATAACACGAACCTGGTATCAATGGTCGTGGTGGTAGATGCTCTTTAAGTTGGGACCAGTTCAATGGGGTTTTGTTATAGGTTGTTGCACAGAAGGTCAAAAGGTCACAAAATTTGACATTTGCTTAAAATTTTACCACACATATTATAAACACGACTCACAAAGGTCCTTTCGAACAAAACTGAGCAAAAATAAGAGTTAAAAGTTGCCTGACAAACTACGATAAGAACTAGGGGTATGGTCATTGATCAGGTAATAATGTCAAGTATGGAATGTCGTATAATAATTACTATGTTCAGTATTTAAAATATAATTAATCAACGTCTATTAACTATGACAACATTGCGTTAAGGTGGCAATTCTTTTTTGGTACAATGGAGTGCCATGATTCCTCCAAATAATGCTAGGAAACAGGAACAGAAAAGCAAAAATAATGGGGTTCTGTTGCTTGGAATAGTTTGGAGGATTCGGTTGCTCCAGATTTACCAACACAAAACTTCCCCATTAAGTGTCTAATTTGTAACTGGAGAGAACACACAGTTCAGATGTAACGAACTTAGTCGGGCAACTGTACTACATATTCTATTGTTTCCAGAATGATGACTACCAACTCCACAAGTAACATTTCCCTTCCTGTCCATTTAGGTTCCATTTGGCCATTTTCCACAGCCACCCATAACCATCAACAGGATCTGGTTTATCCGGCTGTGAGGTGTGTACACGTTTCCACACTCCAGTTTGGTAGACCACACGATCCAGGTGTTGGTACAAAGTGGAGTTGGAGGGAAGTATAGGACTCAGGTACTCAGGTCATAAATCTTTGAGTAAGTAAGCATCCATCAGTATTTATTAATGCTCGACAAGCCATGGTTCGCTCCCCACACAAGGTTTGCTAAAGATTATCACAGACGAGCGAGCGATTATTGTGTGATTTCAGCGAAGGGATAGGAGTGTTATACATGGGTCGCTACGATCTATTACATCTCTCCTAGAGGGTTATACTATTGGATGGGGATCACGAGTTCAACACGTAAGTACTGAGTAGGTGTTTACATTAAATTATACTATATGTATATACTATATAATTGAGGTACCCGGTGTTGCCCTGGGAAAGGAAAACGTGAAGAAACCAATTTTCACTTTTTATTATAGTATTTATTGTATCAGACAAAGTGTAATTGCTACAATCACAGAATTTTTAAAAATCATAATTCCTTTGGAACACCTCGTGGTACACCATGTATGTCGTCTTGTCCTCTTCTTTGGCGAGAATGTAGAGTTGGCAAGAATAATCGACTCAAGAACAGCTGACGTAGAGTCGTCCATACAAAAATACAGGTGTGATGAGATTGAGTCCTATAATCTTCACTGACTGACTCTGGCCTCAGCTTCACCGGGATCTGCAGTCTCTTAACTTAATCCACAGTCTTGTCCGTCCCCTCTTGTGAGTGAGTGAGCGAATGACATGCATGCACATGAAGTACTGTGTCTTGACCGTGAGGGGATGAGCGGAATCCATGAGATGAAGACGTCATGGCCCTTCACCTTTCCTGTTATAACCGTAGTCTCCTTGACCCACTTCACCCATCACCCACTTCATTCATCACCCACTTCACCCATCACCCACTTCACCCATCACACACTTCACCCTTAGTCCCCTTCACCCATCACCTACTTCATCTATCACATATCCTTCCATGGCTCACGCATCTAGAAATAATGTGTTTTGTACCCTCTTTCAAATGGGGAAAAAAATGTTAGAGACTCTTTCGTAAGAATTTGACATTTTCGATAGTCTGAGACACTCTTTGGGAGTTGGGTAATTTTAGCATTAAAACATATTCTGGGTCATAAGGATTTAAAATATGTACGTTAAGGCAAAGTAAAATAAATCTGAGAGAGAAGTTCGTGAGATAAAAAGAAAAAAAAAACAGCAAGTGTCATTTGTATATACATATAGAGTATAATATTTATATGTATACAGTATAATATTATATGCAAACTGTTTCTGTCTACCTGTTTCTTCACAATATCCACAATACATCTTATGGCTGTAGTGACAGTCTCATCCTTTACACACTGCACTCTATTAAAACACGTCCTCTACAGCATTCTCACGTCTCTCTCTCTCTCTCTCTCTCTCTCTCTCTCTCTCTCTCTCTCTCTCTCTCTCTCATGCACACACCCACAGGCACAGGCGAGGGGGGCTTCAATTCACAACGAAACCAATCTGGACAAAAGAATTACATACTTTTCCCACACAGGTTCACACACACACACACCCACACACACACACACCTTTGAGAAATTCACCACAGATAGATACATTGCACGACTCAGAGATAGTGGGTTTTATTCATATTATATACCATTACATAACCTATAAATCAGAAGTACAAACATAACGATTCACATGTACTGACTTTGAATCAATATACATAATTTTCTTTTACTGATATTAATAAAATTCTCACACTGAACCATACCTAGAAACAAATATGCATACCCATAGAAACAGCATGAAAGCAATGAATGGAACAGTGGGAATAAAAACTTGTAAATACGGAATAAAATAATAAAGAAATATTTATATAATTGCTGAGAATATACGTTATGTAAGTAACTACCAAGTATATCAATAATAACATATAGGCGTTTTAGAGGAAGCATGAAAAGGAAAATTTATGGTGTGTGAATCAAAGGAATACGTACAGTTACCTCCACTATTAACGAGCACAGGGTCGGTGGGTTTGGCGAATTGTGGCACCGCTGTGTTTATTTCCTAGTAGTCATTAGGTGATCGAACGAAGGAAGGAAGGAAGGAAGGAGAAAGAAAAAATTACGATCGATATGCCAGAACTCACCCCTACTACAGTATCCACCATTAGGACACAAAATAAATAAACACAGTGGTGCCTCATCTCGCCAAACCCATCAGACATTGTGCTTGTTACCAGTGGAAGCAACTGTACACGGTAAGGAAGGAAGGAAGGAAACCAAGCAGGATAGAAGCAAGAAGACCAACAAGCAACGTGTGGTAATGAAGAAACGGAGGGTATGCTGCGAGGGAAGTGTATTAAGAAGATGGGGCCATGTCTTGCGGACGATTGGTAAAGAGTCAGTGTTTCCTTCAGAGTAGGTTAGGAAACAGACCACCACAATATATTCCTAAGAGAGAATCTGTTTCGTAGCAGAAGATGGAGGAATCAGTAGCCCTTCTCCTTCCTTCTTTTTTTTTTTTTTTTACCACCAAGAGATTCTCCCCTTAAATTGGAAGTCCAGTCTCGAGGCAACGGGAGACAAAAATCCTCTTATTACACCAGAACAAAGCCTGTGTGAAAATAACCCCGGGGAAGGTGGTTTATATTCAAGGCAGTAAGTGAAGGTACTCCTCTCTCTTTACATACTGTGGGGTAAAATTATTAAAAAAATTACTTTAATAATACGCAGTAATTCACTCTCGCCATAAGTGCACAGAGGGGAACTAACTAAACTTACATGAATATAATATACGCTCTACCATCATCCATCATCCCCCCCCTTTACTACGACTGATGTTCCATTAATCGCAATGTGTCTAGGCATATCGATCGTAATTTTTTCTTTCTCCTTCCTTCCCTCGTTCGATCACCTAATTCAGTCTCATCAAGGTGTCTAGTGCATCGAGATATTAATCCCAGTCTTTAGTATACAAGGTATACAATGTAAAGCATGCAATAAATAATGTACTCCGAATGTCATTCATGAGATCCTGTGTATGTGGCACACCTTGGCTGTTGAAACGGGGCGATGGATCAGCAATGAGCGTGGTCGTCTCCCCATGGAGGAGCGTTTATGTGTTTGTGGTCTTATCCAGACAGCCTCTTGTTTTGTAATTAGCCTTTTGTATTGTGCTTAAGCATTGCATGGAATATAGCAGTTTTGTGTTGATTTTTTATAAGCCACTATTCTGTGTATCATAAATTATATCTTATGTGTATAATTGAACCTTTGATCAATAAATAAACTTATCTATCTATCTGTCTATTTTCTTCCCTCCTTACATCCTCGCCTCCCTCTGTCTCTGTCTCTCTCTATCCTTCCTCGAGAGAGAGAGAGAGAGAGAGAGAGAGAGAGAGAGAGAGAGAGAGAGAGGACAAGCTTTCTGACTATAGGACTGTGCAAGTACTTCCTGGTCCATTAATTAACTTTGTGTCAGTATTTTATTCACTGCTGCTTAATTAGTTACTTCAAAGAGGCTTATGCCTATCACTTGCACGAGTGCCGTTAATTAACATATCACCAATCGTGGTTATTCAGAAAATGATAAAACAGTCTCGCACTTTACAGGTATATATTAACTTTGAATAAAATCCTTCATTCGCTCTACGCTAAAATCATTCTTCGTTACATAATTTTAAAGTATTGGAATTTTTTTTTTTTTTTTTTTTTTTGAAGGGTGACTCAGATCCAAGATACTTCATACATAATTATCACAGGTCATCCTTCCTGTGGTCAAGTACTAAACGATTAATTCTTTCCAGTTTGCTGAAGTCGTTAAATATTGGGTAATGCATGTGATATGGCCTATATATATTAGCAATAAAAGAGAAAGTTAGCATGCATGTCTATTTTTACATGCCACACCTAGCCAGTTGCAGGTTGTTCACGTATGCAACATGATGATACAAGGAATCTGCTATACAGTACATTGCAACTTGTAAAATTTTTGTCTATAACTATAATCCTAAAATACTTGAATTGAAGACTTGGTATACTGCGTGAAGTATAATATATCCTATACACTTTAAAGGATAAGGGGTCGGCTGATTGTGGGTACTGGGTTGGTGGGCAAGTTATAGTTTCAGTCTCGTTTGCAAGGAAGAATTATATATGCAGCAGGTAGAAATGAATGGACTATAACAGATTATAAGGGGATATATTTCTGGTACACATACAAACAAATACTGTATGAGACAAATTAAGAGGAAGGCCATCAGACAAACAGTATAGAATGAAGCATAAATAGATGGATACAATGACTCAGATAGAGAACAGATAAGCAAACAGAATACTTGATGAGATAAATAAGTAAAATAGATGGATAAAGATCAATAGAGAGAAAAATATAGATGTACAGATAGACTGGTCAAGAGAGAAGTAGATAGAAAGATAGATAAAGAAAGAGAGACAGACAGAAAGAAAAATAGAAAGCTTCCTTTTCATAGCACTGAAGGAAATGTGAAAAGGAGATCAAAGGAAGAGGGGAAAAAGGTAAGAAATGTGAGGAAAGATACACATATATATCATATTTTATATACAATTTTTATCTATCTATCTATCTATATACATAAATCTCTCGCTATCAATCGATCTATCTATCTATATAAATCTCTCGCTATCAATCAACAACATCTATTTGTTTATATAAATCTCACTATCTCTCTATCTACCTATATAATTCTTTCGCTATCAATCAACAGCATTTATTTGTTTATAAAAATCTCACTATCGCTCTATCTACCTATATAACTCTCTCGCTATCAATCAATCTATCTATCTATATAGTATACGTATGAAGGAAGGCACTGAGACGAGTGACTGGCGAATGAGGACGGATGGTTCAGCGACCTCAGACTCCCTTTGGGTTTTTGGCCACCATTGTAGCATCACCAAAAGGTTTGAACCCTCCCGCTGAACACACACACACACACACACACACACACACACGGCTTACCTACCATTCGCACACCAAGTCCGATCGCAGTCCTATTTTACTCACACCAAACAATAATACCCGTGTGGAAATAGATACCTACGAATATATATATTACTGTCGTATATTCTATTAGTTTTCTTTAGACGGTGACAAAATACTGGTATGGAAATGAATACGAATATAATATCAGTCTCGTTTGTTTATTCATTTTCTTTATACGATATCAGTTATGTTATATTTCACGCTCATCTCTTTACTTTTTCTTGACGCGGAATAAATCAAGGGCTTTGGTACAGTCATGGAAAATAGTCCTTCAACACCATCGAATGAAAAGTCCTCAACAAATGGTGCAAAGCTATAACTGCTGGTCTCTGTAATATTGGTTCATAAGATTCACTCAAATGGGTCACTTCATGCACCTGTTGCACTACTTTTAATCGTGAATGTATCTCTCTGAAGCGATTTTTTTTTTTTTTTCATTTTCAACCAACATTGTGACCAAAAACAGGCTCATGTGGACTCCAGGTAAAGATGATGTAATATCTAATTCCTTCCTAGTATATACTTTGAGGGTATCTGTAGCCTTCCAGTTCGCCCAACACAAATTATTCAAATAAGGGGATAGTATACATATGGTACATTAAAGTGCCTTGATTCCTCCAAAGTCTATCAGGAAACAGGACCAGATTAACAAATATCATGGTGTTTTGTTTCTTAGAATAGTCTGGGGGAATCAGTTGTTCCAGATTTACCAAGACTGTAGTATCCCCTTAAGCTGTGTCTGTTTTACGTGTATCAAATTATAAAGACTCCAGTATACACACGGTAAGTTTCCGCGGGCAAAAAAAAAAAAAAAAAAAAAAAAAAATATGATCTTTGATTCGTACCTACGGAATATTTGATCATCCTGAGCACCCCTCGATATTACTTCAATAATCCCAATACAAGGTTCAGTAAACCAGTCGGTTGAGGATCTGCGGATTTCACAAAAGTTTATATTATCCCTGGAATGATGCCCGGACCAACACCGGTGTGGCAAACAAAGGGATTATCGGGTGGAAAGATAAGTCGTATTTATTACTGCGGACCTGACTCACACTCTACCAGCCCTGGTCTAAACTCACTCATACCCGCCCTCATACCCGCTCTCTCAGCCACTCACCTCTGATCCTCGATACTCGATACTATACTACGCTGAGAACATGGTGGACGCTGACCTATTTGTCTCCTCCTTGGAAGTGTGTGTGTGTGTGTGTGTTTATGTGCGCGCCCCTCTCGTTAAGTTGATCCGGATGTTGCGTGAGCTGGGATGTGGTTCACGAATGTTAGCGGCTGGTGGTGGTGATGTATACGGTAACTCTGAGTATTATTGTCACTTCTGTAATAACGTCCATAATAATTGGTGTCATACAGGAATCCTCAAAATCCTGTTTATTGTTTATACTTTTTGTAAACGATATGGTTAACTTGATAAATCAGATGGTTGTTTACAGTGAATTCATCTCCTCGTTCTCATGGATGATAGATACTGTTTTTCTCTTGACATAGCGTAACGGAATGGAACTTAAACTCACACTCCTTAACCAGTTCTCTGTCAATAAAGGTAACACAATAAGAACTAGAAACAGAAATTGGAAGACTCGACACGGCTAAATAAAAAAAAATAATCCCATCAAAGAACCTGGGAAAAGTCGAAGAATATGATGAACACACAACGGGAAATACGATAAAAAAAAAAAAAATCTGATATAAGAACGCTGATGGGGACGAAAACATGAAAAAAAAAAAATGGAAGAAATGAGACAGCGAAAGGAAAAAATCTGAACGAAGTGAGTGGGAGAAGACGAAGTTAGAAAATTTTATGAACATTCTACAAAACTCGGTCTGTGAGATGTTGAATGAGTTGTGTGTGTGTGTGTGTGTGTGTGTGTGTGTGTGTGTGTGTATATATTTGGTGTTGACGTCCATCTCCTCCCCTTACTTCCCCTTCTTCATTCTTCTTTACCTTTCTGTTTCATTGTGTGTTTCAGTGTATGTCTCAGAGAGTGTGTTTTCCTTCACTCTTGATTTTTAAACACTTCAGCATTTTTTCATTCTGGAATTTCCCCGAATCATCTTTCTGCCCTTCTCTCTCTTTCGTAATATATAGTGTGTGTGTTTTCCCTTCATTCTCCTCATCATCATCATCCATCTTTACCTCTCTCATTCATTCGTTACATAATTTTTTTCTTTATCTATTATTTTTCCTTTTGTGTTATTCCTTAAACTATTTTCATCATAATAGGTTATTTCTCTTTATCTACCTTTATTTATCTTATCTATTACAGTGTTTTTAATTCAATTTCTTTCTCTCCGTCTCTCCTTATCCTTTTCTTTTATCTCCCTAACCTGTTACTCTTTACTTTTCCCTTCATCTTTCCTTTATCTTTTTCTCTTTTTTCCACCTAGTCTTATCCATTTCTTCTCTCTCCATATCCTATAATCTTTTGCTTTTCTCTCCATCCCTCATTTATCCTTTTCTCTTCTCTCCACTTCACCAATCAGTCTCTCTTTTCTCCACCACCACCTCCTCCACACCACTCTCCTTTCTCTCTCTTCCCTCATCCAATACTTTTCTCTTCTCTCCACCTCAACAATCAGTCTCTCTTTTCTCCACCACCACCTCCTCCATCCCACTCTCTCTCTTTTCTCTCTCTTCCCTCATCCAATCCTTTTCTCTCTTCCTCTCATTTTATCTCTCTTTCTCTACCCTCCATCAGTTCACCTCCATCTAATTCTTTTCTCTCTTTCCCTTGCCTCCTTCCCACAATGAAGCATCTCGGAGAAATTGGTGGCTATTGGAAAATGCCCGCGGGAATTCCAACATTCTTCGGCTATGTTTTAAACCCTTTCGATACGAGAGAAGAGAGAAGAGAGAAGAGAGAAGAGAAGAGAAGAGAGAAGAGAGAAGAGAGAAGAGAGAAGAGAGAAGAGAGAGAGAGAGAGAGAGAGAGAGAGAGAGAGAGAGAGAGAGAGAGAGAGAGAGAGAGAGAGAGAGAGAGATTTAAAACCCACGGCTCAGTTGTAATTCCTGCCTACTATAGGTCATATATAATGGCAAAATAAGTCTAAAAAATATTTTTTTATTAACATGGTACTTTTATACCCTAAATGCACGAAAAAATAAAAAATTGGCTTCATGTGGCTTCCTATATGAAAACATGAATATTTATAAAACAAGAATAGCGTCATTCCTCCTCAAATATAACGATTTTTTTTCTATAATCTGTACTGTAGAATGACCGTATATTCAGGTTTTTGTGAGAGGGCTACAGACATAAATTATATTATTGCCCTTCACTGTATTCCTTGGATTCTATTTTCCACAGGCATGGATGTTGTCTGTGTAGCTCAATATTTAACTTTATAGACAACACTCTGCAATGTAAACAGCAACAACAGCTCCTACCACCATAAATGTCAAACCTTGAAAAGCAGAGGCCATGTTCACCTTATACAAAGTCTGAGCAGGACTGTGGGTGAATCTCTTTGTGGACTGGCTGGATTTAGGACTGTGCCAAGAAACAGATCCCAGTTAATACCACTGAAGTCGTCTGTTTTCTGGTACAGCTAAGAGGAATCAGTCGCGTTCCAATTCACCAAAATGAGAATATTGTCCTTTAAGCAGGCCCAGTGTCTTTAACTCTCATCTTCCACATTATATTAAAAAAAAAAAAAAAAATTAAACACACAAAGTTACTTGGGAATGAACTAGGTTTCTTTCCTTATTCAACCTCTACTCTTTTTTCTTACTTACGAGGTCATACTTACCTTTTCCAATTTTTTTTCCCCTATTCTCCCTCCTCATTATTCCTTTTAGTTATTCTCTCTCTCTCTCTCTCTCTCTCTCTCTCTCTCTCTCTCTCTCTCTCTTTCTCTGTTACATAAACACAAATTGCGTGTGTATATGTGTATTTCAGTGTCAGTGTGTGTGTGTGTGGCATGTGCGTGCGTTTGTGTATGCTAGGCTGTGTCGGTGCTTGTGTGTGTGTGTGTGTGTGTGTGTGTGTGAATGAGTGAAAGGATGGAAGCAGGTGGTGGTGGTGGTAGTAGTAGCACTGTGGGGGATATTGAATTTTGCTGCAAGTGAAGGAAGGAAGGAAGGAAGGAAGGAAGCAAGGAGGCAAGGAAGGAAGGAAGGAAGGAAGGAAGGAAGGAAGGAAGGAAGGAAGGAAGGAAGGAAGCAAGCAAGGAAGGAAGGAAGGAAGGAAGAAAGGGAGCAAGGAAGGAAGGAAGGGAGCAAGGAAGGAAGGAAGGGAGCAAGGAAGGAAGGAAGGGAGCAAGGAAGGAAGGAAGGGAGCAAGGAAGGAAGGAAGGGAGCAAGGAAGGAAGGAAGGAAGGGAGCAAGGAAGGAAGGAAGGAAGGGAGCAAGGAAGGAAGGATGGGAGCAAGGAAGGAAGGAAGGGAGCAAGGAAGGAAGGAAGGGAGCAAGGAAGGAAGGAAGGGAGCAAGGAAGGAAGGATGGGAGCAAGGAAGGAAGGAAGGAAGGAAGGAAGCAAGGAAGGAAGCAAGGAAGGAAGCAAGGAAGGAAGGAAGGAAGGAAGGAAGGAAGGAAGGAAGGAAGGAAGGAAGGAAGGAAGGAAGGAAGGAAGGAAGGAAGGAAGGAAGGAAGGAAGGAAGGAAGGAAGGAAGGAAGGAAGGAAGGAAGGAAGGAAGGAAGGAAGGAAGGAAGGAAGGAAGGAAGGAAGGAAGGAAGGATTGGAGCAAGGAAGGAAGGAAGGGAGGAAGGAAGGGAGGAAGGAAGGGAGCAAGGAAGGAAGGAAGGGAGCAAGAATGGGATTGGTTCATGGAAGGAGCTGGGCAAGATGAAAACCTGGAGATGAAAGAAGGATGAAGAGGAATGGAAATGAAAAACAAATGTCACGAAACAAGAGCAAGATAGAGAAAACATATACCGGTATGTTATTTTACTGTAAAATACACTGAATGAAATATATATAATATTATACGGCTATTAAATTGATGATTTGGTAATTTTATTGGAAACATCAGTGCAGAATCATTTGTGTGTGTGTGTGTGTGTGTATGTGTGTGTGTGTGTGTGTGTGTGTGTGCGTACATAATTCATATATCTCCGTCTCTTTAGACACATGAATTCCATTCCTTATACTTGGGTCATTTACTTGTACTATATTCGGGGGTTACTGATTCTCCCAAACAATACAATAAAACAGGTGCCCCTACTCGTACAATGAGGTACCGGTAGTCTGTTTTCTGAGATAATTTGGAGGTAATAATTACTCGACAACGAAAAACATCTCGTAAAAGTGTCATTTGTTTTGGCCAAACTCTGAGGCTATATATATATTCCTCCAAAGTACATCAGGTAACAGGTTATTTCGATATATTTAGTAGGGGATCTGTATCGCTGAAGTACTTAGAGGGCTATATATATGTAGCCTCTGAAACACCCATAACAAACGATCCCTATAATATTTTCACTCATTCTATGTTCGTATAGTATTCAAGTGATTTCCCACCAGTGTTAGTAGATCTGCGGAGCTTATGATTCCCCCAAGTCATTCCAAGCAACAGGCCACCATTATTTTTGCTACTCTGGTCGTGTTTCCTGGTATACGTCAGATGAATCCAGACTCTCTAATCATCGAGTCTAATGTACCAAAGTGTATACCACCCATTTAAATATATTGTCGAAATATTCCCTTCACTTGTTCTGAACGTCGGCTCCTCTTTCTCTCCTTTCCTACTATTCAGCTCATCAATTTATGTCTTGTGTGGCTTTTTGTCTTGCCTTGGCTTATCTGTTTTATATTTATCTCCCTCCCTGACATCCAATCTTGTATCCACTCCCTCTTCAGCCTCATCCATCAATCTGTGTGCTATGCTCTATTTGATTCTTTACATGCTCATCTTGTTTCTTCATTATTATCTCTCTTACTTTGCTTGAGGAGGTAGATTCATGTAGGGGAACTAGAGGGCTGTTAATTCCTTCAAGCCATGCAACAAGACAGACAACTATTGACCGTGACTGTACAAACACACGCACGCAGGCAGTAACATGGAGAGAGAGAGAGAGAGAGAGAGAGAGAGAGAGAGAGAGAGAGAGAGAGATGCATTGGAGGTGAGGATTGACTTGGGTGTTTGTACAATTACGTTAAGTTATGACCGGATTAGAGTCTACATAACTCTCTAACTTTGGTGGAATCAATGGCTCTCCAACTGAATACCCTGTAGGAGGTTATTGCCTGTAGTGATGCAGGCAATACCTTAAGGGTTTGAGCGCCCCTTCGGCCCCAGCCACTCCCTTTTAGTTCTTAGTTCTTGCTGTCTTAACTCTCTATCTCCTTCTTCTGGCTGTTGCTGTGCCTAACCCCTAGACCTAGAGTGTGGCTGACGGCTATGACAGTCATTGCTATATTCTAGCCCAATAGACGGAATTGGGTGGAATTTGACTCTTTCCGCCTATAGACTTGCCTATCACAGTACTACAGCGCAGGTCAATAACTTCCTACATTACCGTAGAGATGGCTGAGCCTCTACATATATATACAGTATATGTAGATGAATGGGGCTACAATAGAAAAATAAATGTGCAGGTAAACCACCCCATAATAAGAATTTAAGATTGATAAGTGAAGACGAAATTTTCCACGACTTCTACCTTCCTTGCGCAGAGAGAGTATGAAGACCTCTCATAATTTAAGAACTGCAGAAGGCCTGTTGGTTCAGTAATTGGCAACTCCTGATTTAATTAGACCCATCCATCTGAGTCCATGCATCTGTCCAGCCTATTTTTAAAGTCATTCAGTGTGTTTGCATTTACAATCTTCCTTGCCATGGTCCCTTTAATATCTGAAGCTGCCGTCACTCTCACACAGTAATGAGGCACCAAATTCAACGACAAGTAATTGCTAACTAACCCGCACGAGAAAGTGTTGTTCTGCCCGAAGTTTGTATCTTCTAATTATATGTGGATTGTTTGGTCAGAAATTTGTAGCTCCTCCAAATTTTATTACCTCTTTTGTCAGAAACATGTAGCTTCTAGTTATTTTGTGAACATTTTGTAGCCTTGTTGCTGATCGAGAGAGAAATGTCACCGTTATTTCCCTGGAAAGAAAAATAAATGGTAATAATACTACATGAAAGATTATAGTTTTCCGAATATTGAGAATAACACAGACTCATTCAGACGCACTGAGAACACGAATTTTGCAGGTCACAATAAGAACCAGAAAGTATGGGTCTAACGTATGACTGAAAAGATGCGTTCAACGATACAATAGTAAACAGTTATCATTGGTTTCCGGAACTCCAATGACATTTCGGGAGAGTTATATGGTACACTCGTGATACGTAATTTCTGACCAGAGACGAACGGCAGGCACCACACACACACACACATACCCTGCATTCGAACTCAGCCTCTATAGGTGTACTGGGTGTGGAAATGAACAATTACAGGCGATTCGAAGCTTTCTGCCCCTCACACTCTGGTCAGAAATTATGTATCACGAGTGTACAGTATGTGTATCCTTAATTCTCACAGCCCCCCCCCCCTCCCAACCTCACTATCCATAACAACCACACTAGTAAGTCACCAGGGTCACTCACATAATACAATAGGTATAGTCGGTGGTCTCAATATGTTCAAACTAGTATACAGATTTTTTTTTTTTTTTTTTTTTTTTTTTTTTTTTTTTTTTTTTTTTTAATACACCATCAAATTATGAGGGTTATTAGTTCTGGTATTTTCTGGTGCGATGTTATAATTATCCAGGCTTTACATACCCAGTCATTTCAACAGAGGGAAACAGGAGTGTGTAGGCTAGTCTCAAGTTTTATTAACACATATAAGTTCATTGAGTCAAGTTATCTCATTAGCGACTTGAAGCGGCGTAATAACACACGGAAACTTGAAAATCTTTGAGAATCCTGTCTGTTCGAAATGACCATAATATTCAAAGCAAGGGTAAGAGTACTTGTTTTATGCCTCCTCCTCCTCCACATCCTTTAAAAAAATTCTACTCCTGATCTTCCTTCCCCTCCCCTAATCTATTATGTCCCCTCCTTCCCACCACCTCTTGCACATTTCTTCATCCTTTTCCTCCTAGACTCTCTCACTTCCTCCTCATCATCGACACTCATCTTCTCAATATCCTCCACATGATTTTCTCCTCTTTTTCTTCCTTCCTTTTCTTCCTAGCCTTCCCCTTCCTTCATGTTCCTCTTCCACACTCATCTTTTCATTATCCTTCACGTATTTTCCTCACCTTCCTTTTTCTATATTCTTCTCCTCCTCCACTTTATCACGTAAATTATTATTCATGGGTCAAGTTAGGAAAGTGCATGCATCTGCTACGTAAGTGCACCAAACTCTGAGCAGGACGGACAAAACAGGTTCATGTGGATGGACTTGGTGAATGATTTAGCCTTTGTGGGTGTGGGTAATGGTAATGGTGAATGACTTAGTCTTTGTGGGTGTGGATGATGGTAATGGTGAATGACTTAGCCTTTGTGGGTGTGGTAATGGTGAATGACTTAGCCTATGTGGGTGTGGGTAATGGTGAATGACTTAGCCTATGTGGGTGTGGTAATGGTGAATGACTTAGCCTATGTGGGTGGGTGATGGTGAATGACTTAGCCTATGTGGGTGTGGTGATGGTGAATGACTTAGCCTATGTGGGTGTGGTAATGGTGAATGACTTAGCCTATGTGGGTGGGTGATGGTGAATGACTTAGCCTATGTGGGTGTGGTGATGGTGAATGACTTAGCCTATGTGGGCGTGGGTAATGGTGAATGACTTAGCCTGTGTGGGTGTGGTAAAGGGTAAACACAATGCAGTATTACCACATCATGCACCTCGCCACCACAACTCGGTCCACCTTGCTTCATTCTTTACAAGTAATGATACAAAACGCGGACCTGCCAAATCCCATCCAAAATTTTCCATGACCTACCAAATTCAACCCAAAAATTTTGATGACCGCGGACCTGCCAAATTCCACCCAAAGATCTAATATTAACTGGGCACCGTATATATATATTAAATCAACGTCGTTATTTCTCAAAACATCTTTACCATATTTGACACGAAGGTACAAATGAAACCCAGAACAAAGGCAAGATCAAAGAAGATCCTGGCTAGAACTCCATATTGGGTCATAGTCGATAGGTTCCACGTGCGGGCTAATCTGCTGGTATAATTTTTTTTTATATACTAACCACATGAAGGAAAGATGACCACGACCCAGAATTTAAAACAGACATACAAACACAAAGGTTCCAGTACAGTTTCAAGTGTATTCCATAAATTGTAATGTCCTCCTGAAGAATGGACTAATATAATAGCTAATATAATATATACACTAAGATTGGTTTGCTGTTAGATTGGGAAGCCTTCTAAATTAAAGATTATAGTTCCATGAATGAATTTTGTAATATATATTTCAAGCCATTACGGTATACATACTCTTGCTTCCATCAGGTCGGAACACACACACACACACACACACACACACACACACACACACATGTTCATACCCACCACGTGTACAAAAACAAACAACACACACACACACCCACCCACACACACACACACACACACACACATGTTCATACCCACCACGTGTACAAAAACAAACAACACACACACACACCCACACACACACACACACACACACACACACACACACATGTTCATACCCACCAAGTGTACAAAAATAAACAACAAACAACACACACACACACTCACCAAATCCAGTCCATTCACTCACACGACGCAGAATGGATCAAAGGCTTCGGTATGTTCACAGTCCACTAGATGTATTGTTCCCAGGCTCATGTTATGTTTCCCTGGTATTTGTATCAACTGCCCCTTCCTTCCCTTCTATTTCATTCGTGCTTGCTGTCTCTCTCCTCTATCACCTACTCCCTCGTCCTAAAGGGTATACAGGGCAAAAGCTACTACTCAATCATTCTCTCTCCTATTCTGTCCAACCTCTTAATGCAAGTGATAACCAATACTTTTAATATTTCATAGTATATTGTACACAACTTGTCAACTCTGGAAAACTGCCTTCAATCACCGTTTCTCCGTTCTACGACCTAAGCTCCATCAAACGTGGCGTTTATACAAAATTACACATTATTTTAGGCCTCTCTCATTTAAAATTTATTACACTGATGAGAACATTAAGTGTGATTCTTACCTGTAGGTCTCATCTTCATTTATTTGGGGAAAAAAAACCCATACACACACACAAACACACACAGATTCCGAAAGAATGGCTTCCCTGCCTTCATACCTTCATAGTTTTAACACCTGGGCTTAGTTGGGTTTAATTTTTAGGGCAGTCAAAGAGGAACAGAGGTTTAAAATTCGCTAGTTAGTAAACTTTCACAACCAAACTATAATATGGCTTAAAAGAATATAATAGAATATAGAATAATATAATAGAAGGACATAATAGTGGAATGATATACCTGTATATCTGATGGCTCATGCAGTTCAAGGAAGATCCTGATTGAGGGTGTACTGGACAGTGTTAGTAAATCTGGAGCAACTGATTCATCCAAACTATTCCAAGCAACAGGCCACCATTATTTTTGTTAATCTGGTCCTGTTTCCTGGCATACTTTGGAGGAATCAAGGCGCTCTAATGTACTAAGAATGTGTACTATCTCCATAAGCGGGTCGTTTATGCCAGGAAACAGATCAGTTCAGTACGAGAATAGGGAGGGTCTGCTTCGTGGCATAGTTTGGAGAAATCAATATAAATGACCAAAATTAAATGAGTCCCTTAATAAGTAGCCCTATACTGCATTATGTTCTCACACTGTCCACCAGTATATACACACAATTTATGTAACTTTCATAAATAAATTCCTCAAATTATTATGTTTACGAAGTTCATTTTTATACTGGTGTGATTTGTAATGAGGTGATTTTAACCAAGTTGCTAAGCCTAATCGGACTATACAGTGAGTAAAAACAGTCCCATTTCATATATAATCAAGGGTCGGTCATTCCTCTATCATCATCATCACTCCCTTTCATCATTACATCCCTTTTCCTCCAGTTTTCTGTGTTTTCATTCCTCGCCTTTTCTCTCTCCATATTAAATTTCTCACTCACTCCCTCCCCAATCCTTTGTCTATCCAATCTAAACTAACCTAACCTAACCTAACCTATTCATTTTCAAACCAGCCATTAACGACCTCTTCTCTCTCTGTTTATATTCTCTCCTTCCCTCTTTTGGTTCCTCTTTCCACTTCATTTCATTTCCTCTCCCCTCCTCTCTTCACTCCATTTCCTTTTGTCTCCCCTCCTCTCTTCTCTCTATTTCCCTTTCCTCTCCTTACCTATCCATTTATCTCTTTTTTTTTCTCCTCTCCATTTTCTTCCTATCTCTCCATGTTGTTTCCATTTATCTCTTCTCTTCTCCCCTCACCCCTTCTCTATCTTCATCTTCTCCCCTCTCCTATTTCCTCTGCATTTATCCACTTATCTCTTCTCCATATCTTACTCATTCATCCCCTCCTCCTGTCTACCCTTCTTTCTCACCTCCCCAACGCCTCCTCTCTCTCTCTCTCTCTCTCTCTCTCTCTCTCTCTCTCTCTCTCTCTCTCTCTCATCTAATTATCCACCGAGTTAGGAGAATTAGAAAGGCCTGGTGGAGCATCCATTGAGGGGAGCGTCACATCATTTACGTCTACCTAACAAGGTTGACACGGAGGGAAGGAAGGAAGGATGTCGGGTGCAGTGCGTATGTCATGGGAAATAGAGGCGATAAATGACTTTCTTGTTTTTTAAATCTTTGGACGAGCAGGTACTCCCTACTTCGTATAAGGCCCTTACGGTATATACATTTATTTGACTGACTATAGGTGCTCCTGAGTCGTATAAAACCATAGAATATTTTTAACCATAGAATATTTTTAATCATAGAATATTTTTAATCATAGAATATTTTAACCATAGAATATTTTTAACCATAGAATATTTTTAACCATAGAATATTTTTAACCATAGAATATTTTTAACCATAGAATATTTTAATCATAGAATATTTTTAACCATAGAATATTTTTAATCATAGAATATTTTTAATCATAGAATATTTTTAACCATAGAATATTTTAACCATAGAATATTTTAACCATAGAATATTTTTAATCATAGAATATTTTTAACCCTTTGAGAGAGCGGGGTTTTCTTGAGTCGTTATTTTTCAATTTTAGAACGATTTTTTTTCCACTATCAACGAATATAGTATCTGTTTTGTTGTTGTAGTGTTTAAAGAACTATGTAGACTCCAAAACAGTAAAACATATGACGCCCTTAAGTGGGTAGTACAGCGCTGGTAAATCTGGATCAAGTAATTTCTCCAAACTATTCCAAGCAACAGTACCGTACACCATAATTTATATTAATATGGTCCCGTTTCCTGGCATACTTTGGAGGTAGGAATCAAGGCGCTCCAGTGTACCAAAAGTGCATTACCCTTTAAAAGTATCCTAGAATATTTTATAAACATTCGACTTCTAGCCCGATACAGTAGGCGTTCCCCGGTATACTGTATATAATCGTCAAGTAATATATCAAGAACATTATACAACGTGTAATTTCATAATAGCTTTAATAATTACACTTTATTTGTTAACATTAATTGTGCTTCCCGTCGATAGAGTAAAATATTGTATATTATAAATGGTTTGAAAAAAATTATAATGATCAAAGAAAATGCAAAATGGTCAAAGGAAAATGTAAAGTAGTCAGTTGAAAGTGTAAAATAGTCAGATGAAAATGATGCAAAAGTTTTATCTTAGGAACGTAATATTCGATATCTAACAGTGTTAATAATTATAATAATAATAATTGAATCTAAACTATTAATGATAAAAGATAATCGTTTGGTCACAGTCATATACAATCATACACAAGACAACGAAATACTCGTATCTACAGTCGGTGATTCATTCAGAGGATCAGTAGCTCTGAGTGAATTAAAGGGCTACAGATTCCTCCAAACTATGCCAGCAAACAGACCACTTCCGTATACGTGCAGGGGACCGGTAATGTTGAGGTCTTCAGAGTGCTGAGTAGAGGGTGTCGTAAATCAGAGGGGGATATCACGAGACATTTCCAAGTCAACAAGTAACCAATGTAAAATGTCGAATTCTTATTAGATTCATGCAGTAGTTACAGCATGTTAAAATAAAATGGAAAAACTGGAGGAAATGTTACAGTAGGCTTATGTAACGCGATTTTGTTATTAATATCAATATTAATTCATTTGTATGTTACCTTTATACCTACCTGATACATGTCTAATTATATATGGAAATTGTGAGTTTCAAAATTCATAACACAATCCAAATCACTCTCTTTACGGATGTGGCACTCCAATCTTCCCTTCACTGTAGCACTCCTATCTTTTCTTCATTGTGGCACTCCAATCTTCTCTTCACAGCGGCACTCCAACCTTCTCTTTACTGAGACACACTAACCATCCCTTCACTGTGGCAGTCCAATCTTCCCTTCACTGTACCACTTCAACCTTTCCTCCTATTATTCCTAGTGCTTTGACTCGCTGTAACTGTGAAAATAATCCGAGTTTGACATCTCATCATCTACATATTTTCTCTTGGATTTGTCTCAGGATATCACCCTCTGTGTAATTTAGGTTGCTTTAAAAAACAGTTTGGTGTATTTGTTTAATCATCACAATTCACACGAAAGTTGTATGACAGGATATGATAAAGATTACTAAGAGAGAGAGAGAGAGAGAGAGAGAGAGAGAGAGAGAGAGAGAGAGAGAGAGAGAGAGCTAACAGTATCAGAGACCTCTCAAAGCCTGCGTTAGTTGCATTATGGTCCAACCTCACAGCCACGTACATGGCTGATAACTGTAATATTGTCTTCATTCTCAACACATGATAATATTAGGTTGTAATGTACTGTCGATTACACGAGTAAAATCAAGTATATACAAAATTATCACTACCGTACAGCACAGAAGCATAAAAGGGGATAGTATACATTTGGTACATTAGAGCGTCTTGATTCCTCCAAAGTAAACCAGGAAACGAGAATAAATGGACAAAAGTAATGGTGGCCTGTTACTTGGAATACTTTGCAGGAATCAGATACTTCGGATTTACCAAGCCTCTACAGCCTCTATGGTACTAAACACTTAATTAAGCAAATATAAACGTGCCATACTATTGAATTAAAGGGAGAACCTCCTTTTGATTCAACAGAGGCAATGAATACTCACAACTCTACCAGGAAACAAAATTAATCACTTCAATGTTATTATACAAAAGAATGTAAAGGAATATAAAAGACATTCAAACAACAACATGCCTACTGGTCCTTTCGATGCTGCTTGATTTTACTGTTATTAGGGAATCGGTTTTGTGACATAGTTTGGATGATTCAACAGCCCTCCTATTTACCGTCAAAAAATTCTCTACTTAATTAATGGGCAAGTATAGATAAAAGTTTATTCATTATATAACAATCCAAACATATTAACAAATTCATGTCTGTTAGGCCTTATACACAGGTATTAATTTTCATATACTAGAATACATACAAACAGTGACACACACACACATATATATATATTCTAGTCTTAGCGAGAGGTAGGAAGAGGCAAGTAAACCATTTCAACAGAGGAAAACCGCTTAAGTTCATATCTCTCCCAAGGGCAAGGAAATACCGAGGTCAGCTCACAGGACACACACACACACACACACACACACACACACACACACACACACATAAAATAGTAACCAGAAGGAAGCTGAATGTGGCGAGATGTAGTGAATTCCATGTGTCTACACACACACACACACACACACACACACACACACACACACACACACACACACACACACACACACACACACACACACACACACACACACACACACACACACACACACACACACACACACACACACACACACACACACACACACACACACACACACACACACACACACACACACACACACACACACACACACACACACACACACACACACACACACACACACACACACACACACACACACACACACACACACACACACACACACACACACACACACACACACACACACACACACACACACACACACACACACACACACACACACACACACACACACACACACACACACACACACACACACACACACACACACACACACACACACACACACACACACACACACACACACACACACACACACACACACACACACACACACACACACACACACACACACACACACACACACACACACACACACACACACACACACACACACACACACACACACACACACACACACACACACACACACACACACACACACACACACACACACACACACACACACACACACACACACACACACACACACACACACACACACACACACACACACACACACACACACACACACACACACACACACACACACACACACACACACACACACACACACACACACACACACACACACACACACACACACACACACACACACACACACACACACACACACACACACACACAAGTCACGTGGCTAGAGTTTTTCTTCCCTTACCAGTCAGCAACATCGGCACGGGAGAGCAAATAGGTCAAGGAGCTCGATGAAGTTGGGAAAATAAAAGGGGTAAGACGAGTGATAAGGCTGAGGATAGGAGTAAAGAGTAGCGAAGGTGTAAAAGAGATAAAAAGAGGGAGAAGTGGAAGAAAGAGAAGATTAGAAAATACAAGGGGAGAAGTGGAAGAAAGAGAAGATTGGAAAATATAAGGGGCGAAGTGGAAGAAAGAGAAGATCAGAAAATACAAGGTGAGAAGTGGAAGAAAGAGAAGATTGGAAAATACGAGGTGATAATATAGAATGCTGGAAGAATAGAAGTGGAGAATAACAAAGGAATAAGGGGGGCAAAAGAGAAGGAAATGATGAGTTAGAAAGAGAAAAATTGATCAAAGGGGATGCAGTTAGGTAAAAACAGGGGTATGGTGGAAAAGAAGGAAGAGGGGAGACAAGTGGAGAATAACAAGTTAAACAGAGGGCAAAAGTAAGAAAATGGTGTGAGAGAGTATTTGTATCCTGTAAACATTTTAATCCCCATCTCTCCTACATCATCAACATAGCCTTATGCATTGGACTCTAACCATAATTTAATCTGAACTGTAGGAATGTTACAATCTCTTCACCTGAAAAAGCTTACTTCAAACCTTTGCCTCTAACTCCACTCTGGACGATTTCGGCACTGTTCCTTCTTCATCTCCGTCCTTCTCTGACTTACTTATGCCTTCCATTAGAATCATTTCAAGTGAAGTATTTTCTGACTTTTTTGGAACAAAGCCTTAATTCCTAATTACCCTCATTCAGCTTCTCTCCCTCACTCTTTGCCATATCTCTGATTTCCTCTCTGGCCGCTCTATGGCTCCTGATGTTGACAGTCACTGTTCTTTCCCTAAATCTATCAACAGTGGTGTCCCTAAGGGTTCAGTCCTATCACCTACTCTCTCCTTTTCATTAACGACCTTCTCAGCTGTACACTCCCATAAAACCATCGGCATGACTGCTTAGATGCTGGTGGGAAGCGAACGAAACTACAGGTGTGATATTACTGTAGTGTTGGTATTCGAGGTATTGAGTTGCAACACGTAACAAAACGTAGAAGCATTATCACTTCATACCACAGGCCACAGCAATAATGAAATAGCACGATGTCTTGCTTTATCTCCCTACACGTTAGTGCTACTAAAACAAATAATGGAGTATGCAAAGTTATAATCTATGAACATAATATATTATATTGCAAAATATGCAAATACCAGCCTGGTCTACAGGCGTACCAATATTAGTCAGGGTGCTTGTTATTGTACAGAATTTTAAGTTTATTGTCGTTTATCTTCACTCGTTTTATTGGCGATAGTTTTGTGGGAGGCTGTACTTCCTCATCTATCCACTCATATGCTGATTATTCCACTCTACACTGTTTCAACCGGAGTGGCAACCACCCATCCCAGCAGCCCCTCTCCACACCACGTGATGATGGAGTAGCACTCCTGACTTTTGACCTTTCCCTCATCTCCGACTGGGGAAGAGAAAACTTCGAGTTTCAATGCCTCGAAAACATAGTTCCTTCATCTTTCATTTATCTTCCAAATGACTATCCTCTTTTCCTCAACGATATACAACTCAGTCTTTCTTCTTCCCTTATTATTCTTGGAGTATCTTCTCTCACAATCTCTCTTGGAGAGATCATATTACCTCTCTCGCTAAAACTGCATCAGAGAAGCTGGGTGTGCTGCTTAGATTAAGCGACTAATTCAACCCCACACACGTGCTGTCTATGTAAAGGGGTCTCATCCGTCCCTGTATGGAGTATGGCTCTCGTGTGGGGTGGTTCAACCTTCACAATGCTCCTGGACAAGGTGGAATTAAAGATATTTCGTCTCATCAACTCTGCCCCTCTTACTGATTCACTACAACATCTCTTTCTTCCCCACAAAGTTGCATCATTCTTTCTTTTCTATTGCTATTACACTGGACATTGCTCTTCTGAACTCTCTGTGTATGCTTCCTCCCCTCAGGAGAGCATGCAACACTCGGAAAACTACTCTATATCACCCCTTTTCTGCAAACTCCTTATTGCAAGAGTTAACCGGTACTCTCACTCTTAAATTTACACAAATGGTCAACTTTGGAACAATCTACCTTCATCCATTTTTCCCCCTGACTACGACTTATGCTCCTCCACATGTAAAGTGTCTCGGCATTTCGAACGATATTGACATGATTTTGTACTTCTACTGACGGCTACTGATTCCTCCAAGCTATACTATAAAATAATACCCCTACATGTACTTTGACATAATCTGCTTCGTTGTATAATCTGGAGAAATCTTTAATCCTTCAGTTTCCCCAAAGCAGATGACCTCATTAAAACGCCTATAACAGATGACCCCTTTATTTTCTCAAGTATAGTTCACTCTCTGAGGCACGGTGGTGTTTGAACAGATATTTTACCCAACATGTAAAAATGAATCAAATATTAATGAGCAAAAAATAGCCCGGATCAGAGAATGAAAAGTGGTGAGTGTCGGGGTACGTACAGGTGCTTAAGGGGAGAAGAGTATATACTGTTAGGTACATTAGAGCAGTACCTTCATTCCTCCAAAGTATGCCAGGAAACAAAAACCATAACAGCAGATATAATGATAATGTGTTGCTAGGAATAGTTTTGAGGAATCAGTTGCCTCAGAATTATCATCTCTGTACTAACACCCTGAATTATAATGCTGATTTACACTCTGAATAAATAACACTTTTCTTTTGAACCTTTTCAATCTCACATGATGAATTATTCTGCCGTGATATTACTTCTGCGTAATGTGGATAATAGCATGACAAAAATTTAGAATCCTTGTGTGTGTGTGTGTGTGTGTGTGTGTGTGTGTGTGTGATATTTTCGCCGATGTGTGTGAATGAGTGTGCATGCATCGAATGTGTGTTTTTGTGTGTGTGTTTTTTTATTTGAGTGAGTGTGTGTGTGTGTGTTTTTTTTTTTTTTTTTTTTTTTTTGCGTGCATGTGTGTGTGTGAGCTCTTCTGTTGCTTTCTGTTAATTTTTAATAGTGCATACCCATGTGTGTGTGTGTATAGTAACGAGCCATGATTTCTTTACCCCCCTAGCGAGAGTGAGGAAGAAGTAGTGGCTGGAGAATGAAGGGCTGGACGAACCAACACTGGCAAGGTTCATAGGATTTTGACAACCCTTTATGATGGCGAGAGAAAAGATGTTCGAGTTGTAATAAGTGAACTTCTATGACACCATGAAGCAATAATAATTAACAGGCGTGGACAACAGACTGACCAATGTTTGCTCGTCTGGCCCCTCTCCAACGTATTGCCCTTGTCAGCTTGCTTGTTTGTCTGCCTCTCGATTATTCCCCTTCCCTTTCTCTTGCCACCTACCTTCCCATTCACTTCCCTCCCCTCTGCAGTGCATCACAGCCAACACAAGTGACAAACACACTCCGGCCCGTACTCTGAGTAGGGAGGAAAATTGAAAATGGAGCATAACTGGGAAATATGACCGGGGCAGGAAGGGCTGGAATCACAACATCACTTTTCTGAAGTTTACATAAAGGAAGAATCGGGTACTGCTCTCTACCTCTCTCTCTCTCTCTCTCTCTCTCTCTCATACAATTTTTTTTTGCGTGTAATCACAAATAGTACACCATACATTACTATACCACATTTGACAACCATCCATCCACACATTTTCTCACCACATCAAGCTATGATGCACATTTCATTAATAATTTATACAAAAACGCGCACACTGTTTCATTTCAGGCATAAAGCATCAAGAGAGACCTGTAGGGAAGAGAAATGGGAGGAATGGAGAGTCTTTGAAGAAGGTGGTGAAAGAGAGGGATAGATTGATACATAGATATATAGATAAATGATAAATAAACATCTGGATAAATGATGGATAGATATATTTACTGCAGATACGGTATATGAAGCATAGATAGGCAGATGGATAGATATAGTCACAGATAAATTTCATAAATAGTTGCCCGCATAATAATTTTTACATATTAACAAACTACAAATTACTAATTGAGAAAACGTTATTATAAAGTTAACTCATATATTGAGTACCGGTAATAGTATACTGTTGGTACTTTTGGCCACAAGAATTCGTAAACATGCTGTTATTTTTGAGGGTTTACAACATATAAAAATTGTAAGACTACGTAACTGCAATACAACTTTATAATAAGGTTTGACGTTTTGCAATTATCGAGTCATTTGGTAGACCATTTATTGCAGCACTTCCAGAACTATTACCTCTCTTTCCATATAGCCTGTGTATGAATTCCTGTGGCAAACCGTACATTTGTTGAGCTCCTTGATTCCTTTAAAGTCACCAGATGAACAACAATAATGGTGACCTGTTTATTCAGATTGGTTTGGAGGAATCAGTTACACCAGCTGTACCAACCCTACTATTTCCTTTAAAAAAAATATAATGCTCTTGATACAAATATTCCAAAGTAATTCTTCGATAGATTAAAATTTGCATATATATATATATATATAATCATAAATGCTTTTTGTACTTTTTACTTTCAATTCTCAGAAACATTTAATTTTCACCACCACTTCATTTGCATATGTAATAAATATTACTAGAATTTAAACCTAACTTACACATTCCCACAGACAGATAAATAAAATTACAATAGATAGAACATTATCAGTCAAATACACAGAAGTAGAGAGGAGCCATGTAAACTATACCCGCTATCCCTCTTTCTCCCTCTTTCTCCGTGACGTCATTGGATATTAATATAAAAACAAAAAACAAATGCCAACTCAACCAGCTCGGTATTATGAGTGGCCGATTCTTTTGGCTGACGTCCATTATTTTTCTTTCTTCCAGATTCCAGTGTAAACAAACATCTGATGCAGTGTTGGTACGAGGAATAAAAACAAAAGGGGAAATGTTTTATATGTGTTTATGTATGTGCATTGGGGGATGTGTGTGTGTGTGTGTGTGTGTGTGTGTGTGTGTGTGTGTGTGTGTGTGTGTGTGTATGTGTGTGTGTGTGTGTGTGTCATGTGTGTGTGTGTCATGTGTGTGTGTGTCATGTGTGTGTGTGTCATGTGTGTGTGTGTCATGTGTGTGTGTGTGTGTGTGTGTGTGTGTAACATTTTACTTCTTTGTATATGGATCTAGAAAAATGAATGCGGCTTTTGGGTGCGTACGTATGAATATTATTATACATGAGCGATATAGAAGATGAGCGTTAACAGGAAAGAAGAGTGTTGCATGGTAATTCTAGAGCAACGTATTCCTGCAAACTATTCCAAACAACACGTACGTCACCATTATCTTTTGTTTGTTAATCTAGGCATGTTTCCTGACATACTTTGGATGAATCAAGACACCCTAATAAACCAAAAACATAATATCCCCTGAAAATGTGTGCATCTTGGGCGATACTGACATTAGCTGTTATCTGTGTTACAAAAACGACGTAACAAACCCCACCATTATTCTTCAGGAGAGTGACATGAAACAACAGAACACCAGCATATTAAATTTCAGTCCTAAAACAACGCTTGAAGATTTTATACTGCATGCGACGATCACAAACAAAACCACCTCTAAACTATTGCCTCCTATCATATTCATGTACTGTATGTTTTTACTTTCATCTCGCCATTTCATTATATTTCTGCGTCCATTCACTCTTACTATATAATTATACTCTATATAAACTGTTTATTATACATTAGCTCACTGACACATACCATTCTTTTCATATGAGCAAAGAGCAACCCAGCATGTTCGTTTTCACATTCTTCAAAATACATAACTCAACGCCACAAAGTCATTCACTCCACTGCCCCTCCCAAAGTCATTCATTTATACTGCTCCTCTCTCAGTCATTCATTTCCACTGCTGCTCTCCCAAGGTCATTAATTTCCACATCTCCTCTCCCAAGGTCATTCATTTCCACTGCTCCTCTCCCAAAGTCATTAATTTATACTGCTCCTCTCTCAGTCATTCATTTCCACTGCTGCTCTCCTAAAGTCATTAATTTCCACTTCTCCTCTCATTGTCATTCATTTCTATTGTTTTTCCGTCAAAGTCATTCATTTCCACGGCTCCTTCCATCCATCCTGTCCACGCCTCATTCACATTCATCTATAAAGGTGGTGGGTATTACAATTATATATCGCCCTCTGTACTTACACGCTGACCATTTTCTCTATTCTTCATTCCCATCGTCGGCGTACAGTCGGCGCCAATCGTCCCATCAGGGCATTTTGAATGATAATATAAAGGATTAATTATCATCGAGTAAACCCCTTCACTATGCCAAATTACAATATCCAGCAGACAAATAAAATACACTTCTCTGGTGCTTCTGTGATGCTTATGTTTCTAGACGTCTGACCTTCCTATAATATTGTGTTCGCTTTCGTACCTAACTATCCAACCTACCACCTTAATAACTCACAGTGCTAACGAGAATACTTTTAAGAAACTCACATCATTTATCTCCTGACCATTCACCCTTCCTTCATGTTTGGGGATACCATTGCACTCAGACACCATAACTTAACTTCTTGCAACACGCTCGTTCTAAGTCAACTTTTCTCATACATACGGTACAGTTTTTATCTTACACTCGCCAAGCACTGCAGAGTTTCCATTCATCCAAAACTTCAAGCATATTTGGTAAGGGAGAAGTACTGTACAGTGTTGGTAAATCTGGAGCAAATGATTCCTCCAAACTCTTCCAAGCACCAGGCCACCATTATTTTTGTTAATCTTGTCCTGTTTACTGGCATACTTTAGAGGAATCAAGGCGCTCTAATGTACAAAAAGAATGCTATCCCGTTAATGAACAAAAATGTATACCTTGTGGAGTTGGAGATATTTTGTTACACAGTTTAAAGGTAATGGAAAAATAGCTAATGTGTTATAAAATTATGAAAATATTTTTAGATAATATATAAAATTATAAATGAATTCCTCGTCCAGGTAAAACGAAAACACTTAGGGTGGTATTATTAAATTACTACTTCGAGGAAAATTTGTCGTCTTCGTCCAGTCCCTATTTTTTGGCGCAATGCGAATTTAGCAACGAAGAGCCTTTTCCTTGAATAAAAAGTTTAATAATACCACCCTTAATTAAAGAGATGCAAAGGATAATAATAGTCAAGAAAATTACTTACTAGAGGCTTTGGAAATGGTTACTGCATAGACAAAAAACATAATTATATGAGCTGTGATTGGAAAAAAGTTAATGTACTCTTTGTGCATTTCTTTACTAACACACACACACACACACACACACAGCCACACACACACACACACACACACACACACACACACACACACACTCTCACAGCCACACACACACACACACAGCCACACATACAGTACACACACAAAGACAAACACACAAAACACAGAGCAAAACACACACACCCGCCGCCTGCCCAAACACCCAGTCGTTGGTTAAAGTATGTAAACAATGACTTTTAGTCCTCGCTTGTGGTTCGGACTGCTAATGGAATCGAAGGCACTAATGGCAGGAGGAACACGTTGAAACACCAAAGGAAATGGGTTGGAATGAGTCGCTCAGAGTGGCTTAAGGTGGTCTTGTATTTTGCCTGGATTCGAGGGCTATTGACTCCACCAAACTATGCCCCTGGAAACAAAATTAATTAATGAATCAGGCCAGGATGGTGCAGGTTCAAGAGTTCAAGAGTGCAATATTATGATCAGTAGAGGCCATGGTTATACACCTTTGTTCAAAATCTCTTAAATCCCTTTTTTGTGAACTTGAAGGCTACTGATTCCTCCAAATTATTCCATAAAACAAACAACCTCAATTGATACTTATAGGGAATCTGTTTCGTGACATAGTTTGAAGGATTCTATAGCCCTAGCTTTTATTTTTATTTTTTCGTCAAAAGCGTCCCCACTTAAACTACCGATATACAGTTATTAGAAAATACAGGAACGAATAAACATCTCCTAAAGATTTAAGGAATTATGAAAATAAATGTACCTAATCCTGAATCAATATGACAAAAAAAAAAAAAAAAAAAAAAAAAAAATGAAAGAAAAACTCGGTATTCCTCTTTTCTTTTTTGCCTCTTCAGTTGTCTTTTGGTCCTCCTCTTGTCCCTCATGCTCTTCACAAGGGTTTCTCCGCTTAGTACCTTTTCCCCGGGCTTAAAACTCATATCCTTTTTCATTTCATTTTTTCCACACAAAGTTTCGGGACACTTTGTGCATGGAAGGCGACGAGAGTGACTCAGAAAATGTGGTGGTGGTGGTGGTGGCGAGAGGCAAGGGAGTGGTGGTGTTGGTGTTGGTGGTGAGAGGAAAGAAATTTGTGGTGGTGGCAATGGTGTTGGTGTTTGTGGTGGTGGTGATGGTGAGAGACAGGGAGTGGTGTTGGTGATGGTGGTGGTGCTTCTGGTGGTGGTGGTGGTGGTGTTGGTGTTGGTGGTGAGAGGAAAGAAAATGGTGGTGGCAATGGTGTTGGTGTTTGTGGTGGTGATGGTGAGAGACAAGGGAGTGGTGTTGGTGATGGTGGTGGTGCTTCTGGTGGTGTTGGTGAGTAGAAAGATCGATCACATGTAAAACGCATCTGACGGAAACCATACTGGTGATTAGAAAGAAAGATTTGAGAGGTAAGGTGTTTTTTAATTATGCAGTTAAGGATAAATCAAGCAAAATTACACCAAATATATATTTACACAATCATGTAATTATCGATTCAATTTGTTGTATTGCAATACATTCACAAAATTGTTTTTTATTTAATCTGAGGCAGGAACCAGCAGGAGTCAGGAATTTTTGAAACGTTGAAGCCTTTTCACTCTGTTGCAAGTTTTGCTTTCAAACTAATGAAAGTACACTGATAAAATATAAAAAAGTGCGTGCAATTATATTTCCATTAACGCGGACTGTAAAAATAGACTTATCTGAATTTTTGCTGGGGAAAGCATTTACATAATCTCATTAAATCTAAAAACTAATCATTTCCATGCTAAGATCACTACAAAGACTCCCGGCGTGAAAGACAATCCAACTCACCAATATTTTAGGCAAGACAAGGAAGACAAACGATCACATTCACTAACACTTAGCCTAATCAGCGAAGAAAAGCAACTTGAAACTTCCTCGATGGCAAAAAGGAAAGAAATAGGTTTTTCTCTCCTCAGTTTTCGATTCCATTTGTCTGCACGAGTCTTGAAGATATTTGGGTCTCTTGGATATTCATCATACCTTGCTTTAAAAATCATCACACTTTGTTTTTCATAATAAGATTGGTGAAAAGATTTTAATTAAGGAAAGTAACCTGCAGCAGTAAATAAGGAGGTCACTAATTCCTCCAATCAATGCCAGGAAACAGAATACCTCAGCATGGAACAATAGGAATGTGTTTTATAACAGAATTTGAAGGAAAAATTATGTTTCAAATTATCCACGACAGGTTAGGTTAGGTTAGGTTAGGTTAGGTTAGGTTAGGTTACCAAACTCGTCGATCACACTTCAGAAGCTCCGGAGTGGATTGCTTTTCCATTTTCCATGTTTTATTTATTCTTCACTCCTTCCTAAACATTTCCTCCTTCACCCTCCTCTCTTCCAGGATTTGGGAGCCGTCGGGAGCAGGTGACAGAGGAGGTGGTGGGCTGGAGTAAGTTTGAAAGGAAGTGTGGTAGGAAAAGAGATTAAGGAAATATTAAGCTATTTTAATCGAGGGATAATTAACAAACAATTGAAGCTCATAGTATTGCCCCTTACGAATGTCTGATTATATTTTGTTCTATAAATTACCTGTTAAAGAAAAATTAAGAGTAGAATAGATAGAAATTAAGGATTGCAGTTGACTCGAGAGATTATAGACTTTGCTACCGTTACATGATTATATTCCAGTTAGCTTTCCAGGTTAGCTATAAAGCTTTATATGTAATGTATAACCTGAAGAAAGTTAATGATTTATAATTTGTTCAGCGATGTAACCCCTAAACAATAAAAAGAGAGAGAATAACTGACTGTCATTGACGAAAAGAACTACAGTTGACTCGAAAAATGACTATACTTTGCTTTCTGATCTACCTGTAAAAGGGAAGTGAGAGTATAAATGATCGAAAATGAGGATTGCAGTTGCCTCAAGGGATAATTCAGAGTAGCGATGTACGTAAGGAGAAGATGGGTTGTGGTCAGTTTGGGAGACAGGGAGAGAAATTCATGCTTAGTTGGAAAGACAATACGTGAGGTCCTGAGAGTCGTCGGTGGCAAGGATTAGAAGACGTGATGTCCATAGAGGCATAAACTGAGTAATGGCAAGAATTGACTTAAAGGGAATCATTTACTTTTGATAGAAATGTAAGGCAATGATCCCTCTAAAGTATGTCAGAAAGCAGACTATAAAGCTCAGTGTACGAGTAGAGGACATGTTTTGCTTGCAATGTTTGAAGAAATCAGTAAAAACACTCAAACTATACGACGACTTTTTTAGGGAATCAACTCAAACAGATATGGTGGTCTATAAATACAAAGTCAGGCAATGTACGGAGGAATCAGATGCTTCAGATTTACAGACTATGCACTACACACCTTAAAAAAATTATGAACCCCTACAGTTTTTTTTTTTTTTTTTTTTAACTTTGTATTCTAGGCGGCATCATCACTGTTTACCTTCTTCAGTGATATTCTCTGGAAGTCAAAAAGTCAGTACTCTCAGGATCCAAGAGACACTGCAGGGTGAGATGATGAGTAAAGTTGGGTGGGAGTTGGAGACAAGGGTGATGTGTGTGTTAGGGAGTGGGAGGCAAGGGTGATGTGTGAGTTAGGAAGTTGGGGAAAGTGCAACATCAGGGTGACGTGTTGGAGTGAAGGAGTTGAAGGAAAATGTAACATGAAGGTGAAGTGTGGGAGTGAAGGAGTAGAAAGTTGAAGGAAAAGAGGATCGTGAGAGAGTGAGAAGTAGGAGGCCGTGAAGGAGTGGGAGGCTGTGAGGAGTGGAGAAAATGTGGCCGTGAAGGAGTGGGTAGTAGGAGACCGTGAGGGAGTGGGAGGCTGTGAGGGAGTGGGGAGTAGGAGGCCGTGAGGAAGTAGGAGGGTGTGTTGGAGAGACCGTGTGAGAATGAGGGATCGGGAAGGAGTGGGAGACTGTGTGGGAGGGAAGGAGTGGGAGGCTGTGTGGGAGGGAGGGAGTGAGGGAGCATCCTGACCCCAAGAATAATCAGGCAGTGATTTATACAGGCAGAAGTTGAAGAGAAGTTGAGGGAGCCAAGTTTACAAGAGCAAAGAGTTGGGTGTGAGGGGACAGTGGAGAGAAGAGAAGGGGTGGGAGGGGACAGTGGAGAGGAGGGAAGGGGTGGGGGGGACAGTGGAGAGAAGAGAAGGGGTGGGAGGGGACAGTGGAGAGAAGAGAAGGGGTGGGGGGGGACAGTGGAGAGAAGAGAAGGGGTGGGGGGGACAGTAGAGAGGAGGGAAGAGGTGGGGGGGGGGGCAGTGGAGTGGAGGGACGGGGCTGGGGGTGGGAGGTGGTCGTGGAATGAAATGAAGGAATGGTAGGCGGCAGTGGTGTGGAGGGTAGGTGAGGGCTGGTGACATTGGAGATGAGGGACGGGGTGGGGCAAGTAGCTTTGAAGCGGAGGGAATGGGGAGGCAAAGGATTAGGGTGGGGTGGTTGGGTACATAATTATTGGCTAACACATGTGAGATACTGTTTACTTTTTACCTGAAACTATTCCTTCATTAGTCACATAATAATTTCATCAGCTACTTACTATATATATATATATATATATATATATATATATATATATATATATATATATATATATATATATGAGAGTCCAGGCTAGGGCCACCAAACTGATCCCATCAATTAAGCACATGGGCTACCAGAGAAGGCTGCAGGCACTAGGTCTCTTCTCATTAGAGACGAGACGCTTGAGAGGTCAACTAATTGAAGTTTTCAAAATCCTTCGTGGATATGAAAACATCGATTATCAGTGCCTGTTTAGCTCAAACACTAATGCAACTAGAAACCATGGATGGAAACTAGACTTGAAACGCTTCCGCCATAATACGTTAGGTAATTTCTTCACATATAAAATCTGCAATGTCTGGAATCAGCTACCAGCAGAGGTAGTTGATAGTTCCTCGATAGAGCAGTTCAAGACACAGTTAGACAAAGTTCTGCCAAGCCTGTTAGAGTTAAAGTGATTGTTTCCTCCTTTCCTGTACAAAAATTTCCTTGTCCGGCCTTTTTCCTCCGGGTTAGGTACATTTCCATTTCCATACCCGCAATGCGGGTGGGAGAGGTGGGTGGGGAGAGCCTTCTCTTTACTATACTTTTCTCTCACTATTAGTTAGCAACTGCTACTAACCTACGGTACCTCCTTGGTATGGGTCGTAAGACCTTTTGAGGTGCTACTTGTCCTTGTAACTCTCTCTCTCTCTCTCTCTCTCTCTCTCTCTCTCTCTCTCTCTCTCTCTCTCTCTGATACACACACGCACAACTCTGCCACTCAAACAAAAAGTTACACACACGCTCAAGTACTGCACAATAATGCAAGCATTACTATTAGAGAGAGAGAGAGAGAGAGAGAGAGAGAGAGAGAGAGAGAGAGAGAGGCAACATGAATGATGTGTTCAAGTGCCTTTTATTTCTTTTTCTCAATAAGTTTACAGAAGTTTGCAGCGACCTGAGTTTAAAGGCGGCATCCCACTGGCCTCTTCCCTCCGTCAGTCTGTGTGTACGTTCTGCTGCTGCTGTCACAGTCGTTGGTCAGTCAGTACCACAAACAAACAGAAGGACCGTCCGTATGCAAGATTATTCCAAGATGGAGTAATACAGGTACGATGGCTCTGTAGTATGTCTATATATGGAGTCATCGTACCGGTACCACATCGTCAACACCATCAATGTGTATTAATATGGCCATTACTTCTCTCATTCCAGACGCCTAAGCACATTGTACACATGATCATTCAGGGATCCTATACTTACCTACGGCATATGATTACATAACATTGACTGAGGGTGAAATAAGACCGCCCTAGGCCTGCAAGACTCTGTAATACGAGAGAGGAGGGACAGCAAGCACTCAATGCCAAGATAATGAATTAACGAAGACCACGTTAGGCCTGGAAGACCGTGTAGGATAAGGGAGAAGATGAGAGAGAGAGAGAGAGCCTGGACACGAAACACGAAGGAAGTTGATGGAAAGGAGGGAATATTGATGAATTAAAAGAGAGTGACTGGGCGAGTCAGAGAGGGTTGGAGAGAAAAGGAGAGAGATGAAGGGAAAAGGAGAGACAGGAATTGAGACGGAGGGAAAAGAAGAGAGAAGAATTGTGATGGTGCAAAGAGGAGGAATGAGCCGGTCAGAGAGGGATGGAGGGAAAAGGAGAGAGATGGAAGAGGATGTCATCGGCTTAAGGTAAAAATATCGAGGCAAGAGGTGAGGGAGGGAGGCAAGGATTCCCAAACCCCCACTACCACTTGAATCCTGTGGCTGCACACACACACACACACACACACACACACACACAAAGGTGAAAACAACCACCCAATCCATATTTTTACAATGACTCGAGAGGCACAACGGAAGGGTAAAGAATGTTGGGCATGATAGATGTGGTGGGACTAGTGTGTAGGAAGGGGGAGGAGATGTGAAGGAGGGAGAAGAAAGACAATGTGTAATAGGGGTGTAGGAGTGATGATATTGCATGGTGAGTAGGAAGGTGTGCATAAGTAACCTTAGTGGCAATTTTGTGGGTTATTTAGGTGGTGATATTTGGTGATATTGTGGAAATGGGGTCGGTGGTGATACTAATGTTGTTGGTTGGATAGTGATAGTGGTGGGGGGTGGTGGTGATAGTGATGGTTTAGTGGATGGAGGAGGAGAAGGAAGGGGAGGGAAACGGTAAATTGGGTATGGATATTGGCGAGGGACAGTGAAGGCAGGTAGAGAGCAGATGACAATGAGAAAATCGAGAGAGATGGAGGGTATAAGGTGGGAGGATGACACGACAACAATGAAGGAGATGGAGTGGTCGAGATGGAAGTAGGAAGGAAGGGAGGGAGGGAGAAGGAGTGGGATAGTGAGTGTGGGGGTGATGAAGGGGTTGTTGGAAGGGAGTAAGGGAGAAGGAGTGGGATATGTTATTGTGAGGGTGATGAAGAGGTTGGAAGGGAGGAAGTATGAAGATGAGGAGAGGGTGAAAGCTGAGGTGAAAGGTTGACTAACTAAGAGGTCTAATTAATAATCGGATACTTACTTCTTATGTCATTCTTCCTTCAGCTCTCGTCTTCAGGTTACCTTTTCAGTTGTTCACTCTTACACGAGCCTTTTAATTTAATTTAAGAATAACCATGAGGTCGGGGGAAGTATTAATGGGGTCGTTTATTGTAGCCTTCGATACAATACAAAAACACAGATTCCTTACTTGTATACTAATAAGGAAGCATGTTTTGTTGCATAGCTTGCTTGGGGGAATCAATAACCCTTTAATTCGCCCATAGCACATGATCCCCTTAGAGTAATGACAATCTAAGGCTCCAATTTCCAAAAGTTGATAGAATATATGGTACTGTGTTGCCCTTTTCTGAGTTGGGTGTGGGGTTGGGAAGGAAGGAAGGAAGCAGCAGGAGGGGAAGGATAAACACAATGAGTGAGTGTGGTTTGGTGGGGGGAGAAAGTGTGAGATCAGTTAGTATGT
>JAWQEG010002562.1:5000-7500 GCA_033782935.1 Petrolisthes cinctipes | reverse complement strand
AGGGTCAAGTGGTCAAGCTGTGATGCATTGTTAACAAAGAGAATGCAAAAATAGAAATTTTTGCAGATAACTGATTTTAATTATTCTTCACTTAATATCTTTGACCTCAAGGCAAAATTGGGAGTCAAAATTGTTTGATTGATGTATTTCACCACATAATAAGCAAAATCCACCTAAAATGGTATCATAGTATTATTGAAAACATGTATAAAAAATTGTAATTAATTATTTTGGGTCATTTTACGCCAAGAAAAGGTCAAAATAATATAGCAGGTGTTGGAACCTGCGGAGATAATCGTCTTGCCCATCCCTACATGTTATTCATGCCGCTAGAGCCTTAACAAAAAGAGAAATAGAGTAAGCGGACAGACCGAAACTATTAGCGTACCGGGCGGTAATAAAAAAGTTTCCATGAAAGGAGAGTGGACGGGAGGACACAGCTGGCACTATATAGGTCAGGACCGGGAAGTTTTAAAGGGATGGCTAGCCAGAGGAGTACTGGAGTGAGACTCTGAGGAGAGGGAGTGAGGAGAAAGAGAGAGAAAATGGAGGAAATAAAGTGTAGGAATGGTGGAGAGAGGGATAAAGAAAGGAGGGGAGAGAGGGTATAAGGAAGAGTGGAGAAATGAGAGAGATGGAGAGAGATTGGTGGGAGAGAAGTGGGGGGAGAGGGTGAAGTGAGAATTGAAGAAAGGAGGGAGAATCAAGAGGAGAGAGAGAGAGAGAGAGAGAGAGAGAGAGAGAGAGAGAGGTGGACACACACAGACAGAGACATAGAGGAGTGAACAGACAGTGAGAACTAGAGGCGGAAAATTCCGTGTGTAGTAGTTGGGTCAGATGAAGGTAGAGTTTCCCTGTGGATTCTGGCTGGTTTGATCCGGACACATATTTCCGTTCTGTATACGACCACGAGACTCAGCCTGAAAAAAAAAAAAGGACTTGTGCCTGCAGTCGATAAAACTAACTAACTAACTCTGGGCATTGAGACAAATATAGTTTCAGTGTCATTCCCAGCCCTTTTTTATTACAGTTCTAACGTAATATAGTAACCCTAACCTAACCTAACCTAACCTAACCCTGGGGCAATTGAGACAAATTAGTTTCAGTGTCATTCCCAGCTCATTTTATACAGTTCTAACGTAATAAAGTAACCTAACCTACCTAACCTAACCCTAATCTAACCGAGCTGAGAGAGTGGTTGGCAGTGGTGGTATTGAGACGAGCTCGTATGCAGAGTGGAAATATGCACCTGGGAGTGATGAGTGGTGGGTCCTCAGATGGGGTGGGGTGGGGGGGCAGCGGCTGAGAGACAAAGTTAAAGGTAGGAGAAAGTTACTCATGAAGGGACAGGAGAGGGAAATTTAACTCAGGAATGAATATTTTTTGTTGTTTTCTTTTTTCTTAATTAAAGATAAAAGGGGAGGGAGGTTGTATTACGAGGGAAGTAAGTAGGATATTAATTAAATAATGGGAGGGAGGTGAATGAAAGTGAAGGAGAGATAAGTAGAGGCACGGAGGTGAATGAGAAACATAAATGGAACGAGAATGATAAATAAAGGAAAAAAAAGAAAAATACACATATGGAGAAGAGAGATCCAAGGGGGACGATTGCAGGTAAAGGAGAAAAGGTTTAGAACAATGGTAGACAAACGGTGGAGAGGAAATATAAAGGTCCGATGGAGAGAGACAGAAGAATGCGAAGGGAAGAGAAGCAGAAAAATGAATGTGAATAGAAGAAAAAATCAAAGGGAAAGTTAAACAATCTGGGATGTAAATGGGAGGGCTGTTGATTCCTCCAAACTATGCCACGATAATTATGATCCCCAATTACAAACACTTGAGGTCATCTCTTTCCTGGCGTAGTTTGGAGGAGGCAATAAATAAATAGCCCTCCAGCTTACCAACGAGAGGTATAGAGAAGAGAGGAGAAAAGGAAAAGTATTGATCGATACAGCTAAATTGGATAAAGGTTGACACGAAGGATGACTAAAACATAGAAAATAGTCCATAGCAAGGTAAGTACAGTTAGGTTAGTACAGTTAGGTAAGTACAGTTAGGTTAGTACAGTTAGGTAAGTACAGTATTAAGAACAGATAAAGGAAGGAAAAACTTTTCCTCAGACTCTCTACATTTGAATATAATCGATTCTATTGATCTACTATTGTCTGTGTCTATTGTGTGGTGGTGAAGGATGTACAGTAGTGTTGAGCATAAACTGTATATTACATTATAAAGGGAAAGAAAGATCCTCTCAGGTGAGGGGTTGAGATTATTTACTCTTCCAAATCGAGTTTCCAGCACTAACTATAAGACCATAGAACGTAGTCAAACACCCTCGCTGGTACCATAACAGCTGCAGTAATTGGGGAATTACCCTCACTTCCCTCCCTCTATGGCTGGGTGCCAGTTCGAAAGTCGTGACGTGTGTGTGTGTGAGTAGCAGATGACCTGGGCCACGGTAATAGGCTTGATGAAGGGTATGTCCAGTGCCGGAACTTGA
>JAWQEG010002561.1:22500-325000 GCA_033782935.1 Petrolisthes cinctipes | reverse complement strand
GGGGGAGGAGGGGAGTCTGATAAAAGATGAGAAGAGGAACACAAGAGAAAGGAAGGGTGTGAGGAGAAGAAAAAACGATGACAGACTATCCAACTGAAGTGTATACGAGTACATCAAAGAGCAAGGGAAGGGGAACGAAGGCAAAGACGAGGACACTGATTGATTACATAAAACTGGCAACCAATCTCTCTTCTCTTCTCTTCTCTCTCTCTCTCGTGTGTGTGTATTTCTAATCTTTTAACATACCTCCCTCCTTCCAATCCCTCTCTCTCCTCATTTTCTCTCTCTCTCTCTCTCTCTCTCTCTCCTCTCTCTCCTCTCTCTCTCTCTCTCTCTCTCGTGTGTGTGTGTATTTTCTAATCTTTTAACATACCTCCCTCCTTCCAAGATGGGCACCACCACCACCAACTCCTCTCCTTCTACTACTACCTTCCTCATCTTTCCTTTCAAGAGCTGACGATCCTTTCCCCTCCCTCCTTGCAGACCCCCGTTACGTTATGTTACGTTATGATGTCTTGGGCGGTGGTGAGGTGAGGTCCAGTTTGTGGGGTCTTCATAACCTTCAACGATGGGGTCATTCTCCAGCCACAAGTGAATATATTGCGTCCATAATGGTGGCCCCCTCTCTCTCTCTCCCTCCCTTCTTCCCCAACCTTCACTCCTTTCTCTCCCTCCCTCCCTTCCTTCCTCCTCAAACTGCCTAGCCCTTCCTTCCTCCCTCCTTCTCAGACTGCCTAGCCCTCCCTCCCATCCCACTTCCACCTCACATAGCCTAGCCCTTCCTCCCTCCCTCCTTCCTCCGACTGCCTAGCCCTCCCTTCCATCCCACTTCCACCTCATACAGCCTAGCTCTCCCTCCCTCCTTTCCAGAATATCCTAAGTCATTCAGATATGTACGGTATGTAGTAGAATAAGATTTTTTTTTTATCAGGGTTAGATAAGCTTCGGATACAAACATTTATGCTAGTAGGATCAACAATCAACAGAGTAGCCTACAGTACATAATCTTGAGGCAAATAGTCAATGCAGTTACGTATGAGGAAAAAGGAAGAAAATTTTTGATTGTTAAGGGGAGAAGTTTTGTGTTGGTAAATCCGGAGCAACTGAATCCTCCAAACTATTCCGAGCAACATGCCACCATTATTTTTGTTCATCTGGTCCCGTTTCCTGGCATATTTTGGAGAGATCAAGGCACTCCAATGTACCAAAAAGAATTACCACCTTAAGAAAGAGTGGGAATGGGAGGAGGAACATGGTAATAGGAATTAATGGGTAGAAGGGGAAAGAGGTACATTTTGCTAGAGAGGTATAAGGTATGCAATTCATGTTTACTTCCACAGATGTAAACAACAACAACAACAACAACCACCCAGGCTACACAAATGTCCCCTCTTCCTACTTCTCTTTCCCTCCCCCTCCCAATCAGCCCCTTTTCTCCCCCTCTCCCAATCAACCCCCACCCTCTCTCCCTCCCAATCAACCCCTTTTCTCCCAATCAACCCCTCCCCTTCCTGCACATCTCTCTCCCAATCAACCCTACACAGCCCCTCTCTCCCTCCAATCAACCCCCACACCCTCTCCTCCCTCCCAATCAACCCCCTTCCTTCCTGCACATATCTCTCCCAACCAACCCTACACCCCCCCCTCTCCCTCCCAATCAACCCCCACCCTCTCTCCCTCCCAATCAACCCTACACCCCCCCTCTTCCTCCAAACAACCCCCTCTCTCTCCCTCCGAATCAACCCCCCACCCCCTCTCTCCCCCTCCCAATCAACCCCCCACCCTCTCTCCCTCCCAATCAACCCCCTCCCCTTCCTGCACATATCTCTCCCAATCAACCCTACACAGCCCCCTCTTTCTCCCTCCCAACCAACCCTACACAGCCCCCTCTCTCTCCCTCCCAACCACCCTACACCTCCCTCTTTCCCTTCCAATCAACCCCCCACCCCCTTCTCTCCCTCCCAATCAACCCATGCATCGCCCCCCTACATGTGTTAAGTGGTGGGGATATCTTCGTTGTTGTTTTTTGCCTTCACTGCTAACAGATCTTGACACACTTACAAAGGGCTACCAAAACACCTCAACAATGGTACTGGTCTGACGTGTAACCTTGACTGGTTATAATACCGTACGTAGTTGCCCTTCACTGTGTGTGTGTGTGTGTGTGTGTGTGTGTGTGTGTGTGTGTGTGTGTGTGTGTGTGTGTGTGTGAGAGAGAGAGAGAGAGTGAGAGAAGTAAATGCATGTGTGGGTGTGTCTCCTCCCCCCCACCTCTCTCTCTCTCTAATAATAAATAGGCTATATAAACATAAGGAAATAAATCTATAAATAATATAAAAATAAATAAGTTAACACTCATAACACATCGTCAAAATGATGTCAGCACAATTAAGGGGAAGTACAGTGTTTCGAAAATCTGGAGTAAATGATTCCTCCACACTATTCCAACCAACAGAACACAATTATATTTGGTCATTTGGTCCTGTTTCATGGCATGGTCAGGAGGAATCAGAAGCCACCAGGTCTCATACACGATCACAGGGTCCTTAATAATAGTAGGAATCAGTAACAAGAAGCTCAATCCTTCAATGTAATATAAAATTGGTTTGTGTATCTATGGTGGTAGGGTGAGACTGATTTCACATGTAGGCAATCGTCGAAATGATTTGTAAGGGCCATCATAAAAGAACTGAAGCCCCAGACAGTGTATGGAAGACTTATGACTGGACTTTGTTGTTGTTGTTGTTGTTGTCGTCAATGTGGTGATGGTTGAAATGTGGCCTCTGTTGTCGTTGTTGTTGTTGTGTGGCGATTATAGTGTGATTTCTGAGTTGCGTAACCCTGTGAATGTGTTGTTGCAAGTGTTTTTTCTTTGTTAAATGTATTTGATTATCTGGACATGGTAGAGACAACATTGGGGATAGTAGATTTAATTCATATATCAAAATTGCAGGAAGAGAAGAGAAGAAAAAGAGAGGAAAAGGGAAGAGAAGAAAAGAGAAGAAGGAAAGAGAAGAGAGAGGGAAAGGAAAGGATAATGAGAGAGAGAGAGAGAGAGAGAGAGAGAGAGGAGAGAGAGAGAGAGAGAGAGAGAGAGAAGGGTGTCGCTACAGCAGGGGCAGAGAGGCAAATGGAGAAACAACAAACACGGAAGGTAATTGTAGCGAGGAGGCTGGAGGGAGGGAAGGAGGGGGGAAAGGATAAATAGGAGGGGAAGGAAGAGAGAGAAACTATAGGAGGGAGAAAAAATAACAAGGAGGAAGAGAGAAAGAGAGACTGTGTGTGCCTGTGTGTAGCGAGCCTAAGTAAGAACATAATGAAGGCCTGTGAAATGAAATTGCATGCAGTGAGTCACAAAGAGAGAGAGAGAGAGAGAGAGAGAGAGAGAGAGAGAGCAGTCGGAAGGAACGGGACATGCAACTATTATCACCACCACCACATGACCAGCGTGATTTGTGTTTACCTCTGTCTGTCTGTCTGTCTGTTTTCCAATCATCTGTGTGTGTGTGTGTGTGTGTGTGTGGTGTGTACAGCTGCTCACAAAAATATAGATATACACATACACTCACTGGCTGGGAAAATAATAACCCCTACCCGACCTTCTATTTCGGTACTGAGAGGCATAATTATAATGACTTGAGTCCACTTCTCTATTTATATATACAGTATACATCTGAATCATAACCACCACCACCACCACTACAAATACCACCAACCTTTCCTTTCCTTTCCTCCTCTCTCTCTCTTTCCTTTCCTCTTCCTCCTCTTTCTTCTCTTGTCTCTCTCTCTGCCTTTCCTTTTTTCTTTCTTTTGTCTCTCTCTCTCTGCTTTTCCTTTCCTCCTCCTCGTTCTCTTGTCTCTCTCTCTCTCTGCCTTTCCTTTCCTCCTCCTCCTCTTCTCTCTCTCTCTCTCTGCCTTTCCTTTCCTTTTCCTCCTCCTCCTCTCTCTCCTCTCTCTCTTCTCCTCTCTCTCTCTCTCTCTGCTCCTTCTCACCGTATACAAGTGTCCCCGTCAACCTTATATAAGTGGCTGTACCATTATCAGTGATGAAAACAGTGTAGGGTATAAATTTAGAAACTCACTTGTCTATCACACCTCTCTCTCTCTCTCTCTCTCTCTCTCCTCTCGTCTCTCTCTCTCTCTCTTTCCTTTCCTTTTCCTCCTCCTCTATCTTCCTCTCTTCTCTCTGTCTTCCTTTCCTTTTCCTCCTCTTTCTCTTGCTGCCTTTCCTTTCCTCCTCCTTCATATCTCTCTTTCTCTGCCTTTCCTTTCCTCTACTCTCACTCTTCTTTCTTTCTATCTCTCCCTTTCCTTTCCTTTCCTTTCCTCCTCCCCCCCCCCTCTCTCTCTCTCTCTGCCTTTCCTTTCCTCCTACTCTCACTCTTCTTTCTATCTATCTATCTCTCCTTTCCTTTCCCTTTCCTTTCCTTTCCTCCTCCTCTCTCTCTCTCTCTCTCTCTCTCTCTCTCTCTCTCTCTCAGGTCCATTGGTCTCCGTGTCTGCCTTGCTTTTGTGCCAAATAGTAGCTGTGACAATTTGCTCTTCAGCTAATCATCCACTGTCCGTCCGTCCTTCTGTTTACTTCTCTTTCTGCCTTCCTGCCCAATTGTCTCCCTTCCTTGCCTGCATGTCTGTCTGCTTGCTTACCTTTTCATCTACTTGTCTGTCTGCCTGTCTGTCATATGCTGTCCTCTCTGTCGCCTGCCTTCCTTTCTGTCAGTCTAATCTGTTCGCTTACCTTTTCATTTGCTTGTCTTTCTGTCTGTCTGTCTGTCTGTCTGCCAACTTGTCTCTCTGTCTGTCTATCTTTTAATTTGCTTGTCTTTCAGTCTGTCTCTGTCTGTCTGTTTATCTATTAATTTGCTTGTCTTTCTGTCTTTGTCTGTCTGTTTACCTTTTAATTTGCCCGTATATCTGTCTGCCTGCCACTTCTATAGGCTAGTCCAGTTATCTCAGGCAATACTCGTAACTCAAGCAGGGGGACATGAACTCTGAGAGAGAGAGAGAGAGAGAGAGGAGAGAGAGAGAGAGAGAGAGAGAGAGAGAGAGAATCGTAGAGAAAACCTATATATACGAATGTAACAGTGAACGGGAAATGAAGTAACGGGAAACGGACCATGCAGTTAGCCTACCTCTGAAAACAGCAGATTACAGGAACGAGGAACGAATTATAGAAACGGGGAATGGACCAGATAATTGGGAAAATAAGCAGCAGAAGCAGCACGAAAATAAACAAACCCTACAGAAACGGGATGAATAATAATGGCGGGAAAAAACAAGAGTAGGAGGGAGGCACCTTACAAGTTAGGCTACACAAAAATGGCGGGAAAAAACAAGAGTAGGGAGACACCGTACAAGCAAGATAAAAATGGCGGGAAAAAACAAGAGTAGGGAGACGCAGTACAAATAAGATAATACAAATGGCGCGAAAAACATGAGTAGGAAGGAGGCGCCATACAAATATATATAAAAATATGGCGGGAAAAAAACAGGAGTAGGCTAGGGTAACAAAAATGGCGCGAAAAAACAAGAGGAGGAAGGAGGCACCGTACAAAGTAAGATTAACTAAAAATAAACCAGACATACACGAGGTATAAATACGAGGAAAAGATACCAAACACGCGGACCGGGAAATGAATATAAAAGTGTAAAAAAAATATACGAGGGGGAGTAGGTACAGTCAGAAACAAAATGAGAGTCAGACGTGCAGTTGCCAAATTAGGCTAGCGAGTTTATTCTACGTGTGTTGTTGCTAATGTTGTATTATTATTATCTTTATTATTATGATATGTGTGTATTTTAAATCAGATGTTGATGGTTTGTGCGTGAACTAGAAATTGTAAATACATTAAATTCTATGGATATGCTAGAACAATATATAATTTGTTGTAAAAATACACGAATTGTTAGTGAAGTATGTAGTCAACCAGTAGTCTATTTATAAATTTTGATAATAGGGTTAAAGGTTCACCAGCAAATTACTGAAAGAAAGAGTAAGAGTGAGACTAAAACATGATGACAGAGTTTACAAAATATACACTTAAAGCAAAGCATGAGAAACTATATCTTAGAGAGAGAGAGAGAGAGAGAGAGAGAGAGAGAGAGAGAGAGAGAGAGAGAGAGAGAGAGAGAGAGAGAGAGAGAGAGAGAGAGAGAGAGAGAGAGACGCTAAACTACAAACGGAAGAGAAAGAGAACAGGGACACAATTTAGAGAGAGAGAGAGAGAAAGAGAACATGGACACAATTTAGAGAGAGAGAGAGAGACTATAACTAAACTTGTGATGCCCGGGACTACAGGCAGACATGAGACTAATACTTATAACCCTAACTGTACACCACCGTAACCAATGCTGGGGAGGGGGGAGGATGACACACGGTTCGGGCTGAGAGAGAGAGAGAGAGAGAGAGAGAGAGAGAGAGAGAGAGAGAGAGAGAGAGAGAAGTGGGAAGGAGCAGGTGTTTTGTGGATTTTTGAAGTTGTGTGTGTGTGTGTGAATTGAGGACGAACGGGACGAGGGGAGGTGAAAAGAGGGAGACTGAAAATAGCTAAATGTGAGGAGATGGGTTTACAGTTCTCCCTCCCGCCAACCAACCAACAAATCCACCCACATCATAATATATAAATGCACTCGATTTACCTTTTCGTCCAAATAAATAAATACACCTTCCTCCGTTAATATTTTGGTTGCTATCTCTTTCTCTCCTTTTCTCTCTCTCTCTCTCTCTAAATTGTGTCCCTTTTCTCTCTTTCTCTTCCGTTTATATTTTAGCGTCTCTCTCTCTCTCTCTCTTTGAATTGTGTCCGTATTCTCTCTCTTTTTTAATCTGTATTTGTCGCTTTCTAATCAATCCCCATTCTCTATTTCTCCTTGATTTCCCCATCCGCTCACATACAGTACAGAATATACCATCCTGCCGAAAATGTACCAATTCTCTTCAAAGTACTGTAATATGATTTTAGATAAACGTTCCATATACATTCTAGTGTTACACCACCTCTACTGACAAAACACACACACACACACACACACACACACAGACAGAGTGAAAACATAAACACCGCACACACCAACAGTACTGTAACCCAATCTGCTCAACCCACCCACCCACCACAAGGATGACCAAATATACTGTACATACAAGCTAACGTGAAAGCTAAAGTATAGGCCTACTGAGCAAATATGTGATGGTGGCCAGCTACAGTGAAAGCTATGATGTGTAAATATATCATGCTGCAAACAAGATGTACCCTATATATAGCCTATGTATTGGCAAGCTGAATGAATGTTGGGTTGTGTGTATGAGCAAGTAATGTGCAAGATTTTTTTTTTTTTTTTTTTTTTAGACTATAGACTGAACAAGCTACCGGTACATACATTTAAATTTGTGTTAGGGCTACTGTGTGAAGATGTAGGACCTATTGGAAAGTTACAAATACAAGCTAGAATATTAAAAGAGGGAAGAGAAAGGCAAGGAAATAACAATGGGAGAAAGAAAGGACAGTCTATGAAAAAGGGGAATACAGTGGAAAAATATATTCGCTTAAGAAGTGCATAATCAAAATATATAAGTGACAAGCAGGCATGAAAAAAGTAGGAAAAAGAACAGGCAATATGATAAACAGAAGGGAATAAATAGGCATACAGGATACATAAAGAAGAGAAGAGACAATGGCAATAAATATAAAAAAATATACTTGTACTGCTAGTGAATGCAGAGAATGAAAAGGGCACAGTGAAACAGAATGTGAATGTGAAATAAGGAAGATTTTATGAGGAGAACGAGAGGGGAAGTGAAACAGGGAACTAAAGAGATATACATAGAGAGAACAATAGGGGCATGGGGTTTATAGGAGTTGAGAGGAGGGTGTTTGACTGGGAAAAGAGGGAGGGTGGGAATGAACAGATAAAAAGAAAGAATAATATATTCTGGTAATCATGTGTCGTATGGTAAGTAAATATCAAAGACCGAATATATATATATATATATATATATATATATATATGGTATAGTACCGGTATATAAAGCAGTGAACTAACTACTCTTAGGAAGATTACGTTACCAAACGGACACAGTAAAAGATTTAATAATAAATATGAGAAAAAAGGGGAGGAGAGAGTTAAAAATAGAAGCAGCATGTAATACCGAGAAGTGAAGGGGATACGAGAGCAAAACCCGGATTAACGAGAGCAAGAATAACCAAGAGGAGTAAATGAAGAGGAGTAAAACAAGTGGAGTAAAACGAGAGTAGTAAGAGGAGAGGAATAAACCAAGAGGAGTAAGGGAAGGGGAGAGGAGAAAAGATGGTTATGATGGAGAGAAGGGAGGGAAAGGTAGCCTATAGGGGAGAGGGGAAAAGATGGTTGTGAGGGAGAAGGGAGGGAAGCGTAAGGCAGAGGGGAACTAAGAAGAGGATATGAAAGTAGAAAGGATGGAACCGGGGAGGGGAGAAATGGAGAGGGTTTGCGAGAAGGAAAAAGGAAGAGATGTAAGAGGAGATGAGAAGAGAAGGTAAGGGTAGGAGAGAGAAGGAATGAGAGGACTAGGGGGGTATGAGAAATGAAAGGAATTGAAAAAGATTATTAACAAAGAATATTATAGTCGAAAGGATGCGAGATGAGGTGGTAGGAGTGGGAAGGGAGGAGTTAAGGAGCGCCAGATAAGGTGTGGGCTAGGTGTTGGTCCCTTGAGATGCACAGGACGGCATCATAACCATTATCACCACCACCATAAACGGACGCCCCACCACCTACCCACCACAACACACACACACACACACAGTCACTGACCCACAACAACACACACACAGCAACTGACCAACAAATACACTACTTACCCACCACCACACACACAGCAACTTACCCACCAACACACAACACACCTACCCACCACAACACACACACACACACACACCACAATCAGGATTTATCATGGATATTATAAATACCGGTATCTCAAAAGATAATAACATTGAAATACCTATACAGCATGTCCTACAGTACCGGTATGAAATAATATATAGGCCTATGGTACCGAACTTGTATTACTTCTCAGAGACACATTGAAATTTATAAGTTCGAGTACATTTGAAGTATATCAACACCAGCATTATTATAAGGAGTGTTATAGCAGTGTTGTTGTTGTTGTTGTTGAAGTTCCTCAAGCTGTCGTTATAGCAGTGTAGCTATGTGTACTGTTAAAATTCTCACCCACCATGTAGCCTATAAAAAGTACTGTATATATATTTATTTTAGTCTCTCTCTCTCTCTCTCTCTCTCTCTCTCTCTCTCTCTGTGTCTGTGGCCTGTATAAAGGTATGTATGCGACTTATGTATCATGGTGGAGCAGTTTGAATCTAGCAAGACGTATGCACAAGAGTGGTGAACTAAAACAAGTGACAATCATCTTCGCCTCCTTCCTTCCTGCTGCTCCTACCTCCACACCTCACACTAGCCTACCCCTGTGTTTCTCCTCCCTCAAGGTAGGCTACACCATCACCCATTATTTCACAACCAAATCTTCACTTAGGCTATACTCTTTCTGCTATAATGTTAGTGGTCTCTCTCTCTCTCTCTCTCTCTCTCTCTCTCTCTCTCTCTCTCTCTCTCTCTCTCTCTCTTGTGAAATGAACGGCAGTGATAGGATATAAAGACGCCCATATGGGGTAAGATGATCATAAGTCTTTGTTTATGATGGGTTGGTTTAGGCTCTACTCCCATACCTCCTTCCTTTTACTTCCCAGACGACCGTAACAACACACACCTCCATCCTTCCTTCTGAGACGACCGTAACAACACACTCCTCCATCCTTCCCTTTACCTCCCAGATGACCGTAACACACACCTCCATCTTCCTTCCCTCCTTCCCTTTACCTCCAAGACGACCGTAACAACACACACCTCCATCCTTCCTTCTCTCCTTCCCTTTACCTCCCAGATGACCGTAACAACACACACCTCCATCCCTCCTTCCTTCCCTCCATCCTTCCTACCTTCCTCTCCCCTCAGAGGTCTGCTGGTCACGCCCCGCTCGTATTACTCCCCCCCCCCCCAGCCCTCCCACCCACACACGTCCCTCCCCATACCTCCATGTCCCTCTCTCCCTCCCTTCCTTCTCCAGTACCCGAGGTGACAGTTTATGCCTTTCTGGACGCCAAGCCAAACACACTCACATTCACACCCCAAATTATCACCCACACACACACACTCCAAATTATCACACACACACTCCAAATTATCACCCACAAACACACACACCAAATTATCACACACACACACACTCCAAATTATCACACACACACACGCCCCAAATTAACACACAAACACGCTCCCAAAACAAATAAACATCCCCCCAAAAACAAACAAACACACACTCCCCAATTAAACACACACATACACACTATTCATTTCCGGTTTGCATAATCTATTACCGGCGCCGCTATAAAAACGTATTATTAATGTCCTAGTGCGGTAATTCAGTCGAAGGAAGGAAGAAAACAACATTAATCCACTGCGAGGTGTTGTTCCCTCCTCTCTCAACCAATAAGGCCTAACCTAACCTGAGCCAACAATGAAAACAAAATATAATGCCCGGTCACACACACACACACACAGACATACACACACACACCACTAAATCTCTCGGACGTAAACACACCAACACGGGAAATGTGATATTATGTGGCCACTTCTTTTCCTCTCCGGAATTAATGATCCGAATAATTATGGACGGACTCTAGAATTTCATATAGGCTTATTATTTATTATACACTTTCCCATACGAAGGGATTACAATATTTAGGAGTATGGCAATGTGAAGGGTGATAGAGTATTGACTGACTATAGCTCTATGAAGTCTTGTCGTACTTTGAATTTACTGAAGGGGGTAATACACTTTTGGTACCTTGATTCTCAAAAAAAAAAAAAAAAAAAAAAAAAAAAAAAAAAAAAAAAAAAAAAAAAAAGACAGGACCAGATTGACACTCTAGAATACAATCACGAAACAGATGCACAATATTCCCCAGATAATTTACAGGGTAGACATACATATCTATAGGCTATAAAAAGTTAAAAGGTTATGAAAAAAAATCCCATCAGGGGAGAACCTACAAACCTTTAACACAGCTTACCCACCCACCACCACCAACACCCTCACCCTCACCCACCACCACCACCCTCACCCACCCTCACTCTCACCCTCACCCAGATGGTCAGGACCCACTACTCCCTTCCTGTCTGTCCGGATGTCCACCAAATGGCGAGGAGGTGGACGGACATTTTACAGGACAATAACTAATGGCGGACAAACTTTCTGGGATTGAGTGAGTGTGTGTGTGTGTATGTTAATAAGCAACATAAAGAGGAGTACAAACCTATTTATTTGCGCGAGATAGCCTAATAGGAAAATAGAAGATTAATTAAGGCAGACAGTTAAAGATACGGTACACACATACATACAGAGAGAGAGAGAGAGAGAGAGAGAGAGAGAGAGAGAGAGAGAGAGAGAGAGAGAGAGAGAGAGAGAGAGAGAGAGAGAGAGAGAGAGAGAGAGAGAGAGAGGGTGGGAACGAGGAACAAATATTGTAAAAAAAAAAATTAATGGGCAGGAAGGGAGGGGAAAGAAGGGAAAGAGACCATAAAGGGCAGGGGGTGGGGTAGGGCGGGGTAGAGAGAAAGGTGAGGGTGAGGGGAGAGAAGGGAAAGAGGCCAAGGAGAGCAGGGAGTAGGGTAGGGTAGTGTAAGGGGTAGGGAAGGGTTGGGGGAGGGGGAGGGCAGGGTGTAGGGAAGGGTTGGGGGTAGGGGGAAGGTAGGGTGTAGGGTAGGGGGAGGGCAGGGTGTAGGGTGGGGTAGGGGAAGGGGAGGGTAGGGTGTAGGGTGGGGTAGGGGAGGGCAGGGTGTAGGGTGGGGTAGGGTTAGGGGAGGGTAGGGTGTAGGGTAGGGTGAGGGTTGGGGGAAGGGTGGGGTATGATGTGGTAGGGAAAGAAAGATGGTAGGGTATGGTTGGGCAAGATGAGTGGAGGAGTGCCAGGGCCAGAGGGGGGAATAGGGGGGAAATAAGGGGAGGGAGGGAGAAGGAGGTAGAGACGACGGTTGGACCACAGTGAAGCCTGGTGTGGCACTCTGACTGTCACAATGTCACACCACACCCTGTCACACACCTTTATACTTCATACCCACACACTCTTAACCTGCCATACCCACACCCTGTCACACCACACCCTGTCACACACCTTTATACTTCATACCCACACACTCTTTATCCTGTCACACTATACCCACACCCTGTCACACACACCTTTATACTTCATACCCACACACTCTTATCCTGTCACACTATACCCACACCCTGTCACACACTATACCCACACCCTGTCACACACACCTTTATACTTCATACCCACACACTCTTATCCTGTCACACTATACCCACACCCTGTCACACACTATACCCCCACACCTTTATACTTCATACCCACACACTCTTCAAGTGGAACACACACTATACCCACTGCATACCCACACACTTTTAACCTCTCATACACTTTACCCATTGCATACTGCATACCCACATAGCATACACTCAATCTGTCACACTATGCCCAATGCAATAATAATAATAATAATAACAACAATAGTAATAATAACCAAACCATGAAGGAAGGCGACATGAGACAACATTCAAATAGCCCTACTGATATATTAACAGTTTCCTTATCTATTATCCTATCCGTGCAAATAGGCTTATTACTCCACGACGTGTGATATGTCTATATACGGTACCATATGAGATATACTGTATAATTATATTGGTTATGCTCTTCATAGTCAATACGAATTCGAACTCATAGGCCACTCCATTTTTTTTTTTTTTTTTTTTAATCTGATGAAAATGTACCTGCTACTTTATTTAACTTATTGGCTTTTTCGGTAAACGTAGGCCTAATGCTATTCAAAACAATTCACAAAAAATTTACATTGATGAACATTGAAATATAGGCAAAACGTGTATCTAGGCTAACATTAAATTCTTCCGTAAACCTAGCCTTGTCTGAAAACACGTACGTACAGCACCTTAGTGTAATTATTTCCGTGCGGGTTGTGCACTAGTGGGTGTACGGACGGTATAACAAATCCTTTATAATGTAATGGTCGGGTAGGGACAACAACAATTATTAGGCTGCGTTGTTGAAGTTACGGTACAATAATTATTTTGGATGGGGAGGAAACACAGGGTCACTCACAAAGGACCCATTATTTACATCTATCGAACAAGAATGGTGTATCAACCAACCTGGCAACAAGAGTGGGCTTACGTCACTCTAAACACGAAACAAAATAATGTACATCTCTTTCGATACTTTCTGGAAAATAAGCTATAGACCAAGGATTTGTCTAACTAAACTATAGCAAGAAATTCACTCTATCAGTACAGGACTATTCAGTAGTTAGTAGGCTACACATAGGCTAACTACCGTACGTATTTTGACAAGTTTTCATGCAATACAATTTTTGCACTGTACATTACCCATAGCCTTGAACCTGAGCAGCGGAGGGTAGCCCAAGGATGATGATAGACTTTGTATAGTTCTTGGGGTAGCCTAGGCTAATCTGTCTTTCCGGTTACCTTGAGGAAGAATGTTATTATAGTGTGTTTGTTTGTTCTCTATGTATAGGATGATGGCGAATTATAAAGAATCAACCTATTGCTTCACATCTACATCCCCGAGGTCTTTCTTACTCCCTCCTCACTACAGTAATTACTCGATCACTGGTTACTAGTACATAGCCTACACTATTGTACTTAGGCTATTAAGTTTATTTCTGTCTGTGTGTGTGTTCATGTTTATATTTTCTACGGATTCACGAACGTATAAATGTAATAACAAAACCATATACTGTATAAATTGGCTATATAACCTATTTCTTAACCTCAAGTACTCGGTAGCTAGGATGAATAACAAGACCACAGCCTAATAATGAATACCATATCTCCGAAATAATGAGTTACAGGTTGTTCCATGGCCATTGCTGCAAAGTCTCTCTTTCGTGCAGGTAAAGGTGTAGCCCATGTGAACCTCCCAAGGTCACACTCCCTTGAGAACCTACTCGTCATTATCATACTACCGGTTGCCACACTCCACCATCACCACCAGCCTCCCTCCAATCTCAAGCAAAGTGCCACTACAATAACAAACATGCCTAGCTAATTTTGCCATCACCTTAGCTTATAACAATATATATATATATATATATAAAAATAGTCATCGATATCTTAAAAACGTCAAGTCCATCTGAAGCAACAACTCCCCATCCCCTGCATGTAACCTAACCTGCCAACCACAAAACGTGATATGGCAACATGATCACGATACATACCCGTCATACAATCCACACCAGGATCTAATCTCTCCACAAGGGAGGAAGAACAACCCATGAAATCCCTACCTACTGCTGCTTCGTGGGGGGATTACAATAGGTAAAACAATAGTTATCCATAGAAACACATTTATCCAAACAGTAGATTAAGGTCTAGATCTATGCATGATTACGTAAACACATATTTGCAATTTTTCTAACTCCTCACGTGATAAACACCAGTATAATACGATACCGGTAGCTTAGGCGGCACCTCAGAGGTTTTCTCGTACCGTAGTCGATTACCTTCAGGACAAGATCTATTCGTATAGGCCGAGGGAAATGCTATTAAGAAAACTAATTACATAGCCTAACCGGTCGACTCACAAAATGCGCGTGCGGTCGGCAGGAGAGAACCACAAAGGCAAGAGGCAGGGGGCCCCACCTCAATGCCAAAGTCAACAAACACAACCTACCCACCTCTTACCCTCGGCCTTCACTAGACTCTTAGGGTGGTATTATTAAAGTGCTTCTTCGACGAAAGTTATCTTCGTCGCTCAATTTGTATTATTTAGCAATACGAATTTAGTGACGAAACTCCTTTTTCCACGAAGTAGTAGTTTAATAATACCAGCCTAATATTACTAACTCTCCATGAGTCACAATACCGAGCTTTCTATAGTATGAACATGATTGCGTTCTGACTGAGAGTACGAGTTTGTAATTCACTCATAGCCTGGGTAATTTATACCAAATGCTCATGTCTTCCATTCAGAAGACTTACAATGCAGATTGAAAATTAGGGATCCTGATAAACTGAAGGACATGTAACGCTAAAATGAAAGTGACAGAGAGTACTTGACCTACCCTCTTTCGAAAACTTCTACATTCTACCATTAGTAAATCCCTGTCTATGTTAGACTATTCCACTCATCCACCTTTTATACATCCATCTCCCTGTCTAAATTCCTCCACACATCCATTCTTTCCACCTCCTCTACCTTCTGTACATCAATCTCCTGTCCATTTTCCTCCACTCATCCCTCTTTACACCTCTTCTACCATCTACAAAACCATCCCCCTGTCTATGATCCTCCACTCATCCACTTTTCGCACCTCCTCCATCTTTTGTACATCCATCTCCCTATCTATGATCCTCCCCTCATCCACTCTTTCGCACCTCTTCTCACTTTCCCTCTCCCTCTCTCTATGTCCGTCCCCTCCCTCCCTTAACGTTTCCCCGGGCCTAATAATTCCGAGCGACCCCCAGCCAGCCAGCGCCCCTCACGGTGAAAAATGATAGGGAGTGTCAACAAGTTCCCCAAACAAAGCAATCACATGGTGCCAACACACACATACAAGAGTACACCTACATACGGACGATCACCAATGCCTACAACTATAAACACACGCAGGCTCGTATACTTTATGCGTCGCCAGCACACACACACACACACACACACTATCCAGCACCAAAGAATACCAGTGATACCTCAGTGTTACTATTATATACACACACACACACACACTTTCCAACATAAAAGAATAACAAGTGTTACCTCACGGGACACCTTACTATACACACACACACACACACACACACATTTCCAACACCAAAGAATGACAGTGTTACCTCACGGGACACGTTACTAAATTATTGCACAAGCACAGGCGACCACTTTCACCCAGCTACTTCTTGAACTCCCACCACCACCACCCACCACCTTCACTAGGCTACTCCCCCACCACCACATTATGAAGATGATGTCAAGAAATTCACAGCTGCTATTGTCTACTGCCTCGTACACTACTCATTTGGAAGCCATGCAATTTCCTTCTACCGAGTGAACTTCAAAAGACAATGGTTTAGAGGAGGATGTTCTACGGGTCTACGGAATAAAAAAAAGTATTAACTCACTGACAAAGTAATGTTGCCTAATGTTTGTGTCTGTTGTTACTGCTACTTGAATATGAATGGGGTTCACCACCAAACCAAGCTTCAAGTAATTGTTAACGTTTATTAATACCAGGGCAACAACGCCGCGCTGTATATAATTACGATAGCCTATAGTCCAACCACTCTTAAAATGTGGTTTGGGTGGGGACGTGAGGGACCTGTCACCGTTTACAGCCCCGCCACGTTTCTTAAACTAGCGATTCGTAGCTTGTGTGATGTAATGTAAAATACCCGAACACGTAACAAAACAATTTTATAATATATACTTAAGTATACTTAAGTATGTCAATAGCAAATAAATTTTATAATGCAACGTCTTGATGTAATAATATAGAAATGTGGCATACAGATTTCACAGTGGTGCTACGAATATGTTGCTACTTTTATTTGACATTCGTCATAGTTCTAAGTTGGGTATGTAATGCAACAATTGTGTTTATAATACTTTATGAAGAAATGGAAGTGATATATATACTCGTTCCTTAATAAAAATAAATGTTAAAACTATCATGAGCGGCAATACCCATCACTCCCAACACCTGGAACACGGTACATATATATCTCCTGGGAGGTAATTAACAAGGCAGGGGAGTATTTAAACTTCTGTCAAGTGTTCCCACTGTCTGTCCTGTTGGGCCCGCCAGCACAGGCATAAGCAGAGGTACTTTCCCCCGCAACCAAAAACAACAATGCTCCCACTGTTCATTTTCCATATTGACTCTGACACGATGGCAGCTCACCAAACAACCTCCCACCTTCATATAAAACAAAGGAAATTGTCTTCAGAGTAAGCCAGTATTTTGTACAGGAGAAGGAGAATGGATGTTTACCTCATGGGTGGTGCGGAAACAAGGTCAAAACTTTAATACGTGGAGTATAATGTACTGGAACTATTGTACTTAGGATGTAAAATTACATGAATCATATGAACGAGAGAGATTCATAAAGTAAAGAAATTAGAGTGTACTGAGGAGAAAGTGAAAATATAGATTACAGGAAAAAAGGAATGATTGACGAAGAGGGAGGCGGGGAAGCAAGACACATGCCATGGTCACCAGTTGGTGTCTGGATGTGGTGTAGGGTTGGACCAGGATTAAAAGATTGTCCTGGGGCAGACATGAGGTGAAGGTACTGTATGTCAGGTCACCCTTCTGTCAGTTAGAGCTCAGAATTCGCGGCAACCCTGTACAGAGTGACAGGTCCCACACGTCCTCACCCAAACCACATTTTTAGAGTGGTCGGACTATAAGCCATGGTATTATTTTTAACAATGGCCTAAGCTACCAAGCCTATTATTATGGTTTCTAAACCCTTAATCTCCTCTGCTTAGTCTACTATATGCTACCACCTTCCCCTTGACCACCACCACCAGTAATAGAAGGGAAGGCATATTGTTGGTAAGTCTAGACTCTAGTGCAACTGATTCCATCAATCTATTCCAAGCAACAGGCGACCATTATTTTTCTTTATCCGGACATGTTTCCTGGAATACTTTAGAGGAATTAAGGCACTGCAATGTACCAAAAGAATGATGACTAATCACATATTTGCCTTGCGAATCTTAAAGGAATATAGCCAAATTCAATGACGTCTCGACCAGTTAGTTACCACGCGGCGCCTGTTGTCAAGGCTACAGTTTATTTACTAAAATATCAAATAGCCTATGATCTAAGTGTCATGATATGTCCAGTTCATATAGTTTTATACATTGCCACTCCTATGCGATAATAAATTTCGCGATGGTTTGCGTCGTCAGTACGTTACGGTATTATTATTTCACTAATAAAGCTTGAACTTTAGACAAATCTGTTTAAAAATAATTCCAACCCTACCGAAGGAGCAGGAATTATAGCATTTTCTCACGGACATCCATCCATCTGATCTACAGAATCCTTTTTGGAGGCACTTTCCATGCTATTTCCAAATGAATTTCTGTAACTTATGATTTACGAGTCCACCGACCAAATCATAAGGCTACCAAAGCTAACGAAGATATTTGTTGGTGTTAAAATACGTCCTCCCTGCTGTTGATCATCCCCTATTCCCCCCTACCCCATCTCTCTCACTACTTGCCACACCCTCCCCCTTTTCTTGTCTCTCTGCTGATCACTTCCCTGCCTTCCCCCTTTCTCTGCTTATCACACCCTCCCCCTTGCTATATCACAACTATCCACAATTTCCCCCTCTCTCTGCTAACAACACCCTCCTCCTCTTTCTTTGCTAACCACACCCCTACCTCCCTTCCCCCCTCTCTCTCACTGCTAAACACACATCCCCCCCTCTCTCTCTCACTGCTAAACACACCCATCCCCCCTCTCTCTCTCACTGCTAACCACACCCTCCCCCCCCCTCTCTCTCCTACTGCTAACCACACCCTACCCCCCCTCTCTCTTACTGCTAACCACCCCCTGCCTCCCTCGCCTCCTAATGTTGAAAGGCTACTGATCACTCCCTTTATGACAAGAGGTCCCATTAACCTCTAACGAGGGTCCTGGATGTCACTGGAAGAACTTGACTCAAAATTTATCTCTCTTTCATTGTCTCTCCTATTGATCCCTTTTGCTCTCACCAGATAGACAGTGCAATAATCTAACAAGGAAGGGCACAGCAGTCAAACTCATCTAACTTATTATTTTTATGACTTTTGTGACCCAGTGTAGAAGGGTACAGGTATGTCATAACAGCCTACGGTATACTGAAGTTAGGAAGCATTCTTCTAAACAATAAAAATACCACATATCCCACCACCTCGATATAGGAACATACTAATACTGTATATTCTTAATTTACACTGTATAATATAGTAGCAAAAAAAGAGTCACAGGTTTTATAGCAGTACTGGTCAACGTGGTATTATAATAATGTGCTGTATAGCCTACTCTCAGAAAAATTACTTTCACCCATACCCCGTAACTGAAAATCATATAGGCTACAGACTGGGGCCTTATCTGGATTAGCTTAGCCTTAATTAATCATCTACAGTAGAACCATAAGGGGTAGTTAATTACAAAGCAGATACAATACGGTGGTAACTAATGGCAGTAGGATATGCAACTTTTCTTATATCGATTGTACAAATAATAAAACTCCTGACAGTGTTCTGGGCTGCAATAAAATTTACATGAAATTGTCTCTGGATTTCGCTTCAGAAACAATGTCTATGCTAATATCGCCTCTGAACTTACAATGAAGATACTCCAATAATGCCGACAAAAGAGAGAGAGAGAGAGAGAGAGAGAGAGAGAGAGAGAGAGAGAGAGAGAGAGACGCGGGGGAAATGGAAGTAAACGTTACACACATAAAAAGCGTTAACCCTCCCCTCCCCCTTCTCTCGTGTTCAGCTGCCCACCCCATTCACTACTCCTTCCCCTACCTCCATGCCCTCCCTGACAGTACAAACTCTGAACCCTCGCCTTAATTAGCACTGTAACTGCGACCAGGGACTTTGTCAGGAAGGCCCATTACCACTTGACCGTTTCAAAACATGTGACTACTTTATACGGAAGATTACTAGTCCAGGCCTACCCGATATTGCCGTGATGCCACTGGAGTAGGCTAGGCTTAGTACAGTAAGCATGCGATGTTTAAAAATCATCTTTACCACCAATAGATAGGCTTTCGATAGAGAAAGATGACGGAATTTACGACCCTGTAGGACAGGTGAACGCTCATCCAATTTGTACGTAGTCAAATAGCTAGGGCGAGGGACTAAAGCCGAGGGTAGCGTTCTGATGTTTGTCTTTGTTTATAGGATAATATTCTCACGAGCTGTCAGCTGAAGAGGATGACAGACAACAGGATTTTTCAATAGCGAGTGTCGGCTGGTCTTCCTGAAACAATGGGAATTAAACGAAAAGAAATAAGTCAAGAGGAAATGCGTTCGCTTCTCTCCTTAGGCTATGTCCTCGCATATTGGTCATGAGTAAAGGATGGTAATCATGGTCACTGAACATAAACCCGTTAGGCGTGAATCCAACTAGATTATGAGTGAGTGAGGGCGTTAGGTTCTCTGCTCACATTCTTCTCATAGCCTAAGACGTCTGGTAACGATGATGGATGAACAACATGCGACGCTGTGCAGCCACGCGGCAGTAACAGGATCCAGCCTCAGACCGTAGCTTCCGGTAGCTTCCTTTGTCCTTTCTCCGTGTCCTCCTCACTTGCATAGCCTAGCCTAGTACGAAGATGAGCTGCCTGCCACGTTTGAAGTTCCAGAAAGCCATGTACAGTTTCCCAATTTACCACGTTTTAAGTTCCATACGGTCATGTAGTTTCCCGATTCGCTAGCCTTAAACGAGCCTATGACAGGGACAGTTTCAGCAACATACCGTTAAGCATCAGAAACTAGAAACTACTGTAGTTATTTCACTAGAGAATAATCTGGATTCAAACCCATCCACGACCGAACATTGTTGTCTTTCAGCATACAATGTCAGTACACCACCGCTCAAGAAGTGGAAAATAACATGTTCCATGGAGCATTCAGCCTGCCTCACCACGCCCCCCTCACTGATTTCTACTACGCCCACACAACCCTCCATCATTCCCATAACCTAAGTCTGACCACGCCCTCTCAACTCTCTATCACACATTTCACTCCTAACAACACCCTCAACATTTCATTTTGAGTTTCCATTCCTCAAGCATCCTCTCAACATTTCTGCCCACATTCTCACTCCTCGCCTAATCCCCCTTTTAGACCTAAACTTCATCCATGCCCACTCAACTCTCAATCACGCCTAATAAACTAAGACACCCACGCCTACCCACTCCTCATCACATCCACCTCCCCTAAGCCTCAACACCACACAACTCGGGGACCTGTACACATTAACTAAAAGGAACAGACGATAAAACAGCAGATTAAAGAAACCACAAACTATCTGCAGGCACATTATAACTGAAAATACAAAGGATGTGCCCTTGTGTGGTGGGTTTTTGTAAATGAGCGGTAATAGCTTTATTTTACATAATACGACACTTACAAATTCATTGCGTTCTTGTTCTCTTTGTTGTTAGGTTACAGGTTGTGCCGCAGGTAACCGATTACTGTACTGGTACCGGTTGTTTCCACACAAAGACCGAATTATTTTTTATGCTGCCCATCTGGAGCGCATGATTCAAGAAGGGGTTTGATGGGCAGGGATAGATGTTACAGGGGTGTAGGAAATATTTACATTACTGCAAATAGCAACCTGTACAATAATTATAATTTTTATTATCACGGTTTGTTTTGGGGCGTTATCACACTGCATTCCGTACTCGTCACAGTAGCCTACTGTATAGGTTGAGTACTCGTCAGTGTGATCGGTCACTTTCTATGAAACTTGTCATTTTCTTTAGGTCCACAAACACTAATGAGTGACCTTGAGGAACGCCAATTCTAACTAGCCTACCATAGACAAATAAAAGTCCTTACAGCTACTGTATGGTACGTATGAATGTAGTCTTCTGAAGAGAGAAAACGAAAGTATCTAATATAAGAAACACAACTAATTGCTAACAATATTGACATTGAGATACGTTAGTTTAATTGATACTTGTGTGCCAGCCATTTAAATTTAAACACCTGTACCGTTAATGTTGATAAAAGTTCTTATCAGTGTTATATTATTATCCTTGGCATTCATTACCCTAAAAAAATCTTGCTTGATATACTGTATATCTTTGCAAAGAAAACTAATTTGATCCATAGACCTACACAACAAAATTTGCAAAACAATGATGATTTTATGATGCTGGGACAATACCTTCAGTATAGGCAATTTGTACCTCTCCCCCCTTCAGTGAAGTTCAGTCGTTGAAGTATTCTTCTTGAAAACATCTGGATTTCCATTTTCATAGCAATTGATCTTGCTTGGGCCCATGCACCATCCGAATAGGTGACATGACCTCTCTTTGCATTCATCATAATAGTTTTGGAAACCACTTAGGGACACACATTTAAGGATGGTATGCAAAAAGTACGCGTTTAACAAGCGTTGTGTAAGGTAGGATTTAAAAAAAATTATACTGATGAACATTCAGGAGTGATGCGTGAAGAAATGTCATACAAGGCCAGAGAAAAATATAGCTCTGCAGAGGTAGACGACACATCCTGAAGGGGAGATACTGTAGTCATGCAAGATGATGTGGTAATGTTGATTATCTCACCGTATCTTGAATTTGTACTTATAATTATTACGAAACTGTCCACCTCGAGAATGTTACACTAATTTTCTGAGTACGTCACTGTATCTCGTACTTATGTTTGCACTTTTTGTTAAATACTGCATTCGCTAACGTCATCTTTACTTAAATAATGTAGTTTCTCGACGTGATTAAATGGCTGTGATGTATACAGATAAGATTTCCGTCAACATGCAAACGTATTAGTGAGGAGGAAGGGATTTCGTTGAGACGGTGAAGACGGTTTTAATTAAGTGATGTAGTCAGAAAATTGGAGGTAAACGAGTCCTTCGAATATTGCCACGAAACGGCACCTAGGTTATATGGAAGGAGTGTGCTGTGTGGCATAGTTAGGAGGAATCAGAAGCCTCCAATTTCCATACACGATCACAGGGTCCTTAACATACATTAGAGTTCCTTGATTCCTCCAAAAGTCCTATTCCAAGAAACAAAACCAGAAGAACAAAAACAATGATGGCCTGTTGCTTGAAATAGTTTGTAGGAATCATTTTGCTCCAGATTCAATTTACCAGCAAAAAAAAATTAAGCTGGTAAGAACTTGGTTGGTCATGAAGGCAGGACAGACAAACAGACATACATACATACCTTGTGTTGATGCAGTAGAGGTGAAGAAGAGGAGTCCCCACACCACCTTCACCATCATCATCATCATCACCATCATTTCTTTACACACACATACATACACACACACACACTGGTCGGAAATATATTTATCTTGGCAATTACTCACTCAGTTATTTAAGCACGGTAGACATCATTGTGCGTCGTCCAATATAATAATAATAATAATAATAGTGTTCAAAAATCTCCTACCCCTCCAAAAAATAAGTTTAAGGAAGAAGTTTTGTTAATTAACTACACCTGGACGGGATCACTACCTCACACACACCTGAGTTAAATGTTCACTCTATATAACTCAATATTAACACACTTTACACGGTATATTAATCCATGTGAAGGATGATTACAGGTCCGTACACATTATACATAGCTATATAAATGTTTTAAAATCAAAGTCCAAGCCATTGCCACTAATTTTCAAGCACTAGACGCACACATCCTCCTCCTCCAACGTCCAGGGGTCAACTGGCATTTTCTCTATCTTTATCACTGTCTTCATGTGGTGCTGCTGCCTCGACCGCTTACTCAACTCTCAATGCTTTATTATTTATTATTCCAAAGCACTTTCGATACCTACTGTCTTCTTAACCTCAAATTAAAGTCATTGTTTCGAAGCTTTGTATATACATTTAGAATATGCAAGGAATATTGTTGTTTGAACCTTCTTTTCTAAACAACGTACACCTGAGTTTAGCTATTTATCTTGTAGTTTATGGGTCAACTTTTTTTATTCATTACCTTTTCGATGACAGATAATCAATGTTCATTAAATATTATCCGCCATCCATCACCCAGGAATAAACAGCTAACTATTATAGAAGTAAGTATTTTTCACATCGTACGTCCGCCACCCCGATGCAACTTTGAATGTTGGCTGGCCTGTGTCTTTTATACCACTATAGGAAAAATGGCATTGTAATAAATCTTACAAGAATACTAACTTATTTGAATGAAATCTGTGGTAATTATTAATATACTTTTTGCATAATTATGTTAGTGACAGTCTCAAACTTTGGGTAGTTTGCAGACTTCCCAATAAACTAATAGTTGCTGTATTATAGTCGGTCTAGTTACCATTACTAAATAGAAACGAATCACAAAGACCATGAACTCTAAATTGAGAATAAGAAAAAAGACTGCCCTAGGCCTGGAAGACCCTGTAGGACGAGGGAGATGATAGAAAGGTAGGACTGCAAACACGAAGGAAATAGATCTCTATGGGTATGCTATGAACTGATAACCATAATATGATAAAGAGTGTATTATTTTCTTGAGGTGTCGTAGGCCTATAGTCAGGATACATGAGCAGTGAGAACCACCAGATCACTTCGAAAACTCTACAGGCTTGGCTGGGACTCGATCCTGTCATAAGAATTCACAGCCTATATCTCATTCTATCCCAGTGGTTCTTAAAACAGGGGGGCGCGCCAGAAGCTTCCAGGGAGGGGGAGCAAGCAGGGTTTTGGTAAATAATCTGTGATGTTAATTATTGCACAAATTTCCTAAATTTTCGAACCCGAACCCCCCAGATGATACGGCTCGCTTCGCTCGCCACCCCCCCCCATACCATAAGTAATTTTAAATTCATAGTATACTGTTTGGTAAACATTTTAAGGGATAAGGGGGGGTGGGATCTATACATAATGCAGAGGGGGGCGTGAGGCAAAGAAGTTTAAGAACCACTGTTCTATCTACTACATACTGTAGTTTAAAATTAGCCCATTAGAAATGTCACCCAAAATGACAAGATGCAAATATATACAATGTTATGCACAATATTGCCAATCTTGTATTATGATTTAACACTGCAATGATCACGAATAAAACACATCATCCGACAAAGTAATGCGGTACAGTATTAAATAACACCATTATCAACATCAAATACTCCATTTCCTCATTTTTATGGGGTGGCGGTAAATAATACTGAATCAATAATACAAAATCTCGAGAAGTAGTTAAAGTTTTATTAATCTGGATCGTGTTTTACATAAATTACTAACAATTACAGTATTTACATCTGTTGATTCAGGGGAAACTAAAAATAAATTTTAATCAGATAACATTAACTCTTATTTAATTAACCAGAGATTCCGAGAGCATTACAAAAAGCAAGGCATTGGTCTTTCACACATATTAGTTATGTTCAACTGACAGAAAGATCTAGAGTTCAATAGAGGCATTCAACCATCTACTCTAAATTATATATTACAGTATCACTCCTACAGCACTGAGTTCCTACAAAAGACAAATTGTTTCCCACTGACCCAACAGTTGTGTGACATACAAGGAGAACAGTAACTATACAGAACTGTGCGGACATAAACAACTAACTCCAGTCCTTTCTTCCTCATGCTACATTAAAATTGTGGTCACTGGGATTTCAGCTCTGAAACAAGATGAAAGTGCAGAGTAGTTGGGACCAGGTTTGTGGTATTCCAAGACATATTGCAAGGCCAAGAATTGGAATTACTAGAAAACCAGTCCATACTATGTAGCTGCGAGTAAATCCTTCAGGTTTGATTAGAAATCAGCCTTTAATTTTTACCTTTCAAGTAGGATAGCTCAACTTCCTGGTGCATAAGTTTTCCACGAAGACATTGCCTAAAGGTTGAACACAGGAGATCATCTGAAGTAACCTGAGACACACCAGACCAAAAGCAATCCTTGTCCACCTTGTTAAATCCTCCATTCTCTCACCAAACAGCATTACTGTACATGTGACATTATGAAAGTGCTATGACGTGCCAGGACCCCGTAGGTTGTCGCCATATAATTTTTTCATTCATTTACTTTATGTGACAGTTATGAGATATTACAACTCCTAATCTCTCAACTACTGTACAATATACTAAGAGGCCCCTTACAGGTGAAACATTGTTGAACCAACCAATTTTGTGCAGCTCTTTCATGCATAACCTCACTGGAGAATGTAGTGGCAAATAACTGTCCCTATTGGGCAACTCATCCATTGTAGCATTAATTTGCTGATGACACTGACAGTCCTGTGACATAATTTAAGGGCTCTGTGATCATGTACGAGAACTGGAGGCTTTTGTTTCCTCCTGTCTATACCACGAAACACGCTCCTTCCATATAGGTGGTGTTTCGTGGCAACATATGAAGGACTCACTAACCTCCAATCTTCTGACTACATCACGTGGGTCCTTAATCATCTGGTAATAGTCAAATACAGTATTTTAACTTACATGGGTAGAACTGTGTAGGTAAATCTGGAGCAGCTGATTCCTCCAAACTATTCCAAGCAACAGACCACCATTATTTTTGTCAATCTCCTGTTTACTGACTTATTTTGGAGGAATCTCAAGGCACTCTAATGTACCAAAAGTGTATTACCTCATTAAGTTGTTATTAATTGGTTTGTTGACATATCTTAACCTTTGGACTCAGGCTGTGCTTCCCTCTCCCAATAATATATATCCACTGACAGTCTGAGAAAAATGCAAAAATTTACTGCTATTGCTTAAGGGTTAAACAACTGCTAATTCCAGTTATGTCTACAGGTAAATTACCACATAAATATTTATACAATATTAAGTAAAATTTGGGGAAAGGATGACAGCCATTTGTAAGTTATTCATAGAAGCAAAATCTTTGTTATAAAAGTATATAATCTCATACCAAACTGTTATATACTGTAGTTTTTCAATGACACTGTATATACATCTGCCCAAATGTATCTGCATCACCCTTTTGCTCTCACACAACACGAAACAACTTGCTAAGAAACCAGAAGTTGCAGCGATCAAAGCGAGGGCTGTAAGCAAGAAAAGCCATGGGTTGGGCAATGACTTTGGGAAATACATTGGCTCCCTGTGGTGTATACATTATAAATATAGCCATTGGCAGCAGTGATCGTTTTATAGCTCATTAGCTCTCATACATGTGGCCCTGCAAAGTCATCTACCCCAGGTGTGCTGATATTTTTTAGGTGAATTTTTCGGTGAGGAATGATTACAATGGCTATCACATAACTTTATCATTACCTACGGACATATCATCAATGTAAATGAGCTTTGAGTTACAATATCCTTTTTGCTGCTGTACTAGACAGTAGCACCGTATTCATAATGGAAACAAATGTATTGACTTTCGTCCTAAACAGTATTTTATATGTTGACAAATCTTTTTCAAATACTGTACAAGGTTTATGGCATTAAACAATAAATAAAGTTGCCTCATATATACAAAATCTAGGTACAGTATAAAATAACACTGTGGTGAATAAACATTAGAGTTTCCTGCAAAATATACTCAATGCCATGACATTAAAACCAGTTTGTATGTATCTCTGACCAGAGAAAGTTCATTATATTTGTATATCTGTATGCACAATGAATATGTGTGGATTGTGTTTATTGAAGTGTACAAGGGAGTGCAAATTCATGTGCAACTGTGTACATAATCATGGTCTCCATGTGTGTGTGAAATAGTGAGTGAGTATGTGCATCCATGATTATATGTGAATCTGCATGTGCCACAAATGTATACTGTACTCTCAGAGTGAGAAGGTGGCAGAGGTTGCAGTGATGGCGCTGTAGATGTGGGTGTGGTTAACAGGGACGTACTGTCCAGTGACAACCTTTATAACCTCTTGAGCTGCACATCCGCCCATATATGCCGCCACTGAATGCACCTCCGCCGCACCGTACCGACACATCTCGTGGATAAAGTCATCCTTGATGATGGGACCACAACCCCAGTCTGCCAGCAATTTGTTAACACATACCTGGTATAACAACATAATCACATTACCATTTGATTGACCAGTACAGTATAACCTAAACGTGATTACAGACATAGTTGTCTGACTCTTTTACTCTAATCTTTTGTAACGTGATTTTGCTCATGTCATGTCCCAATACATAAATCTTGTATTAAACCATTTACATTATTGTCATCAGGCTGTTAATATCAGTAATTTTTATGTGAAAAAGCATTTACCATTTTGAGCCACATTCACATAATCCTTGTGACCTATTATTATGAATGAAAGAGAATATGCGGATACAAATTATCCATATGTGTCTGTACATGTACTATGCCAGATTAAAACTGTCTGGAGTATGTCCATACATAATCCTAAAAGACAACATTGGCAACCAAAGGGGTTACTGATAAGTTGCAAGTGTGAAAGTAGAAGACACACATACACATACCTTGAGACGCACTATATCTGTCTCGACCTGGTCCTGGAAGTAGCCTGGGTATGCCCGAAACTCTGACTGGAACTGATCCACTGCCCTCAGCATCACGTACCATACCAGCTCACTGTCAGGGTTCTCCAGGTGCGATCCTGAAACAACCCACACTAGTTTTACCATTGCTCAAAGAAATTATAGTAGAGGATTCATAAGTATTTTATCACACCTTGTTATGATGACTCTACCTCTAATCACAGTCACAAATGGTCCCAACCCTCACCATCTGAAAACTGTGATATAGTCGCTCATTCTGGTGCAACTGATTTCTCCAATCTCTGCTATGAAACTGTACCTATACCGAGGGATTGTGTTTCGTGGCATAGACATGAGGAATCAGCGAGCCTCCACTTCATCATCAGCATCACAAACACATAAATTTTCAATAATCAATATAGTGTGAACCTATCATCAATCATCAGGTGTTGTAACTCGCAGGAAAATGAAAAAGTTATCTCTTGATAATTATGTGGTTGGTAAAAGAGTAGTGATTATACAATAGAGCTATGAGGGATTACTATTCAAGATAACATTCATGTACAATAATGCATCATCATGAAAACTCCAGAATAAGACAGACAAGCTTCAAATACACAAAAACATCCAGTATCTCAAAATCAGCACTTTTTTACATTAAGTATTGGGAATCCCTCATAACTCCACCAACTATGCTATCGTATCCTATAGAACATTACAGAGTCAATTAAATTTACCAATTTCGCTAAGGTTAATGCTACCCTTATACTCCTCAGCGATGGATTTGCCTTTGATCACTCTAAGGGCATGAGCATTTTTACAGAAAGTCTTGACACTGCTCTCTAGTGATGAGATGACCTTCCTTGGTCCTAGCTGCTGACTGTGTTCCTGAACTCGACGCAACACCCAGTCAGCATCCTGTGCCGCCTGCTCCCTGTACCTGTAAGATACAGGGATCAGTCAGTCAAATAAGTATATAACTGTTAAGTCTGTTGCTGCTTTGCTCTTTTCAAGGAAATATTAAAAGAGTGGTCATATCTGAAATACTTCCAGGCAATAAAGACTAACAGAGTGACTACTGTCTGGTCTGTTTACTGGTGTCATCTGTGAATCCTTAACTAGTTTATCACAATACACTATTTTACCCAAGTTGTTCAAGATTTCCTTGGTAAAAGCTTCAAGGCCTAACATGTTGGAACAGTTATGAATACTGATTTATCTTACACCCGAGACTTGCAACAATATTAATCTTTGGAAGCCTGAAAATTATTAGTACAGTACTAGTCCAGATAATATTCAAGATATGGAAAGTTTTACTAATAATAATATAACAAAGTTAATAAATGACAACAAATATGAGTGTAACTAACAAACAAACACTATTTGTGGAAAGGTATTTTCAATACAATACTGTCTGTTTTCAACTTGCTTCATCAGGTTAAGAGTTTATAATAACTCTAAGAAACACTAACAAATGTTGTCAGGTAAATGCATCCCCTAAAATGGATTTGTACTGTATATCTTTTATAACCTAAGGTAAATTGTTGTTGTTGCTGTAGTTCCCCAGACTGTCTGGCTGAGCAATCCCGAGTCTGGTCTTAAGTAAGTAATTTTACATACTATACCTGCACAGTATAAAGAAACAGAACATAAATACAGTAGTTCATTAACCCTTAACACTCGGGCGTCGGCATTTGTCGACGGCAGTACCGAGTGTAGGTAACAGATGCATTTTTAAATATGCGCGCGCCATGACATACTTGCTTAGGCTCACAACAGAGGGTGTGTGCGCCTAGGGACTCACTCGAGTCACCCCAGCCACTAGCAGTCAGTAGTGTTAGAGCAGTGAGCGTGTGAGGATGTACTTTCAGCACTCCGCTTTTGCATTAATTACCATATATGTAAGCAAAAACGACAGTGACGTTATATTTCATATTGTCGTGTTAAGAAATGTGATTCTGACATGTTTTATGACGAAATCAGAGAGTGAAAACATACTTGGAATTTTCAGGAGAGTGTAAAAGTGAATTTTGAGTTGCAGTCATTCTGAGCTGGATACCCATCCTATAGATGTCCATTAAGTCTTCACAAGTACATCAAGAAATGGCTAAAGGTTTGTACTTCAATATCATGTATCATTTATTCATGGAGTGCAAGTAGTTTACATGTTATTAGCTGTCAAAAGTGGTGCTATGTATTGTAGACAGAAACTCACACTTGATCTCTGTACAGAATAAGGAATTTTGTAATTAACATGGACAATCGCATCATCCTAAAGGAACTTCTAATCCTGATTGCTTTTTAACCAATGCAAAGGATAAAAATTTCCTAAAGCTATTATTTGCTTGCTTATAATGTACTGTACTGTACTCACAAGTTTTGTACTTTGATATATTTTTCGGAATCAGCAGTCATGTCAGGGATGGTGCCCCGGACAGGAAGTGCCCCTCTGCCCTCCGAGGTGATAAACTCATGCAGCGCTCTTGCCATGATCCAAAACGGCTTGGTGGTGGGACTTGGGGTGATGGAAGATGCCTCATTCAAGATGGACTGCACACCCGATGGAATTGTTGTCGGTAGTAGTGCTGTGTTCACTGCTTTTATACCCTCCTCAAAATTCTCTTCAAATGTGTCTCCACTTCCACTTTCCTTTTGTCTCATACCTGTAATTTAATCAATGTTTATCTCTTATGGAGTCTAAGAGGAGCTGGAGAGTACATTCAAGAGACCTGATTCCTTCAAACACAAGCAAACAACCTGAACAATACTTGGGTAAAATATTTCTTGGTTTTGATCAGTTGGGAAAAGTTTGTAGTCTTCGACTCAATGACAAATTGGACTTCCTTACACTTTTAAAGAATTCAGAAACATTGAATAACATATGAATCATATGTCAAAACCTACTCTTTCTGAATGCAAACTATGAAGTGAAATTAGTAACATTTACTTTGGCTTCTCTTAAAATTGATAAAAATATGCAAAATAGTTATATACTGTACCAACAACTTCTGCACCAACACATGCAGGCGCACCAATGATATACTGTACACCATTTCACCAAAACCCAATTATTCATTTATTAATGGGTAGAAGTTAGAAGTTATATGGCATTATGAATCATTATAATTCATATGGAATGCTTAACAGATCTTGACACTATTTCTATTGGGGGGAGGGGAGGAATGCATCAACCCATCACCAATTCATGAAAGTTAAAGCAAATACTAACCTTCCCTGACCATTTCTGCAAAAGCTTTCCTCTCCTTATAAGATGCAGGTGCGGCTCCATGTTCCTGTATCCAGCGCTGGCGGACCTTGTAGAGGATGACAACGTAGGGGACGTGGCTGTGTTCCCGGTGGTCCATCGAGTCCAAGTCCAGACCATCAATGTACTTCTGGAGCGCCGGGAAGGGTCGGTCGAGACGCAAGTCGGGCATCTCATTGTCTGGGTGACTCTCCACCACTGTGTGCTCCTCCATCTATTACAAATAACACGGGATTACAATGCTATTCCCTAAATACCAACTGACAACTTTTTCTCTTTTTTCTGACAATCACAAGATATTTTATCAATCTCAACTATCTCTTGACATAACAGAAAACATAGTTATGAATGTGTGTTTGGTTATGTTAGCCAAGTGGAAAATCATCCCCTTGACTACAAAATACCAATAATTCTGTACATATGTAATACTGACCTGGACTCTTAAGTACCCGATCATTCCATAGGTGCGTACCACCACCAATGGAATCTTTGCCTCCCATAGTACCTTGGAGAGTGTCAGCAATGTACTGAAATGGCAGTTAGTATTGTGTGTTTACTAGATGCTATAAAATTTACCACCATCGTTCTACACGTCGAACTCAAAATATACATCAACAATGAGAGTCTAGTGCAAGATTAACTCAGTTTATATATATATATGCCAGTAAGTCTAAAACGTACAGTGAATATAATACGATCAGAGCATAGAATACAGAGATGTTGTCTACAAACTCTTACCATAACTCTCTAACAAATTTTATTCAGAAGGGATAGAAGGTTAAGGTAGCTATGAGCAGATTGACTTTGTACCATCCTAAATAAAGACCTAGAACTTCAGGAAGAAGGTAGCTAATTCAAATAATTTTTCATAACACCAGTTGGTTACTGTAAAGTACAGTACCTATCCATATTTCATACAAATCATCCAAATATATAGAAAATAAATGCTTTTGAGATTTCCACAGGGATCTCATTATGCGACTTCAATTAGCAACTCAAACAGTAGGCTGAACTTTATACAATAGTACATAGTTAATACAGTTATACTTTTTTGTGTGAAGCAGGTGTTTTTTCTTGCCAGTTCCCTGATTTACTAGTCACATTAAAAAAATATTCCCTCAACTAGGATTATTATGCCAGACAGAAATGTAAACTGGGTAATGTCATGGATTTAAATTCAACTATCAGAAAGCTCCTGGATTAAGGGGATTACCAGTAAGTTCCTGAAGATAAAGTCCCTGAACCTAATAACTAGTGATAAAGGAAACTGGTACAGTATAAGTATTTCCTGATTAACAAACAAAATGCTTTTATTTATTTAGTTTTTCTGGTATGAACCTACAATCAGAGTTCTAGTAAGTGTTATTTCACCTTTTTCCCATTCTCAATTGTATACAGTTTAATGCAACATTTCTTTACCGATCTTTTCAGTCTTTTAACTAAACAACATGAATACTGAGATTGTAATCTTCAACATCCAATCCTTAGTGCATCTCTGTCCTCCAACTAGGCTATGACCTTCAAAACTACAATATTAGTCTGGCAAATATATTCCTACTGACTTCTTTCTTCTTCCACATACCCAACATACTATATAGGCTAATCTTAACACTTATTTCATTGGATGATCTCCCTCCCCTACTTCTAGTAATGTAACTGTGTCAAACTTAAATTAATTGCAGTATCAACATTCATACTCATATCTTTTCAAACACTCTCATGAACTCTCACAAAGTTTTAATAATAGTGACCTATCAAGCAGTTAAGTATAATTGTTATAGCATAAACATTATTTACCAATCAACAAAACTACTAGCTTCCCAATGTTAGTTTCAGACTGTCTACATAGTGTTAGTGAAGCAACCTATAAATCACCATCCTTGCCTAACCAGTGGCAGAAATAAGAGCAAAAATATTTATTTCTCTCTAATTCAATATTTTATTCACATTCATATGCTCATGCACATCTGTAGGCCTATATACAAGTACTCATACAAACATATACAGTGTACACATATTGCATCCACACAGAGAATGATATTGTATCCAATTTTCTTGAACATCGGTGATAGGAAGGCAAATGTACTGACCACTCGGGGAGACAGGTGGCCACGACGCAGGAGAAGGGGGTGAAGAAGTCAGGCTGGTTGTCGAGGATCTCAGTGAGGGGCTGTTCGACGAAGGTGCCCCGGACCTCAGGGTTTAGCTCCAGCAAAAGCCGCAGTGTCACTTCACCCCTTGCGCTACCCACGCTCTCACTCTCCACGAAGAAACTAAAATTATGACAGAATAATAAGACACTTAAACCTTAAACAACATTTGTTTATTTACTTTACAGAGACAGAAAATAAGACACTTAACCCTCAACTCCCACATTGTGACCAGATCATACTGGGGGCCTTTGAGGCAGAAGCCACCAACCCCGGGAGAACAGCAACAACAAGAACTCCAACACAGATTAATCATATAAACATCCTTTTATAATATGATTTGGTACCAATCCTCAAATTTAATAGACTGCCTTCTTATAATGTATTTAAAAAATACAATGACCTGTGGCATCAAAACGTATAATGATCCTTGAAACCTGACAGACAGGAAAAATTTTGTACAAAAAAATTCATGAATCAAGTTTATGATTTACCCATTTTCACCAGTACCATACAATCATACTTATCAACAATTCCACAGCCATGGATGCAAAATATAAATTACAAGTGCAGCAAATACATACTGGTGTACTTTAATGGGCATTTTTAAATATTTACCCATGGAACAATAATCGTGTTTTTGTGCAAGAATAAATTCTCCTGTCTTTTCATTATTTTTCTCTAGATATGAATTCCTCATCATATACAGGAAGAGAAAATGTTCAGGAGCTAAAAATATATCCAACCAATATCAAATTAATAATAGGTACAGAAAAATTCATAAATAAGAAACATTACAGATTTGTAATTTGTGATCTCATCCTTGTTTTAAAGTACAGGACTGTATAGTGCCGTACAATGTATTGTAATCCCTGAAAATTTCTACAGCATGACACTTGAGCCGTGCTGCATAAATCTCCATTTTCATAAATTCTTGTGTACACAAAGTTTCAGTGAAATCTTTAATGGCATAGGCTTACAAATAAGAGTCCCAGAAAAGGTATCCATTAACTTTCAGTAATGAAACATTTCTTTCGGAAAATAAAGATGATCATCATCATTATTTATCAATAATGACAAGCTTACTTGTTACCAACATCCTGTGGCGTGACCTTAGTGTCATCAATGATCGTAACGGAGCCGAGCCCTGGCAGCACCAGGGACTTGAGTGTTTCTGTTCCAGAGGCACTGGCATTGATAAGACACACATGTCCAGACTCTAAGGCCACCTGCCCATGATCACCCCATAATCTGAAATAAATACAAACCACTGAAGTAAGGTAAAGAAATAACAATATTTATTATTATAATAAGGTACCAAAATCCTGTATACTCATAATCAAATATGATATTGTTCTGAACTACATCACCCTACTCCATGATCAAGTGGACCATCCCCCAGCCAATAGCAGACCAGCCCAGGCAGCCAACCAGGACCCAGGTAGACTCTAGGCCAGGTAGGCCTGGGGGTCGGGTGTTAGTGTGGAAACCAGACTGTTGGGCCCGCCAGCACAGGCATAAGGCCCAAGCAGAGGTACTTTCCCATGGAGGTAGTATAGGTGGAGGCACCATTAGGACCTGATTTGTGAAGCCACCAATCTGTCATTTCCGGCACCTTCAAGATGGAGCATTCCTTTCAAAGTCAGGTCAGAAGTCCACTTTTACTGAAACATATCTTGGTGTCCGCCATATTGAAGGCGCCGAAAATGACAGTTCGGCGGCTTCACTTTACTCCCCTGGATTAGTGAGCCATGGCGCCTCCACCTATATTACCTCCATGTACTTTCCACTGCAACCAATCAACCAAAAAAAATAAAAAAAAATAAATGGCCTTTACACATCACTTCCTCCACAAACTTCATCAAGAGCAGAAGCAGCAGTCCACCCTGAAGAAGTCTCACCAGGAGACGAAAAACTCAGAGACAGAGTCAGAATGTAAACAATACCAATTTCGTGTTTATAACCCTTAACGTTATACTAATTACTATAAATATATATATTACTGGGCATACGTATAGACAGGAGATGCCTATATATATATAAAATTGGGCATACATATAAACATGAGGTGCCTATATATATAAAAATGTGTCAGCGGACATGAGGTGGAACACACACATAGGTAGCATCAGGGCTAAAGCTAGTAGGGTCCTGGGGTTCTTGCGCAGGAACCTCAGCAGGTGTAACACAGACACCAAAATTATTGCATATAACACTTTCGTTCGGCCACATTTAGATTATTGCGACACCGTCTGGGACCCACACACTTACAATAATATCAATAAATGGTAAATATTGAATGAATTACCGTTATTGCATACGTTTTTTCTACCTTCATTACCCACTTATTTAGACCATTCTAAGACTATTTTCTTCTATGGCATTTTCTCCGCAAATGCCCCATTTCCAAGATAGGGCATACGCAAATGGGGCATTTTGAAATTAGTCTGACCTTACCTGACCTGACCTAACCTAACCTAGACCACATCAGACTACCGGGACCTAACCTGGGCAAACTACCGGAACCTAACCTGGGCAAACTACCGGGAAATAATCGTGATAAAGTACAATAAATGACTGGGGCAAAATACTGGGACCCAACCGGATCTGGCAACACTGCTGCAAAACGGTAATTCTTTCAATAAATACCCAATAAATTAGAGTCCATACAAAACAAGACTGCAAGATGGGCCAGACGTGATTACAGACACACTACATCAGTCACTTTGCTTAAACAAGACACAAAACTAGACCCATTAGTAACACGAAGACAGATACACAGACAACAGATGATATACAAAATCACAAACAAGTTAGTTGACATAGCCAAAGACACATATCTACACCCTACAAGTATACGATCCACTAGAGGCAGCCACAACTTAAAATACCATATATACCAGACAAGCACTGATATATTTAGGCACTCATTCTTTCCTTGCAGCATCCAAGAGTGGAATCATCTCCCATCTCACGTAGTTTATAATAGCCCCACTCGACACGTTTAGAAATAGGATCATCAATCATTACCTTCCCCAATTCTAATCCTCAACCCACAGTCCCTGACCCAATCCACCCTTATCCTAACCCTCTTCCTAATTCTCCCCTGGATCCCTAAATCCCCCGCACAACCCCCGCATATTATGCCGCCCATGAGCGGCCCTCTGCGGGACCCTAAAACTTGAACTTGAACTTGAACTGATGTCAGGAAGAGACAGAGCAGAATGTAAACAATATCATTCTCTTGTTTATAACCCTAATAATAACAACAAATATATAACACTGGGCATATATATAAACAGGAGGTGTCTATATATATAAATGTGTCATATATGAACACTGCTCACCTCAACTGACGGTCATATTTCTTGGCTTTATCTGTCAGTTCACAAGACGGAGTGCCGCCTGAAGACTCCATGTTTGATGACTAACCAACAACCCAAACTTACCTACACTCACCCGTATCTACTTAAAGTTATAGTGATAGTAAATATATAGATCTGTTGTGGGTATATTGGAAGGCTATATACCCCGCTGATTCCTTCAAACTATGTCAAGAAACAGACCTGTTGATCTATTTGTTTTGTGACATAACTTGTAGGAATCGGTAGCCTCAATTCTCCCACAATAGAGTATATAATTATAGTCTCCTGTGGTCAGATTGGAGGGCTATTGATTTATCCATGCAACCTACTCAACAAATTTAATTCACTTTTCACTGTAGGCTATAAAATTATAACTAACGAAGGATATGAGAGAGAGAGAGAGAGAGAGAGAGAGAGAGAGAGAGAGAGAGAGAGAGAGAGAATAAACAGTGAAATAGTTAACAGTGAAACAGTAACCTTGCAAATTGCAATATGACCACAAGAGATAGTATAGCCCCTTATCTAGTATAGCCTACAATGAAGAAGTCTGTTTCCTGGCATAGTTTAGAGGAATCAATAAGTAGCCTTACAATATGACTACAATAGATAATAGACCCCTTATCAGGTTGGTGTCTTTGTGAGAGATAATAGTCCTTTGGGAAACTTGGCATGTGGTTGTTATATTTCAGCTGATAAAACGAAGAATGACAATGAATAAAGTGTAACAAAGTTCTTTTTAAGGGGAGATTTTCTTTTGAGGGTAAATTTGAGGGCTACTGCTGATTCCACCAAACTATGCCAGGAAACAGATCCCTTATTAGTACCATTGAGGGCATGTGTTTTCTGGTATGGTTAGGAGGAATCGGTAGCCTTCCAATTTACCAACAAGAGAATCTCCCCCTAATCAATTACAGTGGCGAATGTGCACCAGTTTTCTCATCACTCGCCATATTTTCCGGCAAACGTAATGCAAAAAGAGGCAATTTCAACCAAACATTGACACAACTACAGTATATTGGTAACAAGAGCATTTGAATACCGCAAACCTCCGCCAAGACTGAGCATCCAAAGTCTGGCTTAATTAAATGAATACATACATTAATACATATATATACTGTATATATATATAAATATGATCTTACAGCAGCCTGGGAAACGTACAGATGATGGTTTCTGTAACATGAAAGGCGCAACAACTGATAAAGCACACGGGAACTGCCTTGTGTACTGTATCCGAAGCCGTATCTAAAGCCCCAAGGAATGTCTGCAGGTGTGTCTAACCATCGCTGCATTACACACTGTTACAATCTTATCGAGGTTTACGACGACTAGGTAGCCATCGTGCAGACATTTCCGAGACGTGGCTGTGGAAGGAGTGATTCGATTTCTGCTTAATAAGTCGTTCGTTCAAAGCCTTCTGTTGTGTCGTATATGCAGTTCAGTAGGTGAGAGCATTGTTTGTTGTTATATTGGCGGGTTTTCAAGTGGTCGAAGGGTAGTGTGGTAATTTTGGCGGGTTATCAACGGGTCGAAGCGAACACGTGGTCATTTTGGGGAGTTATCAACGGGTCGAAATGCACTATTGTCATTTTGGCTGATTTTCAACGGGTCCAAGTGCATTGTGGTCAGTTTGGCGGGTTATCAACGGGTCGACTGTGTATAGTGGTGGCATCATTCTGTTTTACATTAATTTCTAATACTTAAAAAAAAAAAAGGCTATTACGAAAAAAAAAAAAAAAAACCCTTTTCAACATAATACAAACACAACAACACTGACAAGTTGTTAAATTGACGGCCAGAATGAATAAAGAAACAGAATTATGCCTTTGACTGTACATCTGACAGCGATATATTTACCTGTCTGTGGTTGATGATAATATTCTTAGTGACGCATGCAGAGTTAAATTAAGTGGTGTATTATACTCCTGTTACATTGGAGTGCTTTGATTCCTCCAAAGCATGCCAGGAAACAGGACCAACAAGCTAGCAATAACAATGGTGGCCTGTTGCCTGGAATAGTTTGAAGGAATCATTTGCTCCATATTTACCAACACTGTATTACCACCCTAAAAGGAGGCTGAGGGCACCTGCCAGGAACCGAATATATATGAGAGAGAGAGAGAGAGAGAGAGAGAGAGAGAGAGAGAGAGAGAGAGACACTATAGCAGATGAAAGTGTATTACCATAAAATTTGTGTGGACACTGACATCATCCACATTGGTCAAGAGGAAATAATGAAATGACAACGAGTGATACAATACACTCCAATACTGTATATACGGAATGTGTGTGTGTGTGTGTGTGTGTGGTGTCATCTGATACGATATCCTACCGTATCTGATTGGAAAAGATAAGGTTAGTGAATATCTATACAAATGTAGTGTATATGAGAGAGAGAGAGAGAGAGAGAGAGAGAGAGAGAGAGAGAGAGCAAGTATCTATACACTGTAGGTAGGTACAGATGGATACAGGGTTGAATACAGCATTGTTGATGTTACAGTATATTTGAACACCGAGGTGAATGAAGGGAATTGTCTACAAGATAATTCATAATTGGATATAATCTGTAAGCACCATCACAGACATTAAAATTATCATATTTTTGGATACATAATGATTCAATAATTTTCCGTTTTATAAATTCTTGGCTATTATACAAACGGTGGTTAATTTGCACTTGCCAATCAATAATTCTATGGTTATTTTTGGTGATGTTATCCATTCTAAGGGGGTAGTACACTTTTGTTACATTGTAGCTGCTTAATCCCTCCAAAATATGCCAGGAAAAAGGACCAGATTAGCAATAATAATGGTGTCTTGTTGCTTGGAATAGTTTGAAGAAATTATGAAATTACTCCACATTGCATAAACATATATCCCCTTAAGGACCCTGTGATCTTGTATTAGAAATGGTGGCTTCTGATTCCTCCAGACTATGCCACGAAACAAGCTCCTTCTATATTATAGGTTGTGTTTCGTGGTAATATTTGAAGGACTCATTTACCCCCAATTTTCTGACAACAATACAGGGTCCCTTAATTGACTAACTAATTTAACACGTTGCCTCCACTTTCCGATGCATGGTGACTCAGGGTGGTGATGGATGTGAGGTGGGTGTACAGGTGGTGGGTGTTGGTCCTGGTGATGGTAATGTTGGTGTTTACTGTCACCTTAGACGTCACACAGGCAGCCACCATACCAGTCGAGGGAACCAGTCTTGACCAGCAGTCACTCAGATGCATTTGTGAGTATAAACTGTATTATTCGTGTGTATAAACTGTATTATTTGTGAGTATAAACTGTATTATTTGTGAGTATAAACTGTATTATTCGTGAGTAAACTGTATTATTCGTGTGTATAAACTGTATTATTCGTGAGTATAAACTGTATTATTAGTGAGTATAAACTGTATTATTAGTGAGTATAAACTGTATTATTAGTGAGTATAAACTGTATTATTCGTGTGTATAAACTGTATTATTCGTGTGTATAAACTGTATTATTCGTGTGTATAAACTGTATTATTCGTGAGTAAACTGTATTATTTGTGAGTAAACTGTATATATTTTTGAAGATTCAGTACTTGTTCTTATACAGTAAAATTCTACAAACAAACTAATCAGCCTGGAAACTTGAGTAGAATAGTGAAGTGTGGGTATACAATTATGACAGATAAATAGATACTGGATTAATTTCTCCTCTGTGACCTACAATGCATAACTTCAGTTTCGGGTTGACAATAAAAGATAATAATAGAAATAATAAAGTAATCATACAAAAAACAATAATAACAATAGTAATAATATTAATATAATAATAATCATGATAATAATAATAATAATCTTTGTCTTAACATCGTTTTCCACTTCTATGGGACATGCCACTGCAACCAGTAATAATAATTATAATAATAATAATAATAATATTACCACTGCTACTAACACTAATCCTTCTCCACCTTTATTACAACAACAACTACCACCACCACCACCACCACAACAACAACCACGACTACTACCACCACCACCACAACAACAACCACTACCACTACCACAACCACTACCACAACCTTCACCACCAACCACTACCACCACAACAACAACCACTACCACAACCTTCACCACCAACCACTACCACCACCACCACAACAACAACAACTACTACTACTACTACCACCACCACCACCACAACAACAACAATAACAACTTTCACCACCAACCACTACCACCACCACCACAACAACAACAACAACAACAACCACCACAACAACAACTACCACCACCACCACCACAACAACAACAACAACTACCACCACCACCACAACCACCACAACAACAACAACTACCACCACCACCATCACAACAACAACAACAACTACTACCACCACAACAACAACAACAACCACCACCACCACCACCACCACAACAACAATAACAGTGTGTGGACCAGGGGGTTGTCCTCCGTGCCACATGCCTGATCCTAATGGCATGTGTCGTCCAATATTCGGGTGTGTGGATTGACCTTCTTGACCACCACCAGGACCACGGCACCCAATACCCCCAGTAACACCCAGGACAACAACAACACACAGTACTAGGAGACATGATAACCAACACCCATCCCCACCCAGTAACACCCAGGACAACAAACAGTACTATACCCTCCCCACCCAGTAACACCCAGGACAACAACAACAACAAACAGTACTAGGAGACATGACAACCAACACCCCCTCCCCACCCAGTAACACCCAGGACAACAACAACAACAACAACAACAACAACAACAAACAGTACTAGGAGACATGATAACCAACACCCATCCCCACCCAGTAACACCCAGGACAACAACAACACACAGTACTAGGAGACATGATAACCAACACCCTCTCTCCACCCAGTAACACCCAGTAACACCCAGGACAACAACAACAAACAGTACTAGGAGACATGACAACCAACACCCCTCCCTACCCAGTAACACCCAGGACAAAAAAACAAAAGAGACAACAACAACAACAACAGCAAAAACAGGACAAGAGGACAAGAAACCAGCAGGACACTCCCCTCCCTCCTAGTAACACCCAGGACAATAACAACCAAGACAATGGCAAACATGAAAAAAAACAACAGGACAACAGGACCACAGGACTCGAGCATCCAGGATAACAACACCCAAGACACGAGCTACCAGGACAGCAGGACAAGGACACAAACTACCAGGACACGAGGAACCAGGAAACCACCTCAAGGACACATTTTTCATCTATTCCTATATTTTAAATCATAAAATCAATCAATAAACTGATGATGGTGAAAATAAAGATGGTGATAATGATATTGATGATGATAATGGTGAGGATGATGATAATATTGATGATGATAATTGCAACGAGGCAGCTACAGTGCCACGAAACACCACCTGCATTAAATTTTATGGAGCGTGTTTCGTGGCATAGTCAGGAGGAATCAGAAGCCACCAGCAGGTCTCATACACGATCACAGGACCCCTTAAAAATTAACGGGGTAATTCAGTGTTGATGGTAAATCTGGAGCAACTGATTCATCCAAACTATTCCAAACAACAACAACAACAATTACAACAGGCCCCCATTATTTTTGTTCATCTGCTGGTCTTGTTTACTTTGGAGGAGGAATTAAGGCACTCCAATGTACCAAAAAGATACTAAATCCCCTTAATTAATGACCAATTACACTTATTTATTACGGTATCACATTATTTTTACATCACCAACAGGACAGTATAATTTTTCATAATGCACTTTTTATTGTATGTATACTGTATTATGATTAGATTCAAGCTATCACAACCTTCCTTTTTAAGTATGACAGATTAGGATGATTATTGATAAGTCTTTATTATTATTATTATTATTATTATTCAAGGAGGGGTGTGTGTGATTTCTTTCTGTGTTCTATAAGCTTATTCTTTTCCTTCCCTGTAAAATAAAAAATAAATAAAAAATAAATAAAAATAAAACAAACACACACACTCATACATATTCATTCTCTCCTCAAACTCACACCCCACTACAATTTGTCATAATAATCTCATACTAATTATTCTTATTAATCCGTACGTTGATTGATCTGTATACTAAAGATAATCTATGTATGTATAATGAAGGATAAAAGTCGTGTCTAGAAATTTGGAGAGGAACGATAGCTGCATGAAAAGCTGAAAGGAGTCACAATTTGCTCACAGTCCCAAGGTTAAAAAAAAAAAAAAAAAAATATGGAGGAGGATAAGGTATATAAAAGACGAGATATTCACTGCAGTGTTATTCACTAATTTTTTCACGAGAGCCAAAAGTTCAGGACATATTCAGAGTGAGAGCCACATAAGCCATAAACCACATGGATAAGAAGAAAAATATATATATATAGGAACTAAATTATATATTTTTGTGGGTAAAGGTACAGAAGTGGACCTTACTGTATAATAGATATTTTACTGTCATTACCCACTATTTTGGACCATTCGAAGACACTTTTCTTTTATGGTTTTTCTTCCTCAAATGCCCCGTTTCCAAGATAGGGCATATTCAAATGGGGCATTTTGAAATTAGCCTGACCTTACCTGACCTGACCTAACCTAACCTAGACCTCATCAGACTACCGGGACCTAACCTGGGCAAACTACCGGGACCTAACCTGGGCAAACTACAGGGAAATAATCGTGATAAAGTACAATAAATGACAGGGGTAAAATACTAGGACCCAGCCGGATCTGGCAACACTGCTGAATTCAGAGGTCCACTTCTGTACTAATACCTTTTTGTGGGTTTCCATAACCACAGATTTATGGAACAAGACTAGTAACAATATATTATTAATAAATTATACTGAAATTCTTGACTTTAATAATACAAAAAAAAAAAAAAAAAAAAATTCATTTAATGTTTCTCCTTTTCTCTTTGTGTTGAATAATTATGAAAAGTAAAGAATTGCCAGGGCCACTAGGCCTATTCCCATTAGCAATTTTATTAAATGATACATCTGATACGGCATAGTGATCCAATTTATATCTAATACTTTGGACTTTTTCTCTGATCACTGATGATTTTCTCTCTCTCTCTCTCTCTCTCTCTTGGGAGCCGCCAATCAGGTCATTGCGAGCCGCACAATGAAGACCCCTGAGATATTGGATCCTGTGATCGTGTATGAAACTTGGTGGCTTCTGATTCCTTCCTGACTATGCCACGAAACAATCTCCTTCGATATAGCTGGTGTTTCGTGGCAATAAATGAAGAACTCACTAACCTCTAATTTTGTTACGATATCACCGGGTTCCTTTAATGAAGTTCCCTTATTTTGGCTACGTGTGTGCGTCGTGTAGGAATGTGGCAGAGTGAGTTTGTGTTGTTTAATTAACATATATAACTTCCACGAGGTATGAGGAGGCATATGTTGTATGTTGGTTGAGCTTGTAACTGGGTGGTTACAATGGGGTTAATGGTAAACAAGTCTGTGTTGGTCTAGTCTAGTCTTCTTTATTGTTGTCTGTATGTTACATATAAAGTTTCCTAGCTAACCTGGAATTTGTACAACTATATACATAAAGGTTGCCTGCTACAAGCTAACTTGAAGTTTTTTTTATGCTTTTATTACCGTAACGAACCTGGCTTAGTGTATTTCTTATATTATTTTGTAACTAATCAGTGTCCATGTGTTTGTTTCCATTGTGTCATATTTGTTCTTGTATTTATTCTCGTAATCATTAAGCTAAGATAGAAAGTTGTGTTTAATCTATCTTTCTGGGACTGGCGACCTCAAACCCGACCAAAGACCCGCTTCACGAGAGTAGCAGAGTCGTAACAAAGAAACATCACGTAGCCTATTCAAGTTATTTGCACTTGTGGACTTCTCAAGGTCACCCAGTTGTGGTCCCTATGTGGTCTGGTCATAGTTGTTGAAGTTCCTCAAGCTGTCTGGCCGAGCAGCCCCGATCTGGTCATAGTTATTTATGACACACACACACACACACATTTATACATATGATGATGAAGCAACTTTATATTGATATGTTTATGATGAATATAGCCAACGAGAGAGAGAGAGAGAGAGAGAGAGAGAGAGAGAGAGAGAGAGAGAGAGAGAGAGAGAGAGAATTGATCAGAGGGAGTGACTCGGATCCGAAAGGGCGACCAAACTCTCAAAGTACTAAACTAATCCCTCCCCCCCACACACACATACACACACATCAATCCCCCCCCCCCCACATCCCCTTCCTACCTCCTCATACGGGTATCAGTGGGACATGTTTTGGTAATGTGTGTGTGGGTTGTATTAGGGAAGGTCAGGGCTGTGGTGGTGTCCTTGGGTGAGTAAGTAAGTACGTAGGTAGGTAGGTAAGTATATATGTATGGAAGTAAGTAAGTAGGTGAGCACATAGATAAATAAGTACGTAGGTAGGTAAGTATGTAAGTAAGTAGTTAGTAGGTAGGTAAGTAAGTACATAAGTAAGTACATGAGTAAGTAAGTAGCTAAGTAAGAAGGTAAGTAAGTACATAAGTAGATAAATAAGTAGGTAAATATGTAAGTAAGTAGATAAGTATGTAACTAAGTAACCAAGTAAGTAGGCTACTGATTCCTCCTACTTGGGGAATGAAACAAAGTCATATCCTATTTGTTCTAACGGTCTAACCTCAGTAAAATGATTGATGTGGTGACTCCTGCAGCCTGGTGGTGCAGTGTGAAGGAAGCAAACACCACACACACACACACACACACACATATATTATACCCTCCAGGGTACACACACACACTCTCAATGTCACACACAATATTGGCCTTGGTTGGAGTTGTCGCTGAACCAACAATTGAATTATTTTATTTAACATGGTCTAAGATTTCTCTCAATATATCTTTAATAATATCCAATTATGTACAGATAAACGTTCGCAAAGTTTTTTTTTTTTTTTCTGTTTTTGATATACCCAAACAAGTGAACGTAAAGCAAAAGATGACAATAATTATATATTTTCTTGGGTGATAATAGAACATGCAACTGAAAGCGAGCGCATGCGTAGTCAGTCAGTCAGTCAGTCAACTTTCGGCCTTCGGGGGTACTTTTCAGTTTTCACTTTTCAGACACCACACCAGTCCATAGCCAACATACATACAGGAAAGATGGTGACATTAGTGTTGCTCTTGCTGCTTCTCGTCCCTCTTTACTTTTTCTTCAAGAAGCCAGCCGGACTGCCTCCAGGTTAGGTTAGGTTAGGCTATAGGTTAAGTTAAGTTACTAGTAGGTAAATAATAATACGGTGGTAGTGAGGGTGGGTTTGGAGTGATGGGATTTAATTAGGTTAGGTCAGCTATTAGATCAGGCAAGTATTCATATGGTGATAGTCAGAGTGGGAGGTTTGCAATGATGGAGTTTAAATATTTGGTATTATTACAGAATAACTGGGTTTTTGGCTAGGATCGCGCAGTGTTACCACATCCGGCTTGGTCCCGGAAATTTGCCCCAGTCACTTAATGATAGTTTACACCGGTTATATCCCGGTAGTTTACCCAGGTTAGGTCCCGGTAGTTTGCCCAGGTTAGGTCCCGGTAGTCTGCTGTGGTCTAGGTTAGGTTAGGTCAGGTCAGGTAAGGTCAGACTAATTTCCAAAATATGTTTGTAAAACGGGGCATATCTCGAAAAAGGGGCATCTCCGAGAGAAACACCATTGATGAAAAGTGTCTTAGAATCGTCCAAAATAGTGGGTAATGATACTAAAATATACAATATAGTGAACCCAGTTCTTCTGTAAATTTACCAAATATTTCTCCAACACAAGACAATTATTTCAGTCTTGTTGATATTTTAAACACTAGTAGGCCTACTCGTTGGTTGGGCCCGATACTGCAAAAGGCCCAAGTAGCGAAACCACACCTTGCAATCATCACAACAAACACTGGTACTAATATAATGTACAGGATGTTCAAAGGTCTGTACAGTAAAGGTTTCAATGTTTGTAAAAGAGATTGGAAATGATAATATGTAGGGATGGTGTTGGTAATACCTTGATAAGAAATAGCGGTAAGAATTGAAAGAATTACCGTTATTGCGTGCGGTTTTTCTACCTTTATTACCCACTAATTTAGATAATTCTAAGACTATTTTCTTCTATGGCATTTTCTCGGCAAATGCCCCATTTCCAAGATAGGGAATGCGGCATTTTGAAATTAGCCTGACCTTACCTTACCTAACCTAACCTAGACCGCATCAGACTACCGGGATCTAACCTGGGCAGACTACCGGGAAATAACCGTGGTAAAGTACTGTAAATGACCCGGGCTAAATACTGGGACCTAGCCGGATCTGGCAACACTGCTACAAAACGGTAATTCTTTCAATAAATACCGAAATGGCTTACACAGTCATAGTTTATCGTGAAAAAATAATATATAACTGCTATAATAGGCCTGTCAAATTACTAACCAAAGCATAGCATAATACGTGGAGCAAGACACAATGACTGGTTTAAGATGATGTGAACAATATCAAAAGTGAGTTTTATGTAGAGTGGAGTAGAGTATATGGAGGTGTAGAGCTAATAAGTTAACAAATATAATGGTGCCTTGCTGCTTGGAAGAGTTTGGAGGAATCATGTGCTCGGGATTTACCAACACTGTACTACCTTACCCCTCCCCATTATTAACTGTCTTCTTGTGTCACTCCCCTTGATACAATCTGCACAACATAATACTTGCCAAAGGGTCACCAAATGTTCACCTTCCTAGGCAGGCAGTTCCATGGCTCTCTAGCTCGTCCCACTCACTTCAGTTTACTTACTCTTACTTATTCTTCATCTTTCCCCCTTCTTTCACCCTCTTGTCATGTATAATATATTAATTCAGTCAGTCATTTCTTTCACTACTGATCAGGGTTTATTCTAAGGAAAATTTACAACTGCACAAACTCTGATGCGAGGTCCGAACGACCTAAACCAGTGGTTCCCAAACCGGGGGACGCGGCTTTATGATTTCTGTAATATGTATGATTGCATTATATGGTAAGGTTAATGAAAATAAAAATATGTTCTGGTCAGCTATCAGTGACTTCTATTGTGGTTCCTTCCTAGTTTATGACACCCTTGCCATGCAAATTCAAACAAAGTACAAATTTACAACTTCACATTTTGAATTTACAACTGCACAAAAGGGGTACAACTGCACGTTCGAATAAATCCTGCTACTGATAATCATATTTGTTTCCTTCCATCAGGCCCGTGGGGTTTACCAGTGGTGGGTAAACTTCCAGACACAAACCTCGATATATGTACTCAAGTTAACAGACTGAGGAAAACACATGGAGACATCATTGCGTAAGTATAACCTGCTCTATTTTATTATACTGTATAACACGGTACACTCAGTCTCTCTCCTTGTTATAAATATATTGATGATAATGTCCACAATCAGTTTGAAACAAATTCTTAATTAAGCATATAATAAGAGTCTAGTTTGTTTATAGACTCTTAAATATTTATACAAAGTCTATCACACTATTATAGAATTTGTTTTTCTCGTTCTCCATCCGTCATTCATTAGTATATAACGTCTAACACATTATTTAGGGGGAAATTTTGTGTTGGTAAATCTGGAGCAACTAAATCCTCCAAACTATTCCAAGCAACAAAACACCATTATTTTTGCTCTTCTGGTCATGTTTCCTAGCATACTTTGGAGGAATCAAGACACTCCAATGTACCAAAAAAAATTACCACCTTAGTTAATGCACTTGTTTTCCTCGCTCTCCGTCATTCACCCTTCACTAAGAGATCAGATGAATTAATTTTGTTCCGGTTAGATTCTCGAGTATATTCTGCTCCATCTCATGCCCTGAACACTGGCTGGATGACTGGAGGGTGAGGGTGAAGATGGGGGTTATATGAGCAACATGCTAATGTAACAACTGGGAAAAATGATTACTTGTGCTGACATTAAAACTGTGAAAAATGATTACTTGTGTTTACATAATTTGTTTCTTGTGGTACCGGTATGTGTGAATACCTGAAATTTTTATCTGTGTTTACATAATGTTTGTTGTGGTATGTGTGAATACCTGAAACTATTACCTGTGTTTACATTATATATGTTTGTTTGTGAATCTGTACAGGTGGCGTATGGGTAGTCAGATCCACTTGTTCCTTTGTGAATATAACATCATCAAGGAAGCACTCGCCAGACCCGAGTTTACAGACAGGCCAGACTACTACACATATACCGCCTTCGCTGAGGAGGGAATACTGGGTAAGGTGTGTTGTAGGTTATTGTTATTATTATTATTATTATTATTATTATTAATCCAGCCACTGATGGGTAAGGTCATCATTGGGGAGCAGTGTGCCCAACCAGTGCCGGACCCGAGCCTGGATAAATGAGGAAGGTGACGTCAGGAAAGGCATCCGGCCACCCAAACCAGCCAAAACCCAATGGAAAATCAAATCCAAATTGCCTAGAGCCAAGGGTCTGACCATGCAGGAGGCACAGGGCCGGGCTGTTTGAAAAGATTATCGAGAAACATGGACCCCACCTGAAGGATGTCCTGGGACACGTGTTTCCCAGGTGGGACAGTCCCATCACACCCAGTACCCCTGCTGCTAACAGTAGTAAAATGTATGGGAAGGGAAGGCCCCGTTCAATACACATAGTGAAGATGTATGGGTAGTGATGGCTTAATCCGTACAGCATCTGCTAATGGGTAGGCTATAGTGAAAATGTTGACTAATGGTTACAGTGGTATGTCACTCAGAAGTGAGGAAAGATGTTATGAAGATTATTATTATTATTATTATTATTATTATTGTTGTTTTTGTTGATGTTCTCCCGGGGCAGAATGGCCTCCTGCCCCACAGACCCCTGGTACGCTCTGGTCGCAGTGAAAAAAACAAATTAAAATAAAGGAGGGGCTGGCCCTATATGCCTGGGCTACCGAAGCACATCCCAGGGAAATGGGACCACAGCTTACTGGACCAGGTAGTCTGGGGACCTCCGACCGCCAGTGCTGTGGGCCCAAGTCCACGTTACCACAAGAGCTACAAGTGGGGTCGCACCTTCCATGAGACCAGTCCTGAAGGGACCATAAGGGGGAGGGAGTTTAGACTGCTGCATGCAAAGGGATAATTCACCCCCGTGTGCTGGAGGTCCACACAGCAGTGGAACACAAAAAGAGCCTCCGGTTGCAGTACACTTTACGTGGATTTTAATCCATGTGGGCAGATCTCGTCAAATCCACTAGAAAGTGACCAGATCCTACAACAATCTTTATTCTAGCCCTGTGGGGGATGGCTAGTATTTACCGAGAATAAAGTCAGTCCCCCTGGACAATTATTAGTATTATTAATAATACTTATTGGGATACTGGAACTGGTAGCCGGCTGTTCATTCGACAGTAGTATCCTCAAACTCTTCTTCATCTAACAAAATCAAGAATAACAACCCTGCACTTTGATATTTTTACACACACACACACACACACACATTACAAATAATGTCAAACATCACCAGGTTTATTCAGTGGTAATGGGCTGCCTTGGAAGAAGATGCGCCGCTCTTCCCTGCGTCACTTACGAGACTTAGGGATGGGCAAGACGAGGTTGGAGGAGACCATGCATTACGAGGCCAAGTGTCTCATAAAGGACATGAGGAAAACAACGGATAAGGTGCAGCCGCTGCCTATGTCTGTAGTATTGGCTGTGTATAATGTTGTCAGCAAGATGGTGACTGGTGAGTGATTCTCTTCTCCTGAGTTGTATGTGTTATACAGTATTAACCTACGGTTCTCTTCTGAGTTCACAAGGTGAGGTAAACTTTATTATATGGGAATAAATAGATTTTTTAACGGGATTGACAATATTATCTTGAGGCATGACACGTTAAATAATTATACTGTCAGGATAATACATCATGAGATGAATATTTATATAATTGTACATATATTAAATTTAGCACATGATACAGTAAGCACTATTATATTAATTTCAATTAGTTCGGATCATTGAGTGTAAAGCTGAAGACTTTTCCATCAGTAAATTTATGGGATACGAGTTAATGCAATGAGACCACTCTGTTAATGATTGAAATAAATACATAACACACTACATGTGCGTCAATAACATCATTGATGATCACATTACTAAACACAATCTTAATTCCACTCGAACTAGGCCATAAAGCCCATGTAACAAGTACTGTACACAAGATGGTGGAAGGTGTGGGCTGCCCTTCATTACTCAGTTGTTGGTGTGCAATGACAAGCCTCTCTTTCTTACTCTGTGTGTGACATCTCTCTACTCCAGACAAGCGATACGAGATGGATGACCCCAAAGGCCTAGAGTTTGTGAACAATATCCTGCTGACTGTTGGTCAGAATTTACAGGGACCCGTGTTCATCTTCAACCTCTTCCCAGCCCTCGTCACCCTTGCACCATCCTTCCTCAAGAAAAGGTTGGGTTTCTACGAACTCCAAGAGCTTGCTAACTTTCTCATTGATGCTACGTCGGTAAGTGAAATTACTCCACCCACTTAATTAAGGACCCTGTGATGTAGTCAGAAAATTGGAGATAAATGAGTCCTTCAATTATTGCCACGAAACACACACACCTTTATGGAAGGAGCTTGTTTCGTGGCATGGTCAGGAGGAATCAGAAGCCTTCAATTCTCATACACGATCACAGGGTCCTTAACCCCAAGATCTTGCTTAACTCCTCCCGTCCGGGGATAGACATGTGCCGACTCAGCAGAGCTGCCCGGGGGATCTGGATATGACTACTCTCTAGAGCAGTCTGGGAGTAGGCATTAGCCGATGTTGCCAATTCCGCGAAAATTCAGCCACTTTTGGCGGGTTTTCCCCATTGTTACTAATAGGGAATCTATTTCATGGCAATGTTTGGAGGAATCAGAGACCTTCCAATTTATCAACATGAGAATCTCCCTTAACCTTTGTGTGTGTGTGTGTGTGTTTTTTTTCTCCCTTTCTCCTTTTTTTAAGGTACTCCTTGGCCAAAAAAATACTATAAATAAATAAATATATAGGTACCTTGGCCAAAAATATACCATAAATAAATAAATATATAAAATAGATAAATAAATAAATTTCAGTAGACTTGCATAAGAATGTATGGAATTTATAATTGTAGTGTCAGCCATTCTGTTTACTCTTACAAAAACTGAAAACCTATACATAATTTAACATGCCAGTAGGTGACTCCTTATACTCCCACTCACTCTACTATTGGCCACAAGAATTCGTACACATGCTGTTGTTTTCGAGGATTTACAACATATAGAAAATATAAGACTACGTAACTGCAATACAACATTATTATTAGATTTGTTGTTTTGCAATTACAGAGTCACTTGGTAGACCATTCATTGCAGTACTTCCAGAATAATGACCTCTTTTTCCATATAGCCTGTGAAAGAATTCCTATGGCCAACTGTACATATGAGACCAATAGTTCTCACCAATCCATTTGAAGCTGTCCCAGTCCAAAGAAAAATAATATAGACATACAGTTCGACTCAGGCTATTTATACTATTGTTTTGATTCCTCCAAACTATGCTACAGAACAAATGATCCCCTATTAGTATACCAATGAGGGCGTCTGTTTTCTGGTATAGTCAGGAGGAATCATCAGCCTTCTAAATTACCAACAAGAATATCTCCCCTTAAATTAAATATATTCTTTTATGGCACAGGGTGGGGGAACCAGTAGCAGCCCACCAATTCTGGGTTGATAAAATGATACCTTGTCCTCCGAGTCTACTAAAGCAACTTCTGGTGTCTATCTGCAGGAGATAATCAAGGAACACAAGGCCAAGCTGGACCCATCACAACCCAGGGACCTCATTGACCATTTGTTGATTGACCAAGAACCAAGTGACAGCAACGAGGGTAAGTGTAACATGCCAGTTAATTCCACAGTCAAGAACCAAGAGATTACAACGAGGGCAAGTGTACAGACCAGTTAATTCCACAGTTAAACAATAAGTGACTGCAATGAGGGCATGGGCAACAGGCCAGTTAATTCCACATGCAAACAACAAATGACTGCAGCGAGGGTAAGTTTAACAGGCGAGTTAAGGGAGTAGTACAGTGTTGGTAAATCTAAATAAAGCCAATGATTCCTCCAAATTATTCCAAACAACAGGACACCATTATTTTTGTTAATCTGGTCCCGTTTCTTGGCATACTTTGGAGGAATCAAGGTCTGTAACAAAAGTATACTACCCCCTTTTATTATTCCACCGTCAAACATCAGCTTTGTGGTAAGTGGCCAGGTGCAGCATTGGTTTGGTCCACCGATTCCATTTTCTGTGTAACTAGTCTAGAAAATACTGGTAAAGGACTCTGTGATCGTGTATGAAAATTGGAGGCTTCTGATTCCTCCTGACAATGCCATGAAACAAATTACTTCCATATAGGTAGTGTTTCGTGGCAATATTTGAAGGACTCATTTATCCTCAATTTTCTGACTACATCACAGGGTCCCTTAACCCCTAAAACGCGGGCATTACCGAGCATTGGCACCCCTGACTTGCAGGCCTTTTTCTCGCATTTGCATCAACGTTGTAAACAACACATTTGACGGCGAATAGCTTGTAAATTACTCACGCTACATGAATAAATGATACAGGTTATTGAAGTACAAACCTTTAGCCGTCTCCTGATGTTGTGCACTTGTGAAGACTAAATGGACATCTGTAGGACGGGTAGCCAGCTCAGAATGACCGCAACTCAAAATTCATTTTTACACTCTATTTACATTTCTAAGTACGTTTCACGCTCTGATTTCGTTATAATACATGTCAGAATCACATTTTTCAACACAACAATATGAAATATAATGTCACTGTCGTTTTTGCGTACATATAGTATATGGTAATTACATGAAAAGAGGAGGGATGAATATATGTCCTCACACGATCACTGCTGTTGCAACACTGATTGGAAGTAGCTACTAGACTCTGGAGAGTCCCTTGGCTATCATATGCAGTGTTGCCAGCCCGAAACTAGCATGTTATGGGGCATGCATATTTATAAACTGCGTTGTTGACTTATGTCGTCACCCGCGGTCCTCTACATTTGTTGGTGGTGTCGACTTATGTCATCACCCGCGTTTAAGGGGTTAAGTGAATGGGAGGCGATAACATGAACTGCTCTATTAATCCAGTCTTAAGTAGTAAACTGGAATGCTACTGATTCCTCCAAAGTATGCCAGGAAACAAATCACTCCAATGCTGCCAATTGGGGATCTGTTTCGTGACTTAGTTTGGAGGAATCAGAGACCTTCCAATTCACCAACAATAGAATCTCCCCTTAAGTAGAGTTCACATGAGTAATTTTCCTCCGTCTTCTGGTCAAATTGGGACGAGGATGGAGGACGATAGATGAAGAACGAATGAAACAGGTGCCCTTGAGGCGGATCCCTTTAGTTTAGACTTAGCATGAGAAGGAGTTTCAGCAGATGTTTCAGAAATTAGTAGAAAGGATTTCCAAAATTAATTTTAAGACTTTAGTTTCAGCAGGAGTTTCAAAATAATTATATCACTTTAGTTTCAGCAGAAAGTGTTTCCAAAATTTGTAGAAAGGGTTTCCAAAATTAGTGGAAGGGATTTCCAAAATTAATAATGTCATTATTTTCAGCAGAAGGTGTTTGCAAAATAACAATATAACTTTGACAGAGCTAAGCATACGGACTACAGTAATCGAGCTGTTCCTTGCTGGCACTGAGACCACAAGCACTATGATGAAATGGTCGATCCTCTACTTTATGAAATACCCTGACGTGCAACACAAGCTTCAGGAGGAGATTGACTCTGTGTTTCCCAAAGGCACACTCCCTTATTACCACGAGAGGAACAAGTGAGTGGAGTGCTGGTTGTCACGTGGCCAGTTTTTTTTTTTTTTTTTCTCTCTGTCTCTCGTATTACCTTGGGAGGAATAACAAACAAGTCTGCTAAATCATTATAAGTTATAGCCTTCCTTACCACCATGCGGGAAAATGTAATAACAACATCTGTATCATCATCATCATCGACAACCAAACAGTACTACCAATAACAAACATTGTTATTAGTTTTGTTGTTGTGGCAATACCACCACAACAAAACTAATAACAATGAATCATAATAAAAATATTATTCATAATAATAATAATAATAATAATAATAATGATACTACTACTACTAATAATAATAATAATAATAATAATGATACTACTACTACTACTACTACTGATAGTAATAATAATGATAATAATGATACTACTAATACTACTACTACTACTACTACTACTACTACTACTAATAATAATAATGATACTACTACTACTACTGATAATAATAATAATAATGAAAACACAACAATAATAATAATAATAATAATAATAACGTACAATAACCCTTTGGCCTTCAGACTGCCGTATGTGGAGGCGACAATTCACGAGATTCATCGGATAGTAACTTTGGCCCCAATGGCAGCAGCACATGTCACCTCCCAGGACACACACCTTGAAGGATACTCCATTCCCAAGGTCTGCCAGGCACCACCACCACCACCACCGTATATACAGGCACTTTTATTAAGGGACCTATTGTGATGTAGTATAGGAAAATTGGAGGTCAACAACGAGTCCTTCAAATATTGCCATCAAACACACACATCTATATTATTTAAGGAGCTTGTTTCGTGGTATAGTCAGGAGGAATCAGAAGCCACCAGGTCTCATACACGATCACAGGGTCCTTAATTAAAGATGAAATCAGCATCCCCCACCAATTTTCCCAAAAAACAAATTCCCAGATCCAAGCATCAACAATTAAGTTAAGGACATCGTTATCGTGTATAAGACTTGGTGGCTTCTGATTCCTCCTTCTATGCCACAAAACGAGCTCCTTCAATGTAAGTGGTGTTTCGTGGCAATATTTGAAGGCCTAATTTATCCCCCAACTTTCTGACTGCATCACAGGGTCCCTTAAGGTAGGTGTAAGGGACCAGCTGCTGATAAGGTGGTAGATAATATTGGTAGATAATGGGACAGTAGCCTCCAGGGGACGATGGTAGTGACGTTAATAATGGTAGACAATGGTAGATAATGTGATAATAGTAATGGTAGAAAATATGGTGGTAGTAATGGTAGAAAATATGGTGGTAGTAATGGTAGAAAATGTGGTGGTAGTAATGGTAGATAATGTGGTGGTAGTAACGGTAGAAAATGTGGTGGTAGTAACGGTAGATAATGTGGTGGTAATAATGACAGATAATGGTAGATTAAACCGTATTAATAACGGTAGATAATAGTAGATAATGTCTTTGTAATAATGGTAGATAATGGTGGTAATGATGATAATGGTGGTAAAGTTAATAATGGTAGATAATGGTGGTAGTGATAATACTGGTAGATATTGGTGGTAGTGATAATACTGGTAGATAATGGTGGTAGTAATAATGATAATAATGGTAGATAATAATGGTTTACAGGGGACGATAGTAGTTCCCTTCCTGGAGTGTTGCCATAATAATCCTCTGGTGTGGGAGAATCCAGACCAGTTCAACCCAGGCCGCTTCCTTAACCCAGACGGGACCTTCAACGCACGGAGGGAGGGATTCATACCCTTTAGTATAGGTGAGTGGGTGGCCCTTGCATTATCAATCAGTTCCTAACCCTTGCTTCATCAGTCAAATATTCGTAACCCTTGCTTCATCAGTCAATTCCCAAGGGCGGTTCGATGTGTGTGTGTGTGTGGCCTTTTATTCAGTCTTTTGTTCATTCATTTTTATAGTTATTCATTAACCTATTTATGCATCCATTCACCAAATCATTCTTCCAACTTTCCATTCATTCATTCACCTACATCCAACCATCCACGGTCTAGGTAAACAAAGTCTGCTCACATCGCTCCACGACCACCCACTGGAGAGGGTGAGCTAGTCCAAGGCCAAGAGATATACCAGTCTGTGATGTTTAGCGTCGGAGCGAGCCTCTGGTTCCCGTCGTCTGCATCTCTGATTCTCATCCGTCTCAGAAAATAAAAACTTTGTGCACATCCAGTGTTCTTCATCATTAAACTCAGCACACATCACTCTCTCTCTCTCTCTCTCTCTCACTGATACACACATATAAGTTGAAGGGGACACAGGGTTACATACACATAAGGATGATGTGGGTGAGTCCCCTATAAAACCTATAAATTTTCTCTCATGTTGATGATGACGTCTTCCCTCGACTCTAGTGAAATTGATATTTGGCTTGGGGGGGGGGGAGTGTTATGATTTGACCTTGTAAACCTATATAATTTATCCATACATCATTCTACCCATCGATCCAGTCATTTATTATTCAACGACACACACAATCGTCAATCAATCCAACCACCCATCTCTTCACTCACTTACCCATTTATTCACCCATCAGGTCGTCGAGCGTGTATGGGTGAGAGTCTGGCCAGGGTGGAGTTGTTTGTGTTGCTGGTGGCCCTCCTGCAGAACTTCACCTTCACCAAGGCCCCTGGGGAGGTCCTTAGCACGGAGAAGGACCCCAATGACATCATCATCAAGGTCCCTAAGCAATACAACCTCATTATAACTGAGAGACAGTAGACAGGGACATTTCTACTCATCATCATCAATGTCCCTATATCCTAAACATCATTATAACTGAGAGACAGTATTTAGGGACATTTTCATGTCATTGTCATGAATGTCCCTAAACCCTAAATATCATTATAACTGATAGACAGTAGTTAGGGATCTTTCTGCTATCATCATTGTCCTTAAACATAATTATAACCGAGAGACAGTAATTAGAGACACTTCCTATAATCGTAACCAGACACTAACATCGTCGCTGCATGTTAATACATCTCTGATGGGGAGGAGTGGCACCTTCTTGTAACCCAGAATCAATCTACATAACATATAAATTATAGTCTATTTTGGGTGGAACTCATTTCTGTTATCGTATTCCTTTACTTAACTTGACAATTTCATTCTTGAATGGAAATTTTCCTTCATGGATGATTGTACTGTAAAAATAAATAAATACAGCTCATGACTATACAGAACCTTTATTCCCAAGTATACACATAGATTATTTATTATGTATGACGATAACAAAAGTCACACTTTAAAAACTGTAAGTACTGTAACCTCCACGTCCCATGTACTGTGGATAATATATGATATCAAAAGTTGTCACTCTCTCAGTCCATCTTGAAGTGGATACCTGAGTCACCAATGTTGTCTTTGATCCACTTGCTCATCTCTTGGTTCAACTCCGGTGAGAAGTGATTCTTCCAGTCCCCGGTAACACCTGCAACAACACCAAGTATTATAACATGTCATCAAAGTGTCTTTGAGGTTACCCCGTACACTAAATGTAGAGAGGTACAGATGCAGACATATGAAACAAATACACCTGAAACTGTGCCCCTCATTAAGCCTAAGGTAGGATGAGACGTGTGTTGAGGAGCATCTTAGTTCGCTTGAACCCATTTCTTACCGAAGAATGTAAACAATATACAATGAAGGAGAATTTAAAGTTTAACTTAAAGTTCTCTGCTGGACTACACATTCCACAAAGGTTAAAATATAGAAAATCCAGGTAGATTAATATGCAGTTTCATCCTCATTCATCATTTTAACAATATTTGGGTTATATCAAAGTTTTATTTCATAATACTTTTCACCCAATTGTAAACAAGACATTAAGTAATAACTGGGTATAAGAGGTCACGGGAAAGTCAACAACAAATTATACTGTGAAGCATCATCACTCACGAACGATAAATCATTATGTGTGGTCGTTCCTCTTACCAAAGTCTAAATAATAACAGATTGAGACACGACAATTAACTCTGACTGGAAGGACGAAGTAACGTCCATATAAATTAAGTGATCTGAGGAGAGGCTTTGTAATGCCATGTGATATCAGGTATAATTATACACTAGATAGAGGAAAATATATGAAAGGGTTTGTTACACAGCACAAATGGTAACCGTAATTGTCCAGATGCACAGATTGATCATTTTCTATATAACCTTTATGTTTAGCAACTCCTTTTCCTATTTTACAGTATTTGTACTTAGATTCTTACAACCTAAGACATGTAGTTAACTAACAAAGATTATGAAAATATGATTTATTAATCATATATTGTTTATTTATCCATAACGGTGTGATATATGTGTGAATGTTTGTGTTCTGTAATAGGAAAAGTGGGACTAAATGCATAATGCCCACTTGGATGACTTCCGTAATGTGAAAATAGACCCTATGGGCCCAAAATTATGTACTATTTCGTTTGAGGTGTCTAGAGACATTTTGTTTGAAGGTTGATATGTTCTGCTACGAAGGAAAATAGATGACAATAAACTGTTTCAAGGATGACCAGTTGTGTATGAGAAAAACTGAGGGTACCTCTTAACACTCTCACGCACGGCTGACGCCTACGATGCGTTTAGAAAAAAAACCCTCGATCTAACGGACTAATAGGAGGGAGAGGGTGTCCGTTAAAGCCGATAGTCCGTTACAGCGAAGAATTTTTAGGGGGGGGGGGGTACTAAATAAAGAAAGAAAAAAAAAAAAAAAAGGTGTATGTACAAAAGTTAACACAAAATACAGATATATATACATAAATAGGTATGTAATGATGTGTAAATAATGTACCTACTGTATAATGTAAAAAATATAATGGAGAAAAAATAAAGAGAAAAATGTTATTTACGCCGTAAATTTCAGACACGTGACACAGAAACACCAGCTTCTAACTTCTTAATAAGTTCTAATTTATCAGCAATGCTCAGATTCACACGCTTTATTTTCTCTATAGGTGCCATAGTGATAATGTAGAACACAGGGGACCAAACAAATAATGCAACACTGCAAAATATAATGAAAACGAGAGAAATGTAGCGAAACACAAACAGTCGAACCCATGTTTGTAAACAAAACAAAACACCCGCGCCGCCAAGCGGACAAAAACTCAAGTAGCGGTCTCGGTACGTTTCACCCGGGTGGGAGTTTTAAACATTAGGACCCAAAATTCAGACAAATTTTTAAAAATTTTCTCCAGCGGATTGTGTCCGTTGCATCCGATACCGTTGCATCGGGGTCCGTTAGATCGAGGTTTAACTGTATATATAACTTTATGTTCCCGCACAAACGCCACTTTGGCGTCCTAATTTTGGAAAAATCCTTGTTAAAATTCAACCATTTGGCAGATTTAATTCAAATTTGGACTCTACATAGGCGTTCCCTACACTGGTAACATATGAAATATAATGAAACACACGCTGTCTGGACAGTCTAGCTGCCCGCCTCAGTCAATTTCCCCAATTCAAACTAGTGTGCCAAAAGTATGTTTAGCCAAGTTTGATCCTCGCCACTGCACGAAGCCTGACCAACTTAGAGTCCATGAAGATCTAATCAGACTAGACAACCTTCCAAACCGAAGTGAATCTTTGTTTCAGAAACGAAAATAGTTTATAGATTTATCCAAGCAATTGTATGCAGAATTAAGTAGTAAATATATAAAAGTCTTATGGTCTGTGGACTGGGATACATTGTGAAAATAATGAGGAGTGTCCTACCCTTTCTGAAAAACCCTCCTGACGATTGGTGCAACTCCTTGTTGTATAAACTCTTGTCAGGTATAGGATCCCCACGAGACTTCATGGAAGAGAAGGACGTGTGTTGTACAACCTGTAAGTAAAATATACGTGCTTGGATTAAATAACATAGTGTAATTATTATTATTACTATATCTAAAGTTCCTATTGAGGAGCTATGTCTCCTATACTCAGTATTTTAAATAGTGTGAAGTTGGTTTAGGTTGTATTGCTTTAGCTTCTAATTCATCTACATTCACAGAAACAGACCGTGTTGGCAAGTTAAAACCAAATGCAAAAGAACTGGTGCATCATCTTGACAACATCACCCGTTTTGTTAATTTTATTGTGGTCATATGTAAATGATGCTGGAATCCTGATTCTAATTACGAAAGTGACAACACCACCTCATTAATCAGCAGCTTCATATTCGAAAAAGTGTGTGGCTAAATCCTAAGTGTATTGCCAAAGATGTGTCTTGAATTTTTAGTGTCATTGAAATGTTCAGTTCATATGGAGTCATGAATCCTAAGGAATATAAATAGTTTTGTAATAACTCACGTTCTTAAGCTGCTGCTCAGAGAGGCCAGTGGATAGGAATTGGTTGAGTTTCCGTAGTTCTCCCTGGATATCTGCCTTTAAATCCTCATAGAAAACAAAGTGAAGGTTGGGGTGATTCCTTTTCTGCCACGCCTGCTTTATGTGAGGCCAGACTGGACAATACAGCACTGTTGGATGATCAACACAAGGGAAATGATGAGTTTACTAACACAAAATCTATATCCTCGTATTAAAGGCTATTGAAATATTGACATGGCATTTATACAGTTAAAAAAAAATATAGAAAATAATATTTATGTGCAACACATTACCTGGTAATACTCACATTCATTGTTCATAAACGACTTGATGAACATTTCCAATGAGCCTTTGTAATTAAAAACTTTCAGCACTTTGTAAAAGTGGTAGAATGACACAACCATGTCCTTGGGGTTCCTTGCCACGTACACCACCTGGGATGAAAAGTGTGCCTCGTGAATAAACCATCTATGACACCAAAACTATTCAAAATAGTACATCTAGACTCCAGCTGTATAACACTGGAAAACTGTAACTAGAACCGATAGAATTGATTTCAGGCAACTGTACTGCACATACTGGCCAGGTATACACATCTGCTTAGAAGTGTTGAGTTCAGACTCACTTTGGTCTTGTCAAGGAGGTCAGGCGGCATGAGATCCAAAGGGTAATGAGTTTTAATGACCCTCTGACCAGGTGTGGCATCCAGACACTGGATTGCGATACCGTCTTCCACATTCTTTCCAGGACACATCTTCTTGAATGTTGCATACAGAGACTCCGGATTTGCATCCTCTATATTTACTGAATCAAACATCATATCTGAACTGAAATAAATTTAAAAAGATTAATGAACCTTTCATTTGGAAAAGTAACAACAAAGAATGAGGAAGAGTCTTTATTATTGGAGTTATTAGTTATCCGTTCGATCTGTCAAACTAAAGACGTTTTTAATTTAACATTACACTCATATAAATTAATATTGTGACATTTTTACATATACTGGGAATGTTGTTGTTGGTTAAAACCCTAAGCATCATCTACGGCCACCTTCTCCAGCAATGGTTGAGGTAAAGTAAATGATAAATAAAAACTCGTAGCAACTTTTGATTCTACAGTTGTTGTTGTTTTTGTAGTTCCCCAGACTGTCTGGCCGAGCAGTCCCGAGTCTGGTTGACCGAAGCCGCGCAGATGCTCGGACCCCCAAATGGGAGTCAGGGTGATAGTGAGATCTGGTTCTTCGAAGGCAACAGACGAGGGGACTGCTGGTTCACGGGTATGTACCCCCGAGCCAACATTCCCACCGTCTGTAGTCTTCCTTGTTGTGCCACCCAATCGGGCGATCTCGTTAGCTACCCAGAAGGAATGAGAAATAGTAAGAGAGACAAACAGAACAGGCCAGGTAATGGTAGAGGATGCCAAATTCCTCATTTCTGGATAGAACCAGCCCTCACCAGTGGGAAGGGGTGATAGAGAGGTGGGACAGCAAGTACGAAGGAAAGAAAAGGAACGGAGGGATAGTTGAAGAACTGAAAAGGATTGGCTGGGGCCGAAGGGACGCCATAACCCTTAAAGTACTGCCCACGTCACCGCAGGCAATACTTCCCTTACGGGGTGATTCTACAGTATGTGTGACTACTCGTAGGAATGCGAAGTAATCGTAGCTACTCGTGGATGCAATGTTTTGTTACTCTTAGATATTCTTGCCTAATTGTAGCTACTCGTCAACCTACTCTTGTCAACTTGAAACGAGTTGCTACGACCTGTACGTTTGCCACGAATTGCTACAAGATGCCAAATGAAGAATAACCTATAGTCGTCTCGCATTCGGCCGGTGAGACGGCTGTGTGTAACAGGGGCTTCAGAGTAACACTGTCTGATATTTGTCAGAGTAATAAACTTCAAATGAAGTCACCTTGATGAATGAGTTGAGACAACAGAGGAAACTAAACAAAATATCTGTCACTCTGAAAAAAGTGCTTTAATTGTCATTGTGATGTAATATTTGGGAAATGAAACCTGTCATCACAGCAACTAAATATTCAATATTCTTCTTGTCTTATTCTAATGGGGTTAGTCCTGTTATTGGGAGAATAATAATGAATAACCTTATACATTCATTACATATGATGTAAGCTACCCACCTCTTGATCCATACAGTATATCCCTGAATGATGATACACTTTCCTATGAGTCAAAAAGTGACAGAATCAGAATGTGTATGTGTGTAGATGTGAGAGAAGTTTATATTTCCCCAGTGTAAGACATTACCACCTTCACTATTCAGAATACTTCTACTTCCTATACAGAAGAAAGCATTTGAAAGCGCATTATAGATGCCGAAATCATTGGCAAGATACCGAGAGATACCGTGTGACACGACTTTAATTCACCTGATATCTGTGGAGCGCACCAGAAGAGGTTGTGTTGCTTGTGGATTGTCTAAGTTAGGATTGAAGAGCATTGTCCACAATATCTCCTGCATCCATGTTGTTCCTGACTTCGGAAACGTCATCACAACCACGTCATCAGGTCGATACTACAAAAAGATTCGTTGTGTAAAAAGTGGATATTTATGTTTACAACAGACTTATAGAACACACATAAAACCAATAGCTATGATTCATTAAGGATTGAAACAGATATTATGTAATGTGAGGATTAATGGCAAGGTGTCTGCTAAATATCCTTACGTGTGAAGTAAATAGAATTGCGTTGCACCCAAGCTTTATAATTGCTGACCTAATGTTTGAATGCCAAGTGAGATACTTTACTCAGATGATCACTGTTCCTTGTTCAAGTCTGTCAACAGTGGTATTCCTTCTTGTCTTATCTACTCATATGTCAATGATTCCATCAGGTTGGATAAGTAACCATCCCCACAGCTCCTTACTACATCACATCATGATACAGTAGCACCTCTGACTCTAATTCATCTGAATTTAAATCTCTCTCTTGTGATTGAAAAGTTGCATTATAACTTCCTTCATGCCCAACACTTACAGTTGTAATAAGTTCACCATCAAGCATAAGAGGATAAAGAAATTTCTGTGACAAAGTCAACGTCTACACTCTTCATATGCAAAATGTAAAAAACAGTTACCTTCACACTCTGAATGCGGTTGAGAAAACGTGGAGTGGTGCCAGGGTAGAGCCAGCCGTCAGGAAGGATGCGGACCACACCATGTGTAAAGTTTGACTGTTCTTCAGCCATCTTGGTCAGCCATGCCTCACTCATGTGCTCCACCTCCTGTCCGGTCAACAGCCGTTCCTTGCTCATCTTTCCTTCCTTTTACTGACTAAACGAAAAGAACATTGGTGTCCACTTGTAGCTGAGCCAGGAAAGAATAATGAAGTAATTCAGATTTCTTGAAGCTAGGATGAACCTAAGAAATGGGATATCTAGAAGATGAATGAATTTTCCACTACTTAACCTTTTGGATAGAAAATAAAATATAATATACCTATGCGATTAAGATGTATAACAAAATGTCCAAAATACACTGATTAACAACTCAGAAAGTATCAGTAAATGAATGATAGGGAAGCAACAACAACATTGTGATGGAGGAATATATAATGTGTGTAGATCCAGGGTGCATGGAATCAGTAGCCTTCCAATTCACCTACAACGCAAGACCCCCTCAAGCAAGATTTCCCTTCGTCCCCCAGGTACTGTTATAAGACATACTCAGTCCCACAACTTGTTGTCTGAAGAACTGTACGACATCTGAGACCCTGCACGGAGCAAAGTGAACCCATCCACGAAGGGAATGACGACAGACGACTAAGGAAAATGTGTGTGTGTGTGTGTGTGTTCTCTCTTACTGGGTGGGTTTGTGTTCACATTACACACACATTAGGAAGTTCGACCAAGCACAATAATTATAAATATATATTGTTCACCAATCCATGAACATCTAAAACAATGGCATCCGAGGCATCTCTGAGTTACCTTCAGTGACCGAGGACGAAAGTCTGAGTAGAAGAGCAACACTTACCATCAAAATGAAGTGGAAGCATTATTTAAACAAAAGCTGTGTACAAGGAAAGTAAAAATTAGTGAGCAAGTAGCCTACTGTTCTGGAGACAATAGCAGCATCAGCATAAGTTTTACTTCTACCCTCTGTCTGTGGCGATTCATGCATTGTCAACAGCGAAACATTCCCATACCAAGACCCAAAATCACACAGAGGGAATGGGTGAGTGGGATGTCGTACGTAAAGGCTCATAATCAATCAAGACACTTGGAGAAGGAGATAAGAGAAGGAGAGAGGGAGAGGAGGAGAGAGGTACAACGATAAAATTGGGGAGGGAGGGAGGGGAAGGGTAAGTGAGTAGTGGAGTGACAAGTGCAGGAGGAGAGATGAAGAAATAGTAAAATGAATGAGAAGGGAGGGGTAAACGAAAAAGTTCGGGAAAGTGGGAGAAATATGAAGTTGGATGGGTGTGAAAAAGTGAGGGAATGAGATTATCCTGAGCGAAGTGGAGGAGTAGGAGACAACGAAACGGGAAGTGTGGCGAGTAGAAGAAGAAATAGAGGAAGAAAGAGAGGGAAGGGAGAGGATGAAGTGCGGAGGGATAAAAAAATAAGGCTTCACAAAAACAATTAACCTGAAATAAACTAAAATTGACCAACTTACACCATAAGTAAACTCTAGTTCTATCACCATCTACGTATTCTCTCTATCATCATGATAAAAAATGAAGAAAAAAATAAGGGTGAATTGAAGTAGGAGATATAAGCAAAGGAGGAGGTTGGGGTTGGGTAGTGTGGGTGAGAGAGGGAAGGAAGGGCGAGACATAGGAGGTTGGGGTTGGGTAGTGTGGGTGAGAGAGGGAAGGGAGGGGGAGACATAGGAGGTTGGGGTTGGGTAGTGTGGGGATGACGGAGTGGAAGGGAGGGTAGTGGTGGTGGTGGTGATGATGAAGAGGCTACAGTGACTCTTTTATTCAATGACAGATGGTCTCTCTCTCACTCTCTCTCTCATTAATTCAATGGTGTGTGTGTGTGTGTGTGTCCTGCATTCATTATAGATACTGTTCTGCCTGTAAACTGTGTTTGTTTGTGTGTGTGTGTGTGTGTGTACCTTCTCCTTCAGATACGGAAATGGCCAACCCAACATACAAACACTGCCTTCCATCCTCCCCTCCCCCCAGCAGCTACAACACCAATCACCTGTGCAATGTGCCATCAATTGAAAGTAACACACACACACACACACAAGTTTATGTACGTATCGATAGGTCCACTGACACACACACATACTTTATCTACATATAGGTCCACACACGCACACAATTTTACATACATATCGGTAGGTCCAATGACACACACTCACACACACACACACACAAACCTAATTTTCATTCATTCAACATATGATAGTCGTTACTACAAATTACTGAACCTCTCTAGACTACCTGCATATTTCATTAGACAACACCATACACTCTCTTTATCTTCTTCTCCCTACTCCTGCACTTAAGGGGGAAGTTTTGTGTTAGTAAATCTGGAGCAACTGAATCCTCCAACTAAACAAACTCTTTCCCTATAGGTGGTGTTTCGTGGCAATATTTGAAGGACTCAATGACCTCCAATTTTCTGACTACATCACAGGGTCCCTTAAGTGTTGAATCATCCTATAGTGTCATCATCACATTTATAGTTTACGTCAGAAGAAGACTTTTACAAAACATGGATGAGATAATACAGAGATGTTCCTTGAAGGCTCTTGTTGTTCATTGACGGGGAAGTGTTGTTTCTATGAGGTTGATGAGTGACATGACTGCGTAGAACATGTTGGGCTACACCAAGGACACAAAGCCTTAAGGGGGAAGTTTTCTGTTTGTAATTCTGGAGCAACTGAACCTTCCAAACTATTCCAAGCAACAGAACACCATTATTTTTGTTCATGTGGTCCTGTTTCCTAGCATACTTTGGAGGAATTAAGGCACTCCAATGTAACAAAAAAGAATTACCACCTTAAGGGGGTTAAATCTTTTTTGGTACTTTGGAGTGCCTTGATTCCTCCAAAGTTTATGCTAGGAAACAGGACCAGAATAGTAAAAGTAATGGTGTTCTGTTGCTTGAAATAGTTTGGAGGATTCAGTTGCTCCTGAATTGCCAACATAAAACTTCCTCCTTGAGTAGGTTTACATTGTTGGTAAATCTAAAGTAATTGATTCCTCCAAACTATTCCAGGCAACAGGCTACCATTATTTTCGCTAATCTGGTCCTTTTTCTTGGAATATTTTGTTGGAGTTAAGACGCTCCAATGTACAGTCAGCAGCAGAAATTCGTCCCGCTCTGTTCGAGTGAGATGATCCTGGTAATCTGGTAAAACTATATGAAAGTTGAAAAGTATGGTTTAATTGGATAATAATCTTTAATATTAGCCATTTAAACCATATTGTCAACTCTCATACAGTGTTACCAGATCACCAGGCTCCTCTAACTAGAGTTGAGTGGGACGAATGTACCAAAAGTGTATTACTCCTTTGGTTTGTTTAGGTTACTGTGGGGATTAATGCCTATCAACTTCGTAATTGTAGAGTGACAGAGTGTGTGTATGTGGGTGCATGTGTACATACAAATTGTGTGGCGTCTGTGAGTGTGTGATTACCACCTTAACCAGGCGTGTAATAAAGCAACTCCCTGCACACGATCCTCAGTTAAATTGATGCGCCAGACCTACACATTCTCACACGTCCAAGCAGGGAGTCAAATCAGTCTCTACTATGGCTGTAACGTCTGGGTCTATGGGTCGTGAATGAGGCCCCAATAAACTCAAGTAACCCAAAAGCTATCGATAGTCAACAGGGCGAGGGTAATTATTGATTTGAGGATGAAAGAAACCTTCCCTATCCCTACAAGACCATGTAGGATAATTGGGAAGGTGATAGAAGGAGGTGACACGGTAAGCACTATATGTAAATAGAATGAAAGGAGGGGGACATGTACTTTAAGAATAGAAAGGAGGTGGCTAGGGTCAGTGTGTGGGCAAAACAATGTTGCACTCACCTCCAAGTAAGAAGTATGGTGAGGGACTGAGGATGACTGAGATGGAGAATGCGTTCCCCTCTTAAACCCAGAGACTGGTGGGTGGGTTGGTGTCCTTGAAATTTGTGGTGGGGGATGTCAAATGTCGCCAGATTACGACGCCACTTAACTACTTTTCATTATGGTATCTTCAACTTTTTATAACCATAAAGGCGATTTTATACGAGTTAGTAATGTCAATCACCCATGAGTTAAGAGGATGATTTGATGGAAACGAACTTGAGGGCTTCTGATTCCTCTAAAATTTTGATAGCATAATCAATGAGAAGTTCTCACTAATCGTTAATTTCATAACATAATAATCTACAATACGAAAATTTCCCATTAACCGTAAATTTGTCAGTAAAACTCACCTTGATAAGATCTGTTTATTGCCGGGAAATACTGTACGTTGATATAACTTTAAGTCAGTCACTCACTTTCACTCAAAAGAAATAAGTAATTTTTTTGTATGTCAGCAATGTCTTGCAATTCTACATGAGATGGTAATACGACATATTTAGAGTGTGTGTGTGAATGTGTGTGTGTGCTAAAAAGTTAAGCACACAAGGATGAACTGGGAAAAAGGAAAGTTTTGATTCAGCAGTAACATATGTATAAGTGGTCTCAAATTTGCCCACCATGCTTCCATCTATGGTAAAGGTACAGAAGTGGACCTTACTGTATAATAGATATTTTACTGTCATTACCCACTATTTTGGACCATTCTAAGACACTTTTCTTCTATGGTTTTTCTTCCTCAAATGCCCCGTTTCCAAGATAGGGCATATTCAAATGGGGCATTTTGAAATTAGCCTGACCTTACCTGACCTGACCTAACCTAACCTAGACCACATCAGACTACCGGGACCTAACCTGGGCAAACTACCGGGACCTAACCTGGGCAAACTACCGGGAAATAATAGTGATAAAGTACAATAAATGACAGGGGTAAAATACTGGGACCCAGCCGGATCTGGCAACACTGCTGAATTCAGGTCCACTTCTGTACTAATACCCCATCTATTTCTCCTCAATCACTTTCCTGTTTCACACACACACACACACACACGTCCTAGTCAATCATTCATTTTTCCCATCTACATTAAATTATACAGATACTAGTGAGAAACAAGGGTTAGGCAGCTGTATGTTCAACAAGGTGTGTATACAAGACAGTGATGTCACAGATTTACTATTCAAAACAACACCCACACCACTCCCAGCTGACAGCCTACTGATTCCACCAAACACACACGAGAGAGAGAGAGAGAGAGATTTAATAACCTTGAATCACCCCCCCCCCCCAACCCCAAACCAGGAGGACCAACTGATAATAATAATAATAATGATGATCATGATGATGATATGCATTTTTAGTTTTCCTAAAACATAACAGATTCCTTATTTGCTTACTAAGTAAATGTTCTTGCTTACTGAGTAAATGTTCTTGGTACAGCTTTGAGGAATTAAATGACCCACCTTGAATAACGTTTATTTCATGTAGGGGAGATTCTCTTATTGAATTGCAGCGCCTAAATTCCTCCAACAATTAATGCTAGTCGTAATTTTCTTTAAAATACTAGTCCAATAATATACTGGAAAATCCCATTCATCCAGAGAATAGATTTATACATTTCTTTTCAGAAATTTATTCAGAATATCATAGGAATTTTCTGCAGTATGCACTGTCCTGAAAAATCCTCAAACCGCGGATGCGGATACGGATGCGGGTATTGCTTACATTGCCAATGTGGATGCTAATGCGGATGAGGGTATTACATGCATTAAGTTAATGCAGATGGGGATGTGGATTTTTGGAAAATGCGGATGCTTATATCCGATACATCACTACATCATAGGGTTCCTTAATTAAGTCAACTGTAGCTCAAAACTCTTTATATTCCATGGTAATATGAAATATCACACTGAATAGGTACATGGTTTCTATAAATGTTTACATTGGTGTAGCCTTCAATACATTTACACAATACAATGAACAAGGAAGGTTGTATTTTGGTTTCCACTTGTCTGTCACAATGTGTCTAAACCATATATTATTATTATATTGCCACGAAACACACACACCTATAGGGAAGGAGCATGTTTCGTGGCATGGTCAGGAGGAATCAGAAGCATCCAATTCTCATACACGATCACAGGGTCCATAATTAATGGGATTGTTGTATATTTTTGGTACATGACAGTGTTTTGGTTCCTCCTCTAAAGTATGCCAGGGAAAGGGACCACCAGCGTGTATGGGTGAGAGTCTGGCCAGGGTGGAGTTGTTTGTGTTGCTGGTGGCCCTCCTGCAGAACTTCACCTTCACCAAGGCCCCTGGGGAGGTCCTTAGCACGGAGAAGGACCCCAATGACATCATCGTCAAGGTCCCTAAGCAATACAACCTCATTATAACTGAGACAGTAGACAGGGACATTTCTACTCATCATCATCAATGTCCCTATATCCTAAACATCATTATAACTGAGAGACAGTATTTAGGGACATTTTCATGTCATTGTCATGAATGTCCCTAAACCCTAAATATCATTATAACTGATAGACAGTAGTTAGGGATCTTTCTGCTATCATCATTGTCCTTAAACATAATTATAACTGAGAGACAGTAATTAGAGACACTTCCTATAATCGTAAGCAGACACTAACATCGTCGCTGCATGTTAATACATCTCTGATGGGGAGGAGTGGCACCTTCTTGTAACCCAGGATCAATCTACATAACATATAAATTATAGTCTATTTTGGGTGGAACTCATTTCTGTTATCGTATTCCTTTACTTAACTTGACAATTTCATTCTTGAATGGAAATTTTCCTTCATGGATGATTGTACTGTAAAAATAAATAAATACAGCTCATGACTATACAGAACCTTTATTCCCAAGTATACACATAGATTATTTATTATGTAAGACGATAACAAAAGTCACACTTTAAAAACTGTAAGTACTGTAACCTCCACGTCCCATGTACTGTGGATAATATATGATATCAAAAGTTGTCACTCTCTCAGTCCATCTTGAAGTGGATACCTGAGTCACCAATGTTGTCTTTGATCCACTTGCTCATCTCTTGGTTCAACTCCGGTGAGAAGTGATTCTTCCAGTCCCCGGTAACACCTGCAACAACACCAAGTATTATAACATGTCATCAAAGTGTCTTTGAGGTTACCCCGTACACTAAATGTAGAGAGGTACAGATGCAGACATATGAAACAAATACACCTGAAACTGTGCCCCTCATTAAGCCTAAGGTAGGATGAGACGTGTGTTGAGGAGCATCTTAGTTCGCTTGAACCCATTTCTTACCGAAGAATGTAAACAATATACAATGAAGGAGAATTTAAAGTTTAACTTAAAGTTCTCTGCTGGACTACACATTCCACAAAGGTTAAAATATAGAAAATCCAGGTAGATTAATATGCAGTTTCATCCTCATTCAACATTTTAACAATATTTGGGTTATATCAAAGTTTTATTTCATAATACTTTTCACCCAATTGTAAACAAGACATTAAGTAATAACTGGGTATAAGAGGTCACGGGAAAGTCAACAACAAATTATACTGTGAAGCATCATCACTCACGAACGATAAATCATTATGTGTGGTCGTTCCTCTTACCAAAGTCTAAATAATAACAGATTGAGACACGACAATTAACTCTGACTGGAAGGACGAAGTAACGTCCATATAAATTAAGTGATCTGAGGAGAGGCTTTGTAATGCCATGTGATATCAGGTATAATTATACACTAGATAGAGGAAAATATATGAAAGGGTTTGTTACACAGCACAAATGGTAACCGTAATTGTCCAGATGCACAGATTGATCATTTTCTATATAACCTTTATGTTTAGCAACTCCTTTTCCTATTTTACAGTATTTGTACTTAGATTCTTACAACCTAAGACATGTAGTTAACTAACAAAGATTATGAAAATATGATTTATTAATCATATATTGTTTATTTATCCATAACGGTGTGATATATGTGTGAATGTTTGTGTTCTGTAATAGGAAAAGTGGGACTAAATGCATAATGCCCACTTGGATGACTTCCGTAATGTGAAAATAGACCCTATGGGCCCAAAATTATGTACTATTTCGTTTGAGGTGTCTAGAGACATTTTGTTTGAAGGTTGATATGTTCTGCTACGAAGGAAAATAGATGACAATAAACTGTTTCAAGGATGACCAGTTGTGTATGAGAAAAACTGAGGGTACCTCTTAACACTCTCACGCACGGCTGACGCCTACGATGCGTTTAGAAAAAAAACCCTCGATCTAACGGACTAATAGGAGGGAGAGGGTGTCCGTTAAAGCCGATAGTCCGTTACAGCGAAGAATTTTTAGGGGGGGGGGGGGTACTAAATAAAGAAAGAAAAAAAAAAAAAAAAGGTGTATGTACAAAAGTTAACACAAAATACAGATATATATACATAAATAGGTATGTAATGATGTGTAAATAATGTACCTACTGTATAATGTAAAAAATATAATGGAGAAAAAATAAAGAGAAAAATGTTATTTACGCCGTAAATTTCAGACACGTGACACAGAAACACCAGCTTCTAACTTCTTAATAAGTTCTAATTTATCAGCAATGCTCAGATTCACACGCTTTATTTTCTCTATAGGTGCCATAGTGATAATGTAGAACACAGGGGACCAAACAAATAATGCAACACTGCAAAATATAATGAAAACGAGAGAAATGTAGCGAAACACAACCAGTCGAACCCATGTTTGTAAACAAAACAAAACACCCGCGCCGCCAAGCGGACAAAAACTCAAGTAGCGGTCTCGGTACGCTTCACCCGGGCGGGAGTTTTAAACATTAGGACCCAAAATTCAGACAAATTTTTAAAAATTTTCTCCAGCGGATTGTGTCCGTTGCATCCGATACCGTTGCATCGGGGTCCGTTAGATCGAGGTTTAACTGTATATATAACTTTATGTTCCCGCACAAACGCCACTTTGGCGTCCTAATTTTGGAAAAATCCTTGTTAAAATTCAACCATTTGGCAGATTTAATTCAAATTTGGACTCTACATAGGCGTTTCCTACACTGGTAACATATGAAATATAATGAAACACACACTGTCTGGACAGTCTAGCTGCCCGCCTCAGTCAATTTCCCCAATTCAAACTAGTGTGCCAAAAGTATGTTTAGCCAAGTTTGATCCTCGCCACTGCACGAAGCCTGACCAACTTAGTGTCCATGAAGATCTAATCAGACTAGACAACCTTCCAAACCGAAGTGAATCTTTGTTTCAGAAACGAAAATAGTTTATAGATTTATCCAAGCAATTGTATGCAGAATTAAGTAGTAAATATATAAAAGTCTTATGGTCTGTGGACTGGGATACATTGTGAAAATAATGAGGAGTGTCCTACCCTTTCTGAAAAACCCTCCTGACGATTGGTGCAACTCCTTGTTGTATAAACTCTTGTCAGGTATAGGATCCCCACGAGACTTCATGGAAGAGAAGGACGTGTGTTGTACAACCTGTAAGTGAAATATACGTGCTTGGGTTAAATAACATAGTGTAATTATTATTATTACTATATCTAAAGTTCCTATTGAGGAGCTATGTCTCCTATACTCAGTATTATAAATAGTGTGAAGTTGGTTTAGGTTGTATTGCTTTAGCTTCTAATTCATCTACATTCACAGAAACAGACCGTGTTGGCAAGTTAAAACCAAATGCAAAAGAACTGGTGCATCATCTTGACAACATCACCCGTTTTGTTAATTTTATTGTGGTCATATGTAAATGATGCTGGAATCCTGATTCTAATTACGAAAGTGACAACACCACCTCATTAAGCAGCAGCTTCATATTCGAAAAAGTGTGTGGCTAAATCCTAAGTGTATTGCCAAAGATGTGTCTTGAATTTTTAGTGTCATTGAAATGTTCAGTTCATATGGAGTCATGAATCCTAAGGAATATAAATAGTTTTGTAATAACTCACGTTCTTAAGCTGCTGCTCAGAGAGGCCAGTGGATAGGAATTGGTTGAGTTTCTGTAGTTCTCCCTGGGTATCTGCCTTTAAATCCTCATAGAAAACAAAGTGAAGGTTGGGGTGATTCCTTTTCTGCCACGCCTGCTTTATGTGAGGCCAGACTGGACCATACATCACTGTTGGATGATCAACACAAGGGAAATGATGAGTTTACTAACACAAAATCTATATCCTCGTATTAAAGGCTATTGAAATATTGACATGGCATTTATACAGTTAAAAAAAAATATAGAAAATAATATTTATGTGCAACACATTACCTGGTAATACTCACATTCATTGTTCATAAACGACTTGATGAACATTTCCAATGAGCCTTTGTAATTAAAAACTTTCAGCACTTTGTAAAAGTGGTAGAATGACACAACCATGTCCTTGGGGTTCCTTGCCACATACACCACCTGGGATGAAAAGTGTGCCTCGTGAATAAACCATCTATGACACCAAAACTATTCAAAATAGTATATCTAGACTCCAGCTGTATAACACTGGAAAACTGTAACTAGAACCAATAGAATTGATTTCAGGCAACTGTACTGCACATACTGGCCAGGTATACACATCTGCTTAGAAGTGTTGAGGTCAGACTCACTTTGGTCTTGTCAAGGAGGTCAGGCGGCATGAGATCCAAAGGGTAATGAGTTTTAATGACCCTCTGACCAGGTGTGGCATCCAGACACTGGATTGCGATACCGTCTTCCACATTCTTTCCAGGACACATCTTCTTGAATGTTGCATACAGAGACTCCGGATTTGCATCCTCTATATTTACTGAATCAAACATCATATCTGAACTGAAATAAATTTAAAAAGATTAATGAACCTTTCATTTGGAAAAGTAACAACAAAGAATGAGGAAGAGTCTTTATTATTGGTGTTATTAGTTATCCGTTCGATCTGTCAAACTAAAGACGTTTTTAATTCAACATTACACTCATATAAATTAATATTGTGACATTTTTACATATACTGGGAATGTTGTTGTTGGTTAAAACCCTAAGCATCATCTACGGCCACCTTCTCCAGCAATGGTTGAGGTAAAGTAAATTATAAATAAAAACTCGTAGCAAATTTTGATTCTACAGTTGTTGTTGTTGTTGTAGTTCCCCAGACTGTCTGGCCGAGCAGTCCCGAGTCTGGTTGACCGAAGCCGCGCAGATGCTCGGACCCCCAAATGGGAGTCAGGGTGATAGTGAGATCTGTTTCTTCGAAGGCAACAGACGAGGGAACTGCTGGTTCACGGGTATGTACCCCCGAGCCAACATTCCCACCGTCTGTAGTCTTCCTTGTTGTGCCACCCAATCGGGCGATCTCGTTAGCTACCCAGAAGGAATGAGAAATAGTAAGAGAGACAAACAGAACAGGCCAGGTAATGGTAGAGGATGCCAAATTCCTCATTTCTGGATAGAACCAGCCCTCACCAGTGGGAAGGGGTGATAGAGAGGTGGGACAGCAAGTACGAAGGAAAGAAAAGGAACGGAGGGATAGTTGAAGAACTGAAAAGGATTGGCTGGGGCCGAAGGGACGCCATAACCCTTAAAGTACTGCCCACGTCACCGCAGGCAATACTTCCCTTACGGGGTGATTCTACAGTATGTGTGACTACTCGTAGGAATGCGAAGTAATCGTAGCTACTCGTGGATGCAATGTTTTGTTACTCTTAGATATTCTTGCCTAATTGTAGCTACTCGTCAACCTACTCTTGTCAACTTGAAACGAGTTGCTACGACCTGTACGTTTGCCACGAATTGCTACAAGATGCCAAATGAAGAATAACCTATAGTCGTCTCGCATTCGGCCGGTGAGACGGCTGTGTGTAACAGGGGCTTCTGAGTAACGCTGTCTGATATTTGTCAGAGTAATAAACTTCAAATGAAGTCACCTTGATGAATGAGTTGAGACAACAGAGGAAACTAAACAAAATATCTGTCACTCTGAAAAAAGTGCTTTAACCCCTCCGGGCCGGGCCAAGAATGAAATTACGTGCTGTGTGTACGGGGCAAATACTTAATTTAATCCTGCCTGTCCGGGTATTTCCCGGAAAATCACTCTACTTCTCTTACTCCCTACGTCTAAACTACAATACTGAACAACTTAAATTTGATTGTGTACTCACCATCAACTCCTCCTCTTTCCATTAAAACCAACCCTAGCTCTCTAGGACACTCCATTACCGAGAAATCAAGTGAGGAATGGAGGTCACTTTTCCCGTGAGAGCGAGGCTGCGTTCGCTTTGTGAGCGTGGCTCTGACAAGGACTGGCGTGGGTGGAGAAAAGATGGCCGCCGGCAGAATGACGCAACACTTGCCTCCCCCAGGCGACACGTCGTACGGTTCGTGTGCATCCTACCATTACAGCCCCTGTATTATTTGTGTGGTTAGCTGACCATTCCAGAGTGGTTTTATGCCCTGGAGAGAAGCGTGGGAGTTATGTACAGTATTTACGCGAAACATTTTCAGTGTCATTCGCACCATTTGTTCATGTTCAACGTAAATATAAATGTGTCACTATCACTGTTATCCTTATTTTCTATATATTTTTGTATTTTGTTGTTTTAAATTTTTTATTATAATTTTTTCTATGCGTAAATGTGTCACTATCACTTTTCTTATAGCCTAATATGTACAAATGTGTCACTATCACGTCACTACAGCCTAAAATATATGTACAAATGTGTCACTATCACGTCACTACAGCCTAAAATATATGTACAAATGTGTCACTCTCACTTTTCTTATAGCCTAATAAGTACAAATGTGTCACTATCACGTCACTACAGCCTAAAATATATGTACAAATGTGTCACTCTCACTTTTCTTATAGCCTAAATAGTGTCACTGTCACCAAGTGTCACTGTCACTTTATTCGCATACTCCCATCACTTCCTGCTTCTATATATATTCCAATATATGGTAGTCTGAGAAGCAGTTTCCAGGGCATAACGGCACACAACATTCCTTGCACCAGAAGCGAGTTTCCTTGGACTTCTGGGGGTGACGTGTTGTGTGCCTGCAAACATAGCAGCGACGAGAGCCTGGACGTCCTGACGGCAACGGTGGCAGATTAGTGAGGTAGTGGCGAGCCATATAGCCACTCTGCTGCAACCTGTCAGGCCGTTGTGCCGCTGCCTGTCTGCCTTGCTGTGGTTGCACAGTGCTGAACCTCTCCAGGAGCTGAGATATCAACTCTAGCTCGAATTCCCGGAGTGCCAACTTGGAGTCAGGGTGATGCTGGAGGTAGAGTATATAACAGTTCAGCACTGTGACATCAAGAAGGTGGAAGAAAGCCTTCTTGTACCACTTACAAGTTTTTCTCAGACAATCGATGGAACTCACCATCATGTCTGACTTATCAACGAGTCTCATATTGATGTTATAATCGAGCACAGCATCAGGCTTGTAGATGGTATCACCTGTGCCGCGCTCAGTCTTCCCAGAATCCTGCATCACGCCCCTGTTCACGGTGGTGAGCATATTGACGGGGCGTTTATCGTGCCATTTGATGGCCAGCATGTTCCCACATTTCTTTTTGAAGCAGTCGCCCCTCCGGGTGAGAGGGAATGCTGGCCACCCCTTCCTGTTGACACGAATAGTTCCGCAGGATCCTGTTTGGTGCTGCAGGAGAAACTGGCTAAGTGCTGGAGAGGTGTAATAGTTATCAGTGTACAGGATGTGGTTGTTGTCAAGGTAATCCCCCATGAGTGCCTTGACAACACTCCCGCTGAAGCCAAGAGGGTCGTCGGCCGGGACATCCACATCCGTACCTGAATAGAGTATAAAATCCAACACATAGCCAGTCTTACAGTCGCAGATGACATAGAATTTGATGCCAAATCTATGCCTCTTTGACGGGATGTACTGGATGAAGGACAGTCTTCCCCTGAACAGCACCAGAGACTCGTCGATAACCACTTTCTGGAATGGTCGAAAAAATGCTCGTATTTTCTCCTGGAGGATAGACATTACTGGCCTAATTTTCCACAGCCTGTCGTTCGGGTGTGGACCCATGTTGGGGGCGAAGTGCAGGTAGGACAAAATGTCCCTATACCTGTCCCTGGACATGTATTTCCCGAACGCAGGTGTGGATATCAGGGCGTGTGTGCTCCAGAAGTCCTTGAGGCGATGTTTCTTGACATGAGGCATCATCATGGTCAAAGCTAACCACACATACAACTCAGCAATATCGACGTCAGCCCATTGCAACATCTTACTATGTTCCCTGCCTGGTCTATTGCTGAGTTGCACAGAGAGTTGTTTGAAGGTGTTTATCTCCTGCATCATGTAAGTCATCAATATTATATCAAAAAAGGCAGTGAAATAATCTAATATTGATGACCTCTGACGACAGGGAAATGCGGCCTGTATACCTGAATGACTGTCGTCAAAGATAGGTATATCAGGCGCAAATTCATCGCAATCCGTCCACACATAGGGATCAGCGGGTCTATGACGAGGTGCGCCGCGTTGCTGTTGTTGTGGTGGTGGTGGTGGTGGTGGTGGTGCAGCGGTACCAGGGGCAGGCGAGAGTGAGTCGTCAGGCACGAGAGGAGAGGGAGAGTGTGGTGGTGGCGTCAGGTCACGGGGGGGCGGGCTATCAGGGTCAACTGTAGGGGAGAGATAAGCTGCCTTTGTCCTCTTCCCCCTTCCTTTACCCTTCCCTCTTACTCCTACTCTCCTCCCTCTTACCACCACTTTTTGCGACGCATCCTCGTCCGACGAGGAAGAGGAAGACGAAAAATCTAACCTCCTCCTCGGCCTCTTGCCCATGGGAGTGGAGACGTAGCGAGGTTTGGAGGTTGAAGCAGGAGTAGACCTCTTCCTGCCTCCCACGCCAGATGTTGTAGGAATGGGAGACAAGAGAGTGTCTCCCAAACTACCTCCCACCCCACTGGTGGACGGAATTGCAACAGGGGCTGTAACCTCTGACACATCATGCAAGGCTGAAGTTGAGGGAAGAGCTGTGATGGAAGTCACCGCTACACAGACATCTTCCTCAGTTGATTCGTCAGCTTGCCATTCAGTATCAGAGTAGCTGTCCAGGTCGTCACTCCCATATGAAAGGTCTGCCAGATTCTCCAATTCCCGCCCTATTGCAGAATCTGACAACCTTGCAGGTGCATGACGCAATCTAGCTGGTTGCACCCGCGGAGTGGAGGTTACAGGAGCGGGTGCGCCTGGCAGCGCGGTAGGATGCACCGAATCGAACGAGCCCGTATTTTCTTCACTACGACCAGCCATTGTCACGGTCAAGCACACACTGATTGAATGTGGGGATGAAAAGGTCTGGTGGTGAAGTATAGCCAGATCAAAAAAAATCCCGACAAATTTGGCGTTTTTCCCCATAAATTACCAAAAGCGGGATTTCCCGCTGCCCGGACTCTGTCGACAGAGCGGGATTTCCCGCTGCCCGGCCTCTGTCGACCGAGCGGGAAATCCCGCTGCCCGGACTCTGGGGGTTAATTGTCATTGTGATGTAATATTTGGGAAATGAAACCTGTCATCACAGCAACTAAATATTCAATATTCTTCTTGTCTTATTCTAATGGGGTTAGTCCTGTTATTGGGAGAATAATAATGAATAACCTTATACATTCATTACATATGATGTAAGCTACCCACCTCTTGATCCATACAGTATATCTCTGAATGATGATACACTTTCCTATGAGTCAAAAAGTGACAGAATCAGAATGTGTATGTGTGTAGATGTGAGAGAAGTTTATATTTCCCCAGTGTAAGACATTACCACCTTCACTATTCAGAATACTTCTACTTCCTATACAGAAGAAAGCATTTGAAAGCGCATTATAGATGCCGAAATCATTGGCAAGATACCGAGAGATACCGTGTGACACGACTTTAATTCACCTGATATCTGTGGAGCGCACCAGAAGAGGTTGTGTTGCTTGTGGATTGTCTAAGTTAGGATTGAAGAGCATTGTCCACAATATCTCCTGCATCCATGTTGTTCCTGACTTCGGAAACGTCATCACAACCACGTCATCAGGTCGATACTACAAAAAGATTCGTTGTGTAAAAAGTGGATATTTATGTTTACAACAGACTTATAGAACACACATAAAACCAATAGCTATGATTCATTAAGGATTGAAACAGATATTATGTAATGTGAGGATTAATGGCAAGGTGTCTGCTAAATATCCTTACGTGTGAAGTAAATAGAATTGCGTTGCACCCAAGCTTTATAATTGCTGACCTAATGTTTGAATGCCAAGTGAGATACTTTACTCAGATGATCACTGTTCCTTGTTCAAGGCTATCAACAGTGGTATTCCTTCTTGTCTTATCTACTCATATGTCAATGATTCCATCAGGTTGGATAAGTAACCATCCCCACAGCTCCTTACTACATCACATCATGATACAGTAGCACCTCTGACTCTAATTCATCTGAATTTAAATCTCTCTCTTGTGATTGAAAAGTTGCATTATAACTTCCTTCATGCCCAACACTTACAGTTGTAATAAGTTCACCATCAAGCATAAGAGGATAGAGAAATTTCTGTGACAAAGTCAACGTCTACACTCTTCATATGCAAAATGTAAAAGACAGTTAGTTACCTTCACACTCTGAATGCGGTTGAGAAAACGTGGAGTGGTGCCAGGGTAGAGCCAGCCGTCAGGAAGGATGCGGACCACACCATGTGTAAAGTTTGACTGTTCTTCAGCCATCTTGGTCAGCCATGCCTCACTCATGTGCTCCACCTCCTGTCCGGTCAACAGTCGTTCCTTGCTCATCTTTCCTTCCTTTTACTGACTAAACGAAAAGAACATTGGTGTCCACTTGTAGCTGAGCCAGGAAAGAATAATGAAGTAATTCAGATTTCTTGAAGCTAGGATGAACCCAAGAAATGGGATATCTAGAAGATGAATGAATTTTCCACTACTTAACCTTTTGGATAGAAAATAAAATATAATATACCTATGCGATTAAGATGTATAACAAAATGTCCAAAATACACTGATTAACAACTCAGAAAGTATCAGTAAATGAATGATAGGGAAGCAACAACAACATTGTGATGGAGGAATATATAATGTGTGTAGATCCAGGGTGCATGGAATCAGTAGCCTTCAAATTCACCTACAACGCAAGACCCCCTCAAGCAAGATTTCCCTTCGTCCCCCAGGTACTGTTATAAGACATACTCAGTCCCACAACTTGTTGTCTGAAGAACTGTACGACATCTGAGACCCTGCACGGAGCAAAGTGAACCCATCCACGAAGGGAATGACGACAGACGACTAAGGAAAATGTGTGTGTGTGTGTGTGTGTGTTCTCTCTTACTGGGTGGGTTTGTGTTCACATTACACACACATTAGGAAGTTCGACCAAGCACAATAATTATAAATATATATTGTTCACCAATCCATGAACATCTAAAACAATGGCATCCGAGGCATCTCTGAGTTACCTTCAGTGACCGAGGACGAAAGTCTGAGTAGAAGAGCAACACTTACCATCAAAATGAAGTGGAAGCATTATTTAAACAAAAGCTGTGTACAAGGAAAGTAAAAATTAGTGAGCAAGTAGCCTACTGTTCTGGAGACAATAGCAGCATCAGCATAAGTTTTACTTCTACCCTCTGTCTGTGGCGATTCATGCATTGTCAACAGCGAAACATTCCCATACCAAGACCCAAAATCACACAGAGGGAATGGTTGAGTGGGATGTCGTACGTAAAGGCTCATAATCAATCAAGACACTTGGAGAAGGAGATAAGAGAAGGAGAGAGGGAGAGGAGGAGAGAGGTACAACGATAAAATTGGGGAGGGAGGGAGGGGAAGGGTAAGTGAGTAGTGGAGTGACAAGTGCAGGAGGAGAGATGAAGAAATAGTAAAATGAATGAGAAGGGAGGGGTAAACGAAAAAGTTCGGGAAAGTGGGAGAAATATGAAGTTGGATGGGTGTGAAAAAGTGAGGGAATGAGATTATCCAGAGCGAAGTGGAGGAGTAGGAGACAACGAAACGGAAAGTGTGGCGAGTTGAAGAAGAAATAGAGGAAGGGAGAGAGGGAAGGGAGAGGATGAAGTGCGGGAGGATATAAAAATAAGGCGTATCAAAAACAATTAACCTGAAATAAACTAAAATTGACCAACTTACACCATACGTAAACTCTATTTCTATCACCATCTACGTATTCTCTCTATCATCATGATAAAAAATGAAGAAAAAAATAAGGGGGAATTGAAGTAGGAGATATAAGCAAAGGAGGAGGTTGGGGTTGGGTAGTGTGGGGGAGAGAGGGAAGGGAGGGCGAGACACAGGAGGTTGGGGTTGGGTAGTGTGGGGGAGAGAGAGAAGGGAGGGCGAGACACAGGAGGTTGGGGTTGGGTAGTGTGGGTGAGAGAGGGAAGGGAGGTTGAGACACAGGAGGTTGGGGTTGGGTAGTGTGGGTGAGAGAGAGAAGGGAGGGCGAGACACAGGAGGTTGGGGTTGGGTAGTGTGGGTGAGAGAGGGAAGGGAGGGCGAGACACAGGAGGTTGGGGTTGGGTAGTGAGGGGATGACGGAGTGGAAGGGAGGGTAGTGGTGGTGATGATGAAGAGGCTACAGTGACTCTTTTATTCAATGACAGATGGTCTCTCTCTCACTCTCTCTCTCTCTCTCTCATTAATTCAATGGTGTGTGTGTGTGTGTGTGTGTCCTGCATTCATTATAGATACTGTTCTGCCTGTAAACTGTGTTTGTTTGTTTGTTTGTGTGTGTGTGTGTGTGTACCTTCTCCTTCAGATACGGAAATGGCCAACCCAACATACAAACACTGCCTTCCATCCTCCCCTCCCCCCAGCAGCTACAACACCAATCACCTGTGCAATGTGCCATCAATTGAAAGTAACACACACACACACACACAAGTTTATGTACTATCGGCCACAAGTATTCGTACCCACCTCAGTTTTGCCTAACACAGAATTCATCTGGTAACACTGAACCCCATCCCTCATGTCCAGATGTATGATATTCTCTATTTCCTACCTCACTTTCCTTTCACATTCTCGTAGTTATTTACTGTATATACCTTGAAGTAATATTCTATGAATATTGTGGTTTATCCATCTATTCAGTCAAACTGTATTTACTGGGAAATTAGAATGATTTTATTGATGAATATTGAGGTTTCCGTTTCCTATCCCCCTCCTCCTCTCCATCTCTGTCTCCTGCTCCTTCCCTCCCCCCTCCCTGTCTCCTGTGCTACCACCCTCCCTCTCTGTCTCCCCTGCTACCTCCCTCGCTTCCTCTGCCTGTCTCTTCTTGCTCCCTACCTCCCTCCCTCCCTCGATTACTCTCTCTCTCCTGTGTATGTGTGTGTGTGTTGTGTTATTTAGTTACAATTCCCATTCTGAGCCCAAAGTTCAGTATTAGCCACATTATTGTTTTCACCTAAAAATTCATGAAGTAATTTCAAACCTTTGCAAACACTCTACAACCCTGGTTAAAGCACATGACCCTTGTTTACCGTAAACGAATAATTACGAATGTTTACGTTTTTGCATAAACATATTTGTTCAACATAGGTGCACAAGTATTACTGTTCCCATTTTAGACGTTGGTGTGCTCTGGTTTCCTTGAACTTATATAAATCCAAGGAAAAGATTTTAACATGAGTAAGCACAGAACCATTTATTCTCGGAAATAAGGTATTAATACATCTGGATCGTTTTCAGATAAGTTAAGCTCCGCCAAGTCGGCGGATAATAATTTCATTGGGCTTATGATCCTACGAATGTGTAGTTCCCTTGTATTCTATCCCGAAAAAATTTGCTAATTTGGCAGGGTATTGACGGCAGCCAAGGACAGAAAACAGTATTACAATGAGTATGAATCCTTTGGCTTCAAACCTAAAGATTCGAAAGATTCATGCAGCCGAACGAAGTCGAAAACAAATGTGATTCAACCACCTCTGGTCAGTTCGTGCCTGTCCACAGTTTCTCCTTAGCATCATAAAACAATTTTTTTATAAATCAATTGTCAAATTAATGTGTAAAAAAATGTTTGAAACCATCAAAAAACAAGCGTAAAAACTCAAGAAAACAGTTGCATTAAAATTAGGAATAACGTAGTATTTATACATTTAATTAAGAAAAAACAAGAAACATATCTTGGCAGTGCCTAACACTATATTCATACCACTGCATTTCACTACAACTGTAATAAACTAATACCAGGTCCCCTAAAGTATACGGATAAAATAAATTCATAGTTTTAACATCAGTACACACAATCCAATATGAATAACTATATTTGTGAAGGAGCTTCTTTACTCAATTAGCACTTTCTTTCTGAATCAGGAATTAAATTAAATGAATGTTAGCATTATTGGGAATGCAGGGGTGCGGACCACTAATTGATTTTGATGTGGCGCCGCTCTATAAACAAAAGCAGAGAGAGAGAGTTTTAATATATTTTACACTGTTATTTGAAAATATTAATGGGCAAGGCTAAAAAGATTCCAACCTGTCGTTAGACTGGAATGATGGAAAGTAGAAGGTCTAGGAGAAATGTGGAATCCACCCATGTGATAAACAAACTCTTTAATTTCCTGATCCATCAGACTCAAATATCACTAAAAAATATAAGTCAGACAAAAAATTATACCTTTAATAAACCAGTAGATACAAGGAAGAAGTTAGGAAACTCTACTCATAGATAAAAGCAATAAATACGAAAGAAATTCGAACTCAATACGAGGTAAAACATTTAGAGTATGAGAATGATTAGGATAGAAGAGAGTGTGAGTAAGTGGAAAGAGGAAGGGAAAACCACAGAGAGAGAAAGTTAGATGATAAGTTGAGGGAATGAGGGAGAGAGGGAGTAAGGGAACAAGATAGACAGATGAGGATGGAGGGCGCATGTTATTAGGTAGAGAGGGGATGGAGGGAGCAATGGAGAGAAAGAGGGGGTGGGAGGGAGCAGTGGAGAGAAAGAGGGGGGAGAGAGGGGGCAGTGGAGAGAAAGAAGGGGGTGGGAGGGAGCAGTGGAGAGAAAGAGGGTGAAGGGAGGGAGCAGTGGAGATAAAGAGAGGGAGCAGTGGAGAGAAAGAGTGAGGTGGGAGGGAACAGTAGAGAGACAGAGGGGGGAGGGATGAGGGAGGGGGAGCTAAAGAAGGGAAAGAAAGATGGAGGGGGACCAGCAGTTCTCTTAATCTTTAACACATGAAAGTGACATCAAAGTAAATAGTTTGACAGAATGAAGGGATAAAGCACACTAATTATAGAATATCGCCACAATGTAAGTAAATAGCTACAGATATATATCGCCTTATTCATGTGAAGGGAAAGTGAAGAGGGGGAACAGAAGGATATCATACATCTGGTCATGCGAGTCAGTGTTACCAGATGAATTCTGGTTGAAGCAAAACAGAGGTGGGTACGAATACTTGTGGCCAATAGTACGTATCGATAGGTCCACTGACACACACACATACTTTATCTACATATAGGTCCACACACGCACACAATTTTACATACATATCGGTAGGTCCAATGACACACACCCACACACACACACACACAAACCTAATTTTCATTCATTCAACATATGATAGTCGTTACTACAAATTACTGAACCTCTCTAGACTACCTGCATATTTCATTAGACAACACCATACACTCTCTTTATCTTCTTCTCCCTACTCCTACACTTAAGGGGGAAGTTTTGTGTTAGTAAATCTGGAGCAACTGAATCCTCCAACTAAACAAACTCTTTCCCTATAGGTGGTGTTTCGTGGCAATATTTGAAGGACTCATTGACCTCCAATTTTCTGACTACATCACAGGGTCCCTTAAGTGTTGAATCATCCTATAGTGTCATCATCACATTTATAGTTTACGTCAGAAGACTTTTACAAAACATGGATGAAATAATACAGAGATGTTCCTTGAAGGCTCTTGTTGTTCATTGACGGGGAAGTGTTGTTTCTATGAGGTTGATGAGTGACATGACTGCGTAGAACATGTTGAGCTACACCAAGGACACAAAGCCTTAAGGGGGTTAAATCTTTTTTGGTACTTTGGAGTGCCTTGATTCCTCCAAAGTTTATGCTAGGAAACAGGACCAGAATAGTAAAAGTAATGGTGTTCTGTTGCTTGAAATAGTTTGGAGGATTCAGTTTCTCCAGAATTGCCAACATAAAACTTCCCCCTTGAGTAGGTTTACATTGTTGGTAAATATAAAGTCATTGATTCCTCCAAACTATTTCAGGCAACAGGCCACCATTATTTTCGCTAATCTGGTCCTGTTTCCTGGAATATTTTGGAAGAGTTAAGGCGCTCCAATGTACAGTCAGCAGCAGAAATTCGTCCCGCTCAGTTCGAGTGAGATGACCCTGGTAATCTGGTAAAACTATATGAGAGTTGAAAAGTATGGTTTAATTGGCTAATAATCTTTAGTATTAGCCATTTAAACCATATTGTCAACTCTCATACAGTGTTACCAGATCACCAGGCTCCTCTAACTAGAGTTGAGTGGGACGAATGTACCAAAAGTGTATTACTCCTTTGGTTTGTTTAAGTTACTGTGGGGATTAATGCCTATCAACTTCGTAATTGTAGAGTGACAGAGTGTGTGTATGTGGGTGCATGTGTACATATAAATTGTGTGGCGTCTGTGAGTGTGTGATTACCACCTTAACCAGGCTTGTAATAAAGCAACTCCCTGCACACGATCCTCAGTTAAATTGATGCGCCAGACCTACACATTCTCACACGTCCAAGCAGGGAGTCAAATCAGTCTCTACTATGGCTGTAACGTCTGGGTCTATGGGTCGTGAATGAGGCCCCAATAAACTCAAGTAACCCAAAAGCTATCGATGGTCAACAGGGCTAAGGTAATTATTGATTTGAGGATGAAAGAAACCTTCCCTATCCCTACAAGACCATGTAGGATAATTGGGAAGGTGATAGAAGGAGGTGACACAGTAAGCACTATATGTAAATAGAATGAAAGGAGGGGGACATGTACTTTAAGAATAGAAAGGAGGTGGCTAGGGTCAGTGTGTGGGCAAAACAATGTTGCACTCACCTCCAAGTAAGAAGTATGGTGAGGGACTGAGGATGACTGAGATGGAGAATGAGTTCCCCTCTTAAACCCAGAGACTGGTGGGTGGGTTGGTGTCCTTGAAATTTGTGGTGGGGGATGTCAAATGTCGCCAGATTACGACGCCACTTAACTACTTTTCATTATGGTATCTTCAACTTTTTATAACCATAAAGGCTATTTTATACGAGTTAGTAATGTCAATCACCCATGACTTAAGAGGATGATTTGATGGAAACGAACTTGAGGGCTTCTGATTCCTCTAAAATTTTGATAGCATAATCAATGAGAAGTTCTCACTAATCGTTAATTTCATAACATAATAATCTACAATACGAAAATTTCCCATTAACCGTAAATTTGTCAGTAAAACTCACCTTGATAAGATCTGTTTATTGCCGGGAAATACTGTACGTTGATACAACTTTAAGTCAGTCACTCACTTTCACTCAAAAGTAATAAGTAATTTTTTTGTATGTCAGCAATGTCTTGCAATTCTACATGAGATGGTAATACGACATATTTAGAGTGTGTGTGTGAATGTGTGTGTGTGCTAAAAAGTTAAGCACACAAGGATGAACTGGGAAAAAGGAAAGTTTTGATTCAGCAGTAACATATGTATAAGTGGTCTCAAATTTGCCCACCATGCTTCCATCTATGGTAAAGGTACAGAAGTGGACCTTACTGTATAATAGATATTTTACTGTCATTACCCACTATTTTGGACCATTCTAAGACACTTTTCTTCTATGGTTTTTCTTCCTCAAATGCCCCGTTTCCAAGATAGGGCATATTCAAATGGGGCATTTTGAAATTAGCCTGACCTTACCTGACCTGACCTAACCTAACCTAGACCACATCAGACTACCGGGACCTAACCTGGGCAAACTACCGGGACCTAACCTGGGCAAACTACCGGGAAATAATAGTGATAAAGTACAATAAATGACAGGGGTAAAATACTGGGACCCAGCCGGATCTGGCAACACTGCTGAATTCAGGTCCACTTCTGTACTAATACCCCATCTATTTCTCCTCAATCACTTTCCTGTTTCACACACACACACACACACACGTCCTAGTCAATCATTCATTTTTCCCATCTACATTAAATTATACAGATACTAGTGAGAAACAAGGGTTAGGCAGCTGTATGTTCAACAAGGTGTGTATACAAGACAGTGATGTCACAGATTTACTATTCAAAACAACACCCACACCACTCCCAGCTGACAGCCTACTGATTCCACCAAACACACACGAGAGAGAGAGAGAGAGAGATTTAATAACCTTGAATCACCCCCCCCCCAACCCCAAACCAGGAGGACCAACTGATAATAATAATAATAATGATGATCATGATGATGATATGCATTTTTAGTTTTCCTAAAACATAACAGATTCCTTATTTGCTTACTAAGTAAATGTTCTTGGTAACTAAGTAAATGTTCTTGCTTACTGAGTAAATGTTCTTGGTACAGCTTTGAGGAATTAAATGACCCACCTTGAATAACGTTTATTTCATGTAGGGGAGATTCTCTTATTGAATTGCAGCGCCTTAATTCCTCCAACAATTAATGCTAGTCGTAATTTTCTTTAAAATACTAGTCCAATAATATACTGGAAAATCCCATTCATCCAGAGAATAGATTTATACATTTCTTTTCAGAAATTTATTCAGAATATCATAGGAATTTTCTGCAGTATGCACTGTCCTGAAAAATCCTCAAACCGCGGATGCGGATACGGATGCGGGTATTGCTTACATTGCCAATGTGGATGCTAATGCGGATGAGGGTATTACATGCATTAAGTTAATGCAGATGGGGATGTGGATTTTTGGAAAATGCGGATGCTTATATCCGATACATCACTACATCATAGGGTTCCTTAATTAAGTCAACTGTAGCTCAAAACTCTTTATATTCCATGGTAATATGAAATATCACACTGAATAGGTACATGGTTTCTATAAATGTTTACATTGGTGTAGCCTTCAATACATTTACACAATACAATGAACAAGGAAGGTTGTATTTTGGTTTCCACTTGTCTGTCACAATGTGTCTAAACCATATATATAGCAGATTATCTCAAAATGTTATGAATTGATTTTTTACGAATATCATTGGACAGAATAGGATGTGCACCAAGGATGAAGTAATCTTTTATTCAATACTGAGACAGATGAGAATTAAAGGCTGAGAGCCTTCTTAACCCCTAACGTCCAGTGCCAATACCGCCGAGTTGGGCGAGATTTGGTTCTTTCTGCCTGTAGCCTAGCCTGTCACAGTACTACATTACAGGTCACTCAGTTCCTACACTACCGCTGTGATGGCTTAACCTCAAGGCTATTTCTCGAACGCATCTGATTCTGTGCCCTCCACCGTACCACCTGTTACTTCCACTACCACGAGTACAACCTCCACATTCCCGTCGCATTCTTGCCAGGTTATCAGACTCTACAATTGTACAGGAACTGTATATAACTTTGTCACCATATGATAGTGACGAGTTTCGCACTCAGTCTGACACTCATGAGTGGCATGAGGAAAGGTTGACACAAAGCCAAGAGTATATATCTCTCGACTTTGGGTTGACAGAGACTGAGACCAGCCATCACGTGAGAACACCTCTCCACTCTCGCGTTGAAAGTGACTCCTCTTACCTCCATATCCAAGAGTCACAGACAGCTGAGGTCTTATTGGAAAGAGGAAAAGTTGTTGGTGAGTACAAAACCAAATCTAAGGTTCTATGTATTATAGTTTAGGAATAGGGATAGTGTGAATAGAGCATTTTTGGCAAAATTGCCCAGCTACTGTGGTAGTTCCCACTCACCCGCCCAGCCGTGGCAGGAGGAAAGAGAGAAGTTGCCCGGAATTAAAGAGTTAAAGTCTTCATCTGTGAAACAAAAATAAGTGAAAGAGGTCCGAAATAATGTCCAATTACGTTCGAGATGCCTAGACTCATTGAGTTTCAAAGAGCATAAGTCATAGGTTAAGGTTAAGTTGATTTAAATTCGTCTCCCCATTAAGCTTCCATGTAAAACTATTACTTTTACCATACCGCACCGTACAGTCGCACCAAACAGTCCTGCAACAAACATCCTCTTCAAATGACACGGCCTCGAAAAATGATACGAAATAAGAGCTGTTTATTATTTGGATTCCGTACCATAATTACTTTTCAATACCGTACAGTCGCGTCGAAAAGACCTGCAGGCAGCAACATACTCTTCAAATGACACGGCCTCGAAAAACGATACGAAATTAGAGCTGTTTATTATTTGGTATCCGTAATACATAATTATATAGTCCATACATAAGATTCCCACCAATGGCTCACTTTCATTTACTTGGTGCAGGTTTTGGATGGTTATTTTCCCTCCTCAGGCTCAAATAAGAAAGCATTACACAACACCTGAGCGTTCTTGCCTCCCCCTGTGTATTTGCCGTTTCGGTCGCAAATTGGTGAAACCCATGTGTGTGTGTGTGTGTGTGTGTGTTGGGGAGTTGAGCACCACACGAACGACTTTCTCTACCAGAAAACCAGCCACCTGTTCCCAAATGTCTGAATCTGTGTGTGTGTGTGTCTCTCTCTCTCTCTCTCTCATTTATACCTTCCTATATTCTAACATTCTAACTGTGCCTATCCCTTTACTCATAGTCTCTCTCTACTGTTCGTCTGTCACTCTATACATACATACATACACACACACACACGTCCTAGTCAATCATTCTATTCTCCCTCTACATTTGTCTTGATTCCTCCAAAGTAGGTTAAGTAACAGGACCAATGACTTAATATATTGGTATCCTGTTGCTTGTTGGAATAATTTGTAGGAACCAGTTGCTTTTAGTTTTATCAACAACAACATTGGACTATAAATTATGTTTTAAATTGTATATAATGAAGGAGAGAGAGAGAGAGAGAGAGAGAGAGAGAGAGAGAGAGAGAGAGTGTGTGTGTGTACTGTGTAAGTATCCAGTCCAAGATAAGAGAAGTAGTTCAAAACGAAGTATGGGGGGAAAAAAAAAGCACTCCAATCTGTATTATCTTTAAGGACCTCGTGGTCGTGTATGTATGTATGAGTGTGTGTGTGTGTGTGTGTGTGTGTACGAGAGCTGCATGGATGTTTCTGTGATTCCTCCTGACAATGCCACGAAACAATCTCTTTCAATGGGGGCTAGTGTTTCGTGGCAATATTTGAAGGACTCGTTCACATTCAATTTTCAGACTACTGTACATCTGTCGCCGCTCTCACGTGATGAATGTAATACTCCGTCTGATAAGTAGGAAAGAAAAAGTTGCATTATATTATCAACTTAAGGGGGCATATAGCACATTGTTTTGGGTGGTAAATCTGGATCATATGATTCCTCCAAACTATTTTACAGGCAACAGGATACCATTATACATGTATATTTCTTCATCTGTGTCTGTTTCCTGGCATACTTTGGAGGATTCAAGGCGCTCCAGTCTATCAAACGTATACGGTACCATCAACTTAATATGAATGTGGTGTTGATAATAAATTAGAAGATGATGTGTTGTTGTTGTTGTTGTTGTTGTTGTGATACTTGGTGATAATATCTGTTAAGGGGGTGCGGGAGTAGGGGGACAGGCTTGGGGGGGAGGGGGGGGGTGTTTGGGGGGTGCGGGAATAGGGGGACAGGCTTGGTGGGAGGGGGTAGAAATCCTGTCCCCTATTCTTGCACACCCATAACCCCCCCCCCCCACCCCAGCCTGTCCCCCTACTCCTGCACCCCCCATAACCCCCCCCCACCCCAGCCTGTCCCCCTACTCCTGCACCCTCCTTAACCCCCCCCCCCAAGCCTGTCCCCCTATTCCCGCACCCCCTTAAGGTAAATAATGAAGGGTTTGTGCCTCTGTTTGTGGGTGTAGATTTAGGCTGTGTGTTTCCCTGTGGTTCCCTGTAGGCCTAGGCATACATGTGTGGTTACCTGGCCAGAACGAACGATGACACTCCAATGGAAATTTTACTTACAGTGGTCAGTAGAAATTCGTCCCATTCAGCTCGAGTGAGAGGAGCCTGCTGGTAATCTGCTAACTAACACACCTTATGAGAGTTGAATAAGTATGATTTAAATGGCTAATGATCTTCAGTTTTATGCATTTTAATCCATATTTGTCAACTCTCATAGTGTGTTAGCAGATTACCAGCAGGCTCCTCTCACCCGAGCTGCTGAATGGGACGAAATTCTACTGACGACTGTATAGGTACTGACACTCGCAATCCATAATCCCTATAGCCCACCCGAGTCGAAGCCCGAAATCTGAAAAAATAGTAGACACAACTTTCAATAATCATATGGGTTACTTAAGGGGGTGCGGAAGTAGGGGACAGGCTTGGGGGGTGCGGGAATAGGGGGACAGGCTTGGGGTGCGTAGAAAGCCTGTCCCTTATTCCTGCACCCCCTAACCCGCCCCCCCCCCAAACCTGTCCCCCTACTCCCACCCAACCTCAAAACCCCCTAATCCCCCCCCCCAGCCTGTCCCCCTATTCCTGCACCCCCTTAAGCAAATTGGTGACTAAAGTTTTCTCGTCCTCATGTGATGAAGTTATTGTTGTTTTGAATAGTATATGAGTAGCTTATAGCTGTTGATAGTAAATTAGAAGATGATGCTTAAAGGGGTAATTAATTCACTTTTGTTACATTGGAGTGCCTTGATTTCTCCAAAGTAGGCTATGCCAGGAAACAGGACTAGATGAACAAATATAATGATATTCTGTTGCTTAGAATAGTTTGGAGGAATCAGTTGCTCCAGATTTGCCAACACTGTATACTTCCCTCTTAATCAACTTATCTATTGGAAGTTTCTCAGCTGACGAACAGAGGGAAGATATCAAACATTTATATACATGATTCAACCCAATGTGGATGATTAATTATTACTGTCCACTATTGTACAGTTGGCAAAGAAAGTATTGGAACCCCTATATGGATAATAATAATACTTAATTTCAATGTCAGGGTGGTTAGAATACTTTTTTTTGGCCAACTGTACCTTACATATATACAGTTAGATTCTATGGTCGTGTTCATTGCCACCACCACCACCACAACCACCACCAGATGTCAGTGTAATCGTATGCAAGGTTTATAGATGTGTGGAATCTTTGTTGTTTATACTTTCCACAAAACAAACAAACAAACAAACAAACAAACAACAAAACATACATGACTGTCTATCTCTCTTGGTGGCAACTGGAGACTTTGTTTATGTTGCAGAGTCACGTAAGGATGGTTAAGATTATGTACACACACATACAGCACAACAGGCCAAGCAACAGATTACATTACATTACACGTGATATTTTGTAGTTACAGACATATGCTTTATAGAATCTGACTGACAACACACACACAACACACACACACACAGAGAGAGAGAGAGAGAGAGAGAGAGAGAGAGAGAGAGAGAGAGAGAGAGAGAGAGAGAGAGAGACTATTCACATTACCAGTATGAGAAGTTAATGTTAAGTTTTGCTGTCTGTCTATAAATACACAAACCCTTCATTCCCTCCCTCGTCAAGACTTTGAAAACAAGTTGAATGATAAGAGACTAAGTTTATGATGCTTGCACTGTTTATGTATTGTCTCTCTCTCTCTCTCTCTCTCTCTCTCTCTCTCTCTCAAGTGGAAACAAATTGAAGCACAAGAGACAAAGTTGATTTTTCTCTCTCTCTCTCTCTCTCTCTCTCTCTCTCTCTCTCTCTCTCTCTCTCTCTCTCTCTAGGACAAAGCAGCCATAACGTTTAACCAATAATTCCTGAGGGCATTGTGACACTAAAACATATCTAGTGAAGGTGTGTCCGACTGAGGAGAAACCATAATAAAAATAAAACAAAATATGGGCCACCGAGGGCAAGCATGTGTACAGTAGGTGCCATGAAAGTGATGTTTTTTTTTTCAATGACTATTAAGTTGTCATTAATGGGAGGTAGTAGTCATTAAGGGGGGGTAGTAGTCATTAAGGGGGGGTAGTAGTCATTAAGGGGGGGTTAGTGGTCATTAAGAGGGGGGGGGGGGTAGTACAGTGTTGGTAGATCTGTAACAACTAATCCCTCTCAATTATTCCAAGCAACAGGCCACCATTATTTTTGTTCATATTGGTCCCGATTCCTGGCATACTTTGGAGGAATCAAGGCACTCTAATGTATGTACAGTCACGAGCACTAATAAGTATTCAGGTGTGCTTCGAATACCTATAGAGACAGTAAATAAATATACAATAAATATGATAATCTCCATTGGAATTACATCGGTGGTGAATTATTGGTGGACTGTTCAAAGTTTCAACCAAAGCTGTATACTTATTAGTGCTCGTGACTGTACCACAAGAGTATTACCTCCTTAATGAACCATGATTTAATCGGAACACACTTTTCATACGATGTTTAATGTAGTCTTAGAACGTCCCCAGGAATGCATTGCCCAACGTCTTGTCATTTAATCATCTCTTGAATTAATTATTGTGTAGGAAAGAAAACAGCTCGACTTTCTCCACCTCATTCAGGTTGGGTACTGTATAGGATGGCAACACAAGTTATTTAAGGGACCCTGTGTTGTAGTCAGAAAATTGGACGTAAATCAGTTCTTCATATATTGCCACGAAACACACACACCTATAGGGAAGGAGCATGTTTCGTGGCATGGTCAGGAGGAATCAGAAGCCTTCAATTCTCATACACGATCACAGGGTCCTTAATTAATGGGATTGTTGTATATTTTTGGTACATGAGTGTTTTGGTTCCTCCTCTAAAGTATTCCAGGGAAAGGGACCACCAGATGAACAAAAATACTGGTGGTCTGTTGCTAGCTAGGAGTAATAATTTGAGAGGAATCAGTTGCTCTAGATTTACCAACATTGTACTACCTAGGCTAACCTCTTTTAACGATCTCTCCCCCCCAACACACACATACAGTTAGCCTAGTTGTGTTTGTGGCTCTCTCTCCTTCAGGCTCCTACACTATCACCACCACTGCCACCTCTATCACCAATCACTGACAGTATACCACCACCATCATCATCATCACCATCATCATCATCATCAACACAACCATAACCATTTACAGCATACCATCACCACCACCAACATCAAAACTTATGGAGCCATGCTTTCGCAAGCTTTGCATTTTGGGGAAATTTGTGATAGGCCTACTTTAAATTACTGTTCTTAGCAGGCGTGCAGCCGTATACAGTACAGATTCTTGGTTGTCCCATACCTTGTACGATATACGTTATATTATAAATTGATTAAGGCGGAAACACAGAGCGATCACATATACCACACAGGAACAACCGAGGATATTTACTTGACTCCATGGCGTCACAGAGGATATTTACTTGACTCCATGACATCACAACAAGGCTGAGCCAGCCCGTGGTACCAATAATATCCGGCCTGCGTCTACCTCTCTATAGTCTATGTACCAAGCTGTAACCGGCTCATGACCACCACCGAACTGTTTCCCTCCCACCACCTCCACCACCACCATCCTCCTCCTCCTTCCCCAGGCGGTGAAAGTTATATAAAGGGGCGTCGTCCTCACAGGAAACCAGTAGCAGGGAGGAGAATGAGGTGTGAGGGCGTACAGAGTGTGGCTGCAGGAGTGGTGGTGGTGGTGGTGCTGGGGCTGACGGTTCTATCGGAAGGTGAGCCTCCAAACTGTGGGAAATTCACTGAGAGTCAATCACACTGCATGACAACATTACCATCGGTCCCCGCGTCCATCTAAATGCTGTGTCGCTCAAACACCTTTTCCGACATCATCTTTTGGATATTTTGACTCCAGTACGGACATCCAGATCAAAGTATAAGAATTGTACAGTTGCCTACACATGTAGCTGGTACACCTCGATACTTGTGAGGTAGGTACACACAACAAGAAGGAGAGTTAGCAACAAAAGTTATTGTTTGTTGACAAGCAGACAGTAAAAATATTAATACTCACTGCCTGTCAACAAATTATAACTTTAGCTCACTTTCCTTCCTGTTGTATATACTGTAGCTTCCGCACTTGTGAAGAAGCGAGGCCTCCCAGCTTCATGTGTGTGTGTGGGCAACAACTATGTACAGTCACGAGCACTAATAAGTATCCAAGGTGCTTCGAATACCTAGAGACAGTAAATAAATGCACAATAAGATCTCCATTGCAATTAGAGCGTTGGTGAATTGGACTGTTCAAAGCTTCAACCAAAGCTGTATATTTATTAGTGCTCGTGACTGTACATGTAGTGTGTGCATTCATACACTTTAAGGAGAAATGATTTTGTTGGTGAATTGACATGGCTCTTGATTCCTCCAAACTTGGCCAGGAAACAGCATATCGCCTATTAGTACAACTGAGGGTGTGTGTCTGTATTCTGGTATAGTTTGGAGGAATCAGTAGCCTTCCAATTTGCCAACAAGAGAATATCACTTTAATCTAGATGCTGGTATTGGTGTTAATTATATACAAGGGTTCATGTGGTTTTCTCATCTTACTTATACCAACCAACTCGGACAGCAGGTTTGTTTACACTGAAGAGGAAAGATAAAAACGTGCTGACTACTCTGTATACATCCGCTTTTAAAGTTTGTTCATTAAATCAAGTTAAATGTTGATTTTTGATTAGTTGGTCGAGGGAAGCTGTGATATTAACTCAATGATAATATAAAAACGATAAAATTAAAACTCTGATGTTTCTGTAAATGATTGGCACAGCTCATGATGCCCCGGAAACACACACACACACACACACACGTACACAGCTCATGATGCCCCGGGAACACACACACACACACATAGTTCATGATGCCCCGGGAACACCTACACTGCTATCTACACACACACACACACAGTTCATAATACCCCGGGAACACCTACACTGCTACACACACACACATACAGTTCATAATGCCCCGGGAATAAACAAGCTATTTTTCAGTCTTCATCGTCTGAGGTGTCACAATGTTTCACACGAGAATTGCACCGATATATTTTTTTTTTATCATGTGTACAGGAAACAAAGGTACTTGTGAGACACCATGCAGGCACCAATACCATACCAAGAAAACAACCGTATATAATAATGAAGTCAGTAGGGTGTTGTAGGGTCTTCAAAGTTTAATTCCCTATCTACAGTATATTATATAGTTTTTATTAATATCTGCCATCATTACTTTGTCTCGCCTAAAAAATAACAATCAATCAATCATTACTTCGTCTTACAACCCAAGGGAGAGTTTACAAGAGTTAATTAGGAAGGTAACATGATACAGTACACATAAATAAATAAATTGTAGATGTCTCCACTTTGGCATGATTCATAATTATATAAACATTTGTGTTGGTTGTGGGAAGATAGATGTTGGTATTGTTTGGTAAGGATACAATACGACTCTGTGACATCAAGTGAACTATTTACCTATTGAGCTTTAAAGGAGTAATACACTTTTGGTAGAGTACATTGGAGCATCTAGATTCCTCCAAAGTACAGTACAGATAGTGTTAGTTGTTGATGTCCTGTATATAACCTGTATTGGAGCATCTAGATTCTTCCTAAATACAGGCAGTTTTGGTGTTGATGTACTGTATATAGCCTTCATTGGAGCATCTTGATTCCTCCTAAATACAGTACAGTGTTAGTGTTGATGTTCTGTATATAATCTGTATTGGAGTGTTTTGATTCCTCCAAAGTACAGTACAGATAGTGTTAGTGTTGATGTCCTGTATATAATCTGTATTGGATCATCTAGATTCCTCCAAAATACAGTACAGACATTGTTAGTGTTGATGTACCATACTGTATAATTATAGCCTAGTGATGTGAGTGGTGTGTGAGAGAGAGTTAAGCGGATCTAGACTAAAACCACCTAAAGCTACTACCACCACCACTACCACCACCACCACCACTACCTTGTTATTGCCCCACTGTGCTCATTTCCTGTACGGGGGGACGGGTGGGTGGCTGGGTGGGAAGAAGGGGCGACAAGAGTGTAGGTGGAAGAGGTGGTGGTGGGTGTGGGTAGGTGGGTGGTTTGGGGAAGCGTAGGTGGGTGGGAGAGGTGGGTGCGTGTGTGTGTGTGTAGGTGGCATAGGGAAGGGTAGGTGGGTGGTGTGGAAAGTGCGTTCAGTTGGTGTGTGTGTGTGTGTGTGTGTGTGGCGACAAGTGTGTAGGAAAACTGGTGACAAAAGTCGAACCAAACCTAACCTCACCCAACCAAACTTAATCTAATCAAACCTAGCCTGTCTTAACCTAACCTAACCTCACCTAGCCTACCTAACCTAACCTAATCCTACCTAGTCTGTCTTAACCTAACCTAACCTCACCTAGCCTACTTAACCCTAACCTAACCTCATCTAGCCTACCTAACCTCTCCTAGCCTACCTAAGCTAACCTAATCCTACCTAGCATGACTTTACCTAACCTAATCTAACCAATTCATATCTAATCGAATCTTGTCATACCTAAACTGACCTAACCTAATCTAGACTGACCTAACATAATTTAACCTAACGTAGCCACACCATAACTCCTAATACCATTTTGTGTGTGTGTGTGTATGTGTGACCAGATATTTTTAGTCTGAAGGAACTACTTTTAATACACTTGAGTGCCTTGATTCCTCCAAAGTATGTCAGGAAACAGGACCAGATGAACAAAAATAATGGTGGCCTGTTGCTTGGAATAGTGTGGAGGAATCAATCAGTTGCTCCATATTTACCAGCTCTGTACTAAAAAGGATTGACTAACACAAGGCGATATGATATGAGAAGAAAATGGTCATCGTTCAAGAGTTTTATATATAGTAGTTGTGATATATTGCTGATGACGGGTGAAGTTTATGTGTGTGTTGAGAGAGAGAGAGAGAGAGAGAGAGAGAGAGAGAGAGAGAGAGAGAGTAGCCATAAAGAAGGATGTTTACACTTGTCAGACACACACACACATTTGTCATCACAGTCTTCACACACACACACTTTTGTCACCAGTCTTCACACACACACACACACACACACACACACATTTGTCATCACAGTCTTCACACACACACACACTTTTGTCACCAGTTTTCTCTCTCACACACACACACACACACCAAAGTTATTAAAAAATCTATAACAAATAAACCCAAACACAACAGCTAGTAACTCAAATAACACACACACACACACACACACACACCAAAGATTATTTAATATACAAGACAGAAGAAGCAAATTTATATTGTAGTGAAAAAATTCCTCGTCGTTTCAAGTGTTTCTCGTGTGTACAGTCACGGTCAATAATAATAATTAATCCTTTATATGAAACGATCTCGGATAATGGTGGGAAAATATAGTTGTTGGTTTCGGTACTAATGGTTCAAAAGGTTGGTTCACTCTCACGGTTCACTTTCATGTTCCCGTTGATGATATGCATGACTTTTGACCACAACTGTACCTTACTACACACGTGGGGCCAAGTCTTATTAGTTTGTTTAGTCACTCACGGGGGTAAACAATGAAGCAAACACTGTAAATTAACTTAAAGTGAGTGAGCGATGTGAGAATAATGATGATGAGTCACCACCAGAGAAAGCAAGCTCACATATGAGAGTCGACGTTGGATGTAATGAACAAAATAAGTTGAGAAATAATGATGTGTTGTCGAGTTAGTTGGTTCCATTGTACAGAACTCCAAACCATATATACCGAGAAATGGAGTGCATATATATATACGGTACAGTCGGCCGCAGGAATTCGTATACACCACTGTGACATCAAGGGTTCGTAATAACTATAGAAAATTTAGTACATTAATTTCCTAACACCAAACTTTTCTAGTGATGCTATTTGGCTAATTCTAAAATCAGTCAGCAGAACAATGCCTATATACAGTAAGTGCAGAATAAAGACACACCAATGCTATGTGTCCGAATTCCTAAGGCCGACTGTACAATTGAGGACTATAATCTCTAGCCTAGCCCACCAGAGTAGAAGCCCGAGTTTTAAAGCAGACAATTTCAGAAAGACAGCCATAGAAACAAAAGCTTCATCCAGATCCCGGGCTTCGACTCAGGTGGGCTATAGATTATGGTCAGTGATTGTATGTAGTACACTCGTAATCCAGAATATGTATCGGGGCTTGCTTCGAATATAGACTGATCGAGTACTAAGCGAGCTCAAGCAAATATGAAACAGGATAAGCGATGTTTTGGTTCACTAGTATGTTAAATGATTCGAAACTTCAACAAGACCTGGATATAAATTTTGGATTGCGAGTGTACTACACCTCAATATATGTGTAAGAGTTCTGTTTTGTATTTTGATTTGGTGGACCTACATTAAAATTACAGATAACCCCTTAAGGTAATAACGTTCTACAATACCCCCATCACTCGACATGGTGTTGAAGAGAGAGAGAGAGAGAGAGAGAGAGAGAGAGAGAGAGAGAGAGAGAGAGAGAGAGAGAGAGAGAGAATGTAATTATTTTTAATGATAGTGCAAAAATCGCATTTCGAAAGAGGGAAAAGTTAATTAAACACATCATACAACCAACTGCACTGGTGACGTTTACTACATCTCGTCAGTCATTGTGTTAATTTAAGGACCTCTGTGATCGTGTATGAGATAGGCTATGGAGGCTTCTGATTCCTTCTGACTATGCCACGAAACACGTATGTACAGTTACCAGCACTTATAACTAGTACAGTCAGCATTGTCAGTCCCCTTTTCCTGTACCAGTTACAAGTGCTGGCAATTGTACGTGGTATTTGAAGGACTCTATTACCTCAAATTGGAAGTTAGCGAGTTCTTCAAACATTGGAAGGAGCTTGTTCCGTGATATAGTCAGAAGGAATCAAAAGCCTCTATTTCTCATACACAATTACAGGGTCCTTAAGGAATAATTGGTGAAGGGTGGAATTGGTCTGTCAGTCAGTCTTTGTTTATTGTGTGAGAAAGAAGCGGAGAAAGTTGCCGAGGTGATTTTGTCCTGCGCTGCTGATGACGAACCGAACAAGAAAGTGTGACGTGTGACCAACTAAGAGGGTTTTAGTTAATTAAGGGGAAATTCACTTGTTTGCCAAATAGTAAAGCTACCGATTCCCTCTAACTATGTCAGAAAACAGACGCCCTCAATGGTACTAATAGGGGATCTGTTTCGTGGCATAGTTTGGAGGAGTAATTAACCCTCCAATTTAGCAACAAAAAAATCTCTCCTTATATGGGACCATGTGACTGTGTATAAGGCTGGTGGCTTCTGATTCCTCCTGACTATGCCACGAAACAAGCTCCTTCAATGTAGGTGATGTTTCGAGGCAATGATGTTTGAAGGATTCGCTAACCTCCAAAATTCTCACAACATCACGTGGGTCCTTAAGGGGATTATTATTACTCTGTGGGGGAATTGGAGATATACGGATTCTTCCAAAACATTGTCAGAAAACAGATCACTTCAACATAAAAGTAGGGCATCTGTTTTGTAGCACAGTTTGGAGTCTTACAATTACTAGACAAAAATTGGTTTTCTTTAAGTATGAACGGCAAAATGGAGGTTAGTGATTCCTCCAAACACTCCCAGGAAACAGTCTATATACTCATTCCCTCACCATTATAAAACGATGAGGTCCTTCCCACGCTCCACTGAGACCACAACAACAACAACAACAACACACACACACACACACACACATCGCTGAACTGGTAACCCAAATATCATGTTGAAAACCACACTGTAACGGAATGAAGAGGAAGGACTAAACTAGTGCATTACTCTTTTATTCAGGTGAAAATGCACTGATTCTCTTTTAATGACCTTGAATACACGTTTTCATTCCAGTGTTTATAAGCTGCAGAAAAATATCTACTATCGGTTTCAAATGCCATGTCGCATCGTTTTTCGGGAATAACTCAGTAATTTACAGTAGGATCAGTATGCTATTTGCCACAGCTTGTTTTACACCCTGGGCTTTATTTTCTACATTATAATGGATTACCGAATGTAAATAATTAGGGCACTTGTCTGAGAGAGGTGGAGTTATATTTCCAAAATGAATGAGTGGGATACGAACGAATGGGATCTGGTTAATTTTCATCAGGACAAGAAAAACCTATAACACCCTGATAATAGGCACCCTTACTGAATTAAGTGCATCTCTTCTCCAAACTCCATTTCACAAACTACCTCCAAATTCGTATCGTGTGGTGCGTGTGGAGGGAAGGATTTCATGGATGTAACCCTCTTAAAGGGATAGTATACTTTTAGGTAAATTGGAGTATCTTGATTCCTCCAAAGTATGTTAGGAAACATGACCAAATTGACAAAAATAATGGTGTTACTGTTGCTTGGAATAGTTTATAGGAATCAGTTGCACCAGATTATTTACCAAAACAGTACTACCCTCTTACGTGATCGTTCATGAAAATTGGTGACTTCCGAGTCCTCCTGACTATGCCATGAAACAAGCTCCTTCCATATAGGTGTGTGTGTTTCGTGGCAAATATTTGAAGGACTCATTATATCTCTAATTTTCTGACTACATCACAGGGCCTCTTAATTAAATAGAAACGTTTAGTACCTTAGCCTAATATAGGAGGATGGAACGAGTAAACAAAGAATGAGTTGGTGTGTTTGTTTGTTGGTGTAGAGTGAGAATATTAAAAGCCTCATCATAATTGCACGACTAATTATACCCTGTTAAATTAAGGGAGGCTTCTATTGTTGGTGAATTAGAAGGCTACTGATTCCTCCTAACTATAACCAGAATATAAATCACCTCAACCTTTTCTAATTGGGGAATCTATTGTTTCGAGTCATAGTTTGGAGGATTCGCTACCCATCCAATTTACCTTCAAGAGAATCTCCCCGTAAGGACCTTTATAGGACGTAGCCAGGAAATTGAAGGTTATTGAGTCCTGCAAACATTGCCACGAAACACTACTCTTCTAGAAGGGATCTGTTTCGTGGCACGGTCAGGAGGAATTAATTGTGTCTAAATCTTATACACGTTCCCAGTCCCATGCAGAGCCCTTATATATAATAATATAGGCCATGTGGCGATTGAGTGAGAGGTGACGGGGATAGATGGTACAAGTCCCCCCCCCCCCCCACAAGGAGGAGGTGTGTTCCCAGCTAGCCTAATCACCACCAGATGTTTGAGTGAGTTACGGGAGCTGTGGTACAATACATACCTAAGCTTTCACCTCTTATATTTGTTGACACCGGCTCTGTTTTACGTTAAACTGGCGATATTAACTATTTACTTAACCATATTATACCCCACTACATGACAAGTAGCCGATATACAGTATACTGAAATATAACAAATATGCTAACAAAAGTTTACCCGAATAAGTGGAGGGTAGGCTATAGCCCATGGACGGTTATGTTCCCATATAAATTGGTCTAAATATATTATACTTTAAACCAGGAAGATTACAAACAAGGAATTACTAGAAGGAAAAACGTTCTTAAACCGCAAACCCCTGCCAAGACTGAGCAATCCCTCCCGTCAAATGTCCCTTCTTTCCCAAACTCGCGAAACTCCACGGGAACTGTCACACAAATTTCACTCTCTTCATTAACAACTATGGCGATGTTTAATTTTGTATTTCATATTTATTCATTTTTTCTTTGACGCAACTCCAATCTGCCACTACATTATGGGGAAATCGATTCATAACTTTTTAATATAATTATATCTTGTTTGAAGACATACATACAGACAGAAAAACAAACGGTGACTAAAACCTATACGAGGTAACAATAAGGATAACTTCAGTCCCTTTCTCTCATAACCAGTAGTTGAACACGGTTGGTCTAAAAATAACTAAAACCTGAATAGAAAGGTACCGTAGTATAAGAGAAGCAGCTGAATAAAGCGATAGTAGCCGATATATATACTCTTGGTACAGTACACATTAGAACGCCTTGATTCCTCTAAACTATGCCAGGAAATGGGACTGGACTATAAAAAAATATAAGGTTCCTTGTTACTTGAAATAGTTTGAAGGAAGAATCAGTTGCTCCAGATTTAGGCTACCAACACTGTACTAGGCTATCCTTATAATTAATGACTCTGTGATCGTGTATGAAAATTGGTGGCTTCTGATTCCTCCTGGCCATGCCACGAAACAAACTCCTTCCATATAGGTGGTGTTTAGCGGCAATAATTGAAGGACTAATTTTTTCCAATTTTCTGACTACATCACAGGGGCCCTTAAGTCCTTCTATCAGGAATGACGGTTGGAAACAAAGCATTCCAACCCTACAGTGATATAGTGTTAATTATTATTGCCCATTCCTCTATATGTCTATAACGTGATCAAGGGACGACGTGCCTATGAATGGTTTGGGTCTGACTATTTTTTTCAGTAGTCCTATAAATATGTTCACGGACTATAACAATACTTTCAAGGTATATAATTATATGCAATACTACAAGGGCTATTTCGCTATTAAATGTAATCTCACTAACTGCTTCTGATTTAGTAATTTCATGTACTTTTACTCGTACTGACAGGTGGAGGTTGTTAATCATCGTTTATGTTGTTGTCAGGAGTGAGTGTGTGGAAACTATTGCCAGATACAAGAGTGATGCAGCAAACACAGCTAGGCTTCACAGTATATATATACCGGTAGTCTATATTGTTGCTCACGGCAAGTCATTAGGTTTACATAATTCTTAAGTAATAGTTGTTCATACACACACACACACACACACACACACAGAGAGAGAGAGAGAGAGAGAGAGAGAGAGAGAGAGAGAGTAATTATCCGTTCAAATTGTACTCTATTGTACTGTGTATTACTACGGTTCATAACTATTCGTACTGTAAACGTGAATACCTTAACAAAAGCCAAAAAAGGTCTAGGGTCAGTCACTCATGTTTCACCTTCATTTTTTCCCATAAACGTTAAGGTATATCGATTCCTGACTTTGATCTGTGACCTGGATCCACCATAACTGAACCACTTCCTTGTTTCTTAATGCCCATGCTGTCGTCCTGATCAATATCTGTCAGCGAGATTATATGAGTTACACTGTGAACTATCCATCAGAAAAACGATAAAATCATCATCATCATAGCCTTCCACACACTCCGTCATCGTTTGGGAAAGTAGTTAGTTACATGCAGGTCTACCTCAGGTCCAAACGAAAGTAATAATGACATGCTGGAGGTTACGTTAACAAAGCAGACCGCCCACAGTTCCTGCTCACATCATAACACTTCTACATCTCATAAAAGAAAGTCTATCGTACACCATTGTAGGTTATTGGTGCTTTATTTGTATGTTTTTACGGTGTATAGTCCTAAGTGTAATTTCTCGATTATTTCAAGAGCTCTGAGGCGTATGAAAATGTATAACGAGGTTCGAAGCACATATCTATCACTCTTTTCCAATTCTCACATTAATATTACCACGAAACACCACTTATAATGAAGGAGCTTGTTTTGTGGCATAGTCAGGAGGAATCAGAAGCCACCAATTCTCATACACGATCATCACAGGGTCCTGAAAGAAATATAACACCCTATGGACCCATGTAGCCTACTGTACAGAAGCCTATTAAAATTAAATACTTCACCCTCACCATCACTAAAGTATTCATCATGGACAACAGGTAATGATGTAAAGAATGTACCACCACTTTCTAAATTTCGCTGATAAAAGAGTTGAGAATTTTTTTACATTTTTACATGAAATACCGTAACCCAAGTGAGAAACATACAGCTACGTAAAATGAAAAGAGAAGGAAATAAGAGAAATAGTGTAAAGTGACAAAAGAGAAAAGAATGAATGAGAAAATAAGATTGGAAAAGAGAGAAGGATATGAATGAAACGAGAGCAGTGTGAAAAAGAGAGAAGAAAACCAATGAAAAAAAAGTGGTGTAAAAAAGAATGAAATGGAAGAGAAGAGGAATGGAAAAAAAAAGAAGATAAGGAAATGAATGAAAAGAGAAGTGAGAAAAAAAGAGAAGGAAATGAAAGAGAGACTACAGACAGACAGATTAAAGAGGGAGGAAATGGAGAGAAAATATAGCGATAGGGAAGAAAATTAACGGGGAAGTAGAATACGGTACAGGGAGGAACGTAAACAGAATATAGCGCCATCTGTTGCCTTCACATGTTACCACCACCACAACCACCACAAAATGCTTCACTTTCCCTCTCTTTCCTACTAACCACCTCTCTCTCTCTCTCTCTCCCACACAGATTCTCTCTCTCTCTCTCTCTCTCTCTCTCTCATATTCCTTTCGTTTTCTACCACGCAGATTATCTCTTTCTCTCTCTCTCTCTCTCTCTCATATTCCGTTCGTTCTCTACCACGCATATTACCTCTCTCTCTCTCTCTCTCTCTCTCTCTCTCTGAGATTATCTTAATTTCGTAAACCAAACCTACAATGTTGGTCACGTGGACACCAACTTTTTACTGGGACTGTATAGCACTAAGGGGACTTTCTGCTATTAATTAACTGTTTTGTAGGCTACCCGTGGAAACCGTCGTGCGCATTACACCACCAGCCCGTCGGGATTTCCACACATGCATGCAAATTATACCTAAGTGTACAGGGAAGTAAGTGCGGTGCGGTACTCTCTCTCTCTCTCTCTCAGCGGCTCCATAATTATATTCTTCCATCTTTATTTCTCTCTCCAATTCAACGTTTGCATATTCTCTCTCTCTCTCTCTCTCTCTCTCTCTCTCTCTCTCTCTCTCATCCAGGGGTAGAGACAATAGCCTGTCTGTATGACGCAAGTTTAACCTATATTCCTTGTGCAGAGTTTTCCAATACACACATAAACATAATATTTCGCGACCACAACACGTACAAACCCTCAACCTTGAGATCAATGAGTCCTTCCCAACTGGAGTTCTGTAATTTTTTCACTCTGGGAAAACTGGAGACTTTCTTGCATCAAATTATCTAGTGTAAAATAGTCTCAGCATGATAACTAAATACATCGTAAGGTGTGAATTGGGTAACTACTGTATATAGCTTCTTTTTCACATATTCTGAAGGTCGGTAGGGTTACAAATATTTCAGAACTTTGTTGATATGCGATGATTAGGTACCGGTATGCGAGAATTCAATGTTTTTAGTTTTTTTTTCCACTCATCAACGTTTTCTACATATAGTAAATGTTGTGCTATGTAAAACATTTACCAATAAAAGCGTTAAGGGACAGGAACACTCCGCCAAGGCTTAGTGAGCATTTTTTTTTTTTTTTTTCTATATCCAGAAAAATGAGGCCCGCTTGTCGTCCTCATCTGCGTAGTACAAAGTGAGAGTGGTCTAAAGTTATGTCCAATTTCGTTCGAGATGCCTAGACACATTGCGTTTGAAGGAACATAAGAGCAGCTAGTCTAAGGGCAGCAACTCAATATTTCATCCTCATTACTACAGCAATGTTTTGAAAATTTGCAACAAAAAACTCAAATATTTCACCCCATTCATAACAAATGTGTAAAGAAATACTGGATCCGGATCTAAATTTCCCCCCCAAAATCAAATTATGCCTACTCGCCTATTTGCCAGGCACGAGGATCACTTTCAGGAATACTTTTGCAAACATCCACACGTAATTTTTTACATAATCCTGCTAACAAACAATGACTTTCTTGCTTCAGAGATAATATGAAAATTAAATAAAAATTACTTGCACAATTACTAAAATAAATAAGTTAAAATGTGTGAGCATAATAATAATATATAACCAGCATGAATAAAGATATTTACGATATCCACTGTACCGTAGCCAGAGCCTAATACTATACCGGCATAGCCTAGCCTACACTGTAACCTATTAGCCTAATTATAAGTCTGTGTCGTGTGCTTGTCAAAAATCGCCTTGTACTATTGAATTTCCTTTTTATATTTCCATTTTTTTCCCCTTGACTGGAAAACGTCCCTCACATGACTAAAACTTCGTTCTCAGTTTTATTATATAAAGTATAAGCTGATTGTTTAATGAGGAAGTGCTTGGGCACTGTATTAAGGCAAGGGTATACAACATATTCTGTTGTGGCAATAACCCAACATGATGTTGAATACTTGCAAGCATTCATTAATACTGGCATATGCCTTTGCAATCTTGTTCTTGTATAATGATATCTAATGCTTTTATAAATAATTTAATCACTGTATCTTTAATGTTATACAAGGGTTTTAAATACTCACAACTCCAATAATAAAAATCAAGGAAGCTAAGTTCATCCCCACTTACTACCGTAAATGTCCTGGGGGTATTTGTGTAGTAATGTGTAGGCTATGATACATGGGTTTACTGACTCAACTGTAACCAACAACGCTTTCAATATTGTGGAATTTCCTGATAAATATATATTTATCTGCTCTAACTTTGCAGAATCCGGAGAACATTCAGGTGAAAGTTTAAAACAGTTATGATTGTCAAGTACTGGAAACACAAGATGAAAATACGTGCCAATTACATTTCTGTTTACCAACTAGACTGTTGGACAACATTGTGTTTAGGTCCAGCTTAACGTTTGCCATCTGCTGGGAGAAATCCGCCAAGATCATGAATAGTAATGCGAATATATTAACCTGTATCATACGGTATATGTTGAACACAGGGATTCCGATGATTACTAGTTTTCACAAACCAGTTAGATAGTCAGTGTAAGAAGAAATTAACAGGTTATAACTTGAACTTTGACCCAGATTCACGAAAACTGAATCAGTCTTTTCCGTTTTAATAATGCCCATTCATCCTGTGAGTTTGATCAAAATGCTTACGAAAGTCTTGAGTTAGTTAATTAAGCTGGTGATCAATCCATCAATAAACAAATGAAGAGGTTAATAATATATAATGAAAAGCAAATTAAATAATACCGAACAAAATGGCTAAATAAATGGAAGTATATACATATTTTCACCACGAAGAGATGTATCTATTATAAGGACCGACGTGAAATTAATTATTTTCTCGCGTTTAACCATTACCCACAGTATACATACAGTCATGGCAAAGAGATTCAGTAAACAAGTCAAATACTTACACAAGAACAGCGGGAGAGAAAGCCGGCACCAAGCAACCCAGAATAAACACTTCAATACCAGGTAGCCATGCAGCCCATCTTCTCTCTGCAGCTGTTGTATAAACTTTCCCATTGATTGTAAACTAAACACTGGACTAGAGGGAAAATTAGTAGTGCTCATCTCCACCGTAGTTTTACATAATGCAAATGACATGATGATGCTAATCTTAGACACTATAATTGTATGTCTGCACTGTAAGAACTTAATTATTTTGTTATAATACTGTCACCTCGACTCACACGGGCACAAAGTTAATATATAAATGAACACACACTCTGATAACATTGTACTGTACTCCGTGTTCACTGTTTTTAGTCTGTGTTTGTTTACCTGTGCCCTGTGTTCAGAAAGTTGTCGTCACGTTCGCTGTTATTTTATCATTTCAACGGTACGCCATGGAGTAGTACTTCTGTGGATGGAAAGAGGTAGTAGTAGTTCTTCATCAATCTCTTTCTCCATACTTTCTTAATTTCTGTCTGCTGTTGTTAATTGGTTCTTTGTATTCGTTTGCATTTCCACCTTCTGTTGTTGTTGTCAGTTGGTTCTTTGTATTTCTATGTATATCCATCTGTTTCCAGACCTGCTTTCACTTGTTTGTTTTCCTCTGTAGTGGATGGGAAGAGGAAGTAGTAAAAAGCCGTAGCTGCTGCTGCCTTCCCCATTGTTACTCCAAGCTCATGCGTAATTTGTTCCAAGGCGTGACTCCTTTCCGCTCTTTGTCTCCAAACTTTCTCGCTTTCTATAATCACACTCACCTCTTGTCACGCCAGCTGCATGTGCTCTGACTGGAGGGGTGGCGCCATGACTGTAGAAAAACATTGTTGTTACGCTCTCTGAACCTGCTACGCTTTTTATTGTGTAGGTATGTAAGTACATATGTTTGTTTTATCGTGTGTCTCATCTGTACAGTACTCAGCAGGAGGACTTTATACAGGCATGAAACTGGTACATCTTGAGACAGGCGTATAATTATATGAGTGCTTACGAAGAAAGTTGGTCAGCATACTCTGGGCCTTTATTCTCATTTGTTATTGTATGCCTTTACAAGTTACATCTTAATAATTACAACAATAAACTTTTAAATTATCAATAATGTTTAGTTAGGGAACCATGCAGTGTATAATTGACAAAGATCTATTGCATAATAATAATAATAATAACAGGATATTGAGTTCTTAAGTTAAGGAAACTATTTATACTTGTAGTGTGTGTGCCTATATAAGTATGTTGATGAATTATGGGAAAAATAGTGAATGATAACATTTTAATAATAAATAGTGAAAACTGTACACACCACGTCACAGATTGTATCAGTTTCATACTTGACCATCTGTACTTAGATAGGCCTCGACCATCGTACATAATTGCGTGAGAGTTAGCCTACTGTACACTCGCTGGGGTGTGGCGAGTTCATGAGCCTCTTCTTTCTGTACGATATAGAATAGATCACTTCGTTGAGCCTAATTAATTAAACCCATCCTTTTGAAACTGTACCCAAACACATTTCCATAATACGTCCCAAACTATTTATTGATCTATTCTACATAAAACGTAATAACTGAGCAGATAAAAAAAAAAAAAAAAAAATTGAGAGAAAACATAAAAACTCTTTATTTCACCTGTCATAACTACGGTTTTCTTGATTAATTAACCTTTATTTCCACCTCCTCGACAACACCTTTCACTCTCAGATTCCCCACTACTCTGATTTTACTTCCTCAAGCACTATACAACTGCAAGTCATGTAAAAGCTAAGTCATAGTATGCAATCTTTCCTGACCTTTCCCTCTAAAAATATCAGCAGGCATGAATGATTTTGGCAAACTATTGTACTCACTCACTGATTATTTTCCGATGACGAGGATTACACACACACATACACGCAACTACTCACTAATTTAAGATACAAAAAAAAAAAAAAAAAAAAACTACTCACTGATTTTCGACACACACACACACACACAAAGTCACACACACACACTCACTAATTGTCGATACCCACACTGATTTTCGACACACACACACACACACACACACACAGACACACTGATTTTCGACACACACACTCACACTCATTGATTGTCGATACCCACACTGATTTTCGACACACACACACACACAGACACACTGATTTTCGACACACACACAAACACACACACACTCATTGATTGTCGATACCCACACTGATTTTCGACACACACATACACACACACTGGGCGTATCTATACAAGGTGACCTGCTGATGGGAAGAATAGCATAGAAGTAACTTTTATTGTCCACTAGAAGGTCTGCTGATAAACATTTCCTGGGTGACTAATGTTTATCTCTTCAACAAAGTCTGACGAGTGATTGGCTGAGGACCGAAGGAGCGTCAGAGTCCTTTACATTAAGTTTTGCCTTCATTAATACACTATAATATTATCCATATGCAATTCTCTGCTACGGGAACTTTTAAGAGGTATGGTACAGTGTTGGTAAATCTGGAGCAAATAATTCCTCAAAACTATTCCAGGCAACAGGTCATTATTATTTTTGTTATTCTGGTAATGTTTCCTGGCATACTTTGGAGGAATCAAGGCACTCCAATGTACTAAAAGTATACTGTAATCCTTTTTAACAATGGCTGGACGAAATGGCATAGTTTGAAGGAATCGTAGACCTTCCAATTCACCAACAAGAGAATCCCTCCTTATTGACTTTACACGCTTTAATAATCTTGAAATCCCGTCACTGGAAATAAGAGATGCTGGCTGGTTGGTCTGCTGGTTGGTCTGGTGGTGGTGGTGGTGGTGGAGCTTTCGCCTACACTTTCTCTGCAATGCTTCAGTAATAACAGCCAACTTCCTCAATTATTTATCTCTCTTTTTGTTGCCTGCGTCGCGCGATAAAAGGTTAATTATTGAAAGAGACGAGGATGTGCTTCTTTTCCCAGTTCTTGTCACACATGTGTTTAATTATTGCTGTGCTGTTTATGGAAGAAAGTGAGATTCCATTACTAAACTTTTCCTGTATAAGAGACACTAAATATATACAAACTCTGGATGCTACTATACTCAATTAGAAACACTATTACGAGTAACAAATTAAGAATGGCTGAGACTATAAGGAACTACAACAACAACAACAACAACAACAACTATAAGTAAATTGGAAAGGGATTCAAATGGATGAATGAAAAGGGATTCTACTTAAAGGGAGGTAGTACACTTCTGGTATATCTGGAGCAACTGATTCCTCCAAACGATTCCAAGCAACAAGACACCATTGTATTTATGCATCTGGTCCTGTTTCCTGGTATACTTTGGGGAAATAAAGGAGAAATAAAAAATCTATCAAAAGTATATCATCCCCTTAAGGGCAGATCCTCTTGTTGGTAAATTGTAGGGTTACTGATTACTCCTAACTATATCAGAAAACAGACGCCTTCTATGGTACTAATAAGGGATCTGTTTCGTGGAACAGTATGGAGGAGTCAGTAGCCCTACAATTTACCAACAAAAGAATCTCCCCTTAATTCACTCCATTATTTATTTATATTCTCTTCTATTCCGTACAGGTTCCGTTCCGCCAGACCATCCCCTGCTGCGTAACAAACGTGCTCTGCGTCTCAACGTGCCGTGTGTATCCAATGGAGAATTTTACCGTAACCCCAACGCCAACCCTGAGAAGCTGTGGAGTCTGGGCGAATGTTCCAAGTATTATCTGTGTCTCGGTAAGTGTCTGTCTGTCTGTCTGGTCACTTTCCTATATAAGACCGTGTTATACAGTTCACTGATACAATGTATATATATGTACTAAATATGTATACTCAAGTTCTTATAAGTTCCAAGTGTTACCTGTGTCTCGGTAGGTGTTCGTTCTGTCAGTTGTCACCTATATGGGACTCTGTTATGTTTCACTAATGTCCTATATTATACTATATAGCTGTACTTTGCCTCAATATGTACTCAAGTTCTTATATAGTTCTCACCAACAGTTAATTATTAAACATTAAATTGAAAGTAAACTAACAAGCTAATTAATCAAAGAGGGGACAGTTAAAATCAACACTTGTATTCCAACGATATCAAAGTGAATAAGATATCAAAATGTCTTGTATAGCTTAAGCTTGAACGTGTACTCTCTTACCAATATAATAATACTCTCTTTCCAATTACTATATCATGACCTCATACTATTGATGTTGCCTTCCCTCTCTCCTACGTCTCCTGCTACTTCGATGTCTCCTGCTACTTCGATGTCTCCTGCTACTTCGATGTCTCCTGCTACTCCGATGTCTCCTGCTACTTCAATGTCTCCTGCTACTTCGATGTCTCCTGCTACTTCGATGTCCCCTGCTACTTCGATGTCTCCTGCTACTTCGATGTCTCCTGCTACTTTGACGTCTCCTGCTACTTCAATGTCTCCTGCTACTTCAATGTCTCCTGCTACTTCAATGCCTCCTGCTACTTCGATGTCTCCTGCTACTTCGACGTCTCCTGCTACTTCAATGTCTCCTGCTACTTCGACGTCTCCTGCCCCTGCTTGATCGATGTCCTGCTCTCCTGCTACCCCCCATCCCCCCATTCGCCCCCTTCCCTGGTACAGACGAGGAGGTATACGAGTTCAAGTGTTCAGTGGGTCTTCTCTTCGACATCGACCGACAGATTTGCGACTTTAAGGCCAAAATCTTCAACTGCGATTCACATATCCGTTAGTATATTGTTGGTGGTGGTGGTGGTGGTGGGGAGGACGAGGGTGGAACGGGATACTAAGGGGAGAGTGGAGGGGGATTTTGAGATGAGTGTGGAGGGGATTCTAAGTGGAGAGTGAAGGGGGATTCTGAGATGAGTGTGGAAGTGGATGAGGGGATTTAAAGTGGAGAGTGGACGGGGATTCTGAAATACAAATACAATGGGATTTGAACAGTTAAAATACTAATGAAGTCACACTACATACACACACACACACACACACACACATACACACATAGCTAACAACACCCAAGCCAGTCAAAACAATTAACAAATACAATGGTACTTGAATAGATAAAATAATGAAGTTAACGCACCCAAACAAACACAACTGACAAACAACCCTTAGCCACTCAAACAACGAATAAAAAGAACAAATCCAATGAGACCTGAACTGATAAAATACTAATGAAGTTGTACTCTCTCTCTCTCTCTCTCTCTCTCTCTCTCTCTCTCTCTCTCTCTCTCTCTCTCTCTCTCTCTCTCTCTCTCTCTCTCTCACATACACAGAGCTAACAACACCCAAGCCACTACTATCGACGGAGGAGCCGATCTGTTCCTACGGGGAGTATGCCTGCGCTGATCGTACCTGCCTCGCGTCGGAGCTCTTCTGTGACGGCGAGGTGGACTGTGCTGATAGTTCCGATGAAGGATGGTGTGGTGAGTTGATGACTACCATGCAGGGGTTTGTTTGGAATTTACGACCACCAGGAGCTTGGTTCTCTTAATTATCACGACTTAGGGTGGTATTATTAATCTATATACTTCATCGAGGGTTAGTTAGGTTCTTTCTTCGTTGTTCAATTCGTGTTGCAAATAATACAAATTGAGGGACGAAGAGCCTTTCCCTCGTAGAAGTTGTTAATTTAATAATAACACCCTTAGAATTTTAGTCGAAGCCTGGTGTTTGAAACAAGAGGAGAAGAAAGGCTCGGGTGTTGTGTGTTTGATTGAAGATGAAAGATGACCGCCCTAGGTCTGGCTGGATTCAAAACATGTATACAACACATGTTATACAGATAATCTACTCGTACACTGATATCATCTATTATATTCCAGGCGTAGTTTAAGGGGATATTCTCTTGTTGGTTAATTGGGAGGCTATTGAATCCTCCTAACTATACCAGAAAACAAATTCCCTCAATGGTATTCAGAGGTGATCTGTTTCGTGGCATTGTTTGGAGGAATCTGAGACCTTCCAATTCACTAACAAAAGATTCTCCCCTTAAAGGAATCAATCAACCCTCAAATTCGCCCCACAACATAGTATTATAATCAGTCCCTTCCTTGTAAATATAACTTATGTTGTCATAGATGCCCAACACGTCCCAATGCTGCCCCTACTCACTGTGACTACTTCAACACGGCATAAAATAAATCAGTCCCTTTTTTTCTTTATGTTGTCATAGATGCTACCATGTGGATGGACTAAATGAGAACCCTCTTCACAAAGTAATCCCCTTCTAGTAAACTAAAAACAGTCTCTTTCTTTCCTTATGTTGTCAGATGCCCAACACGACCCGAATGCTGCCCCTCGATGTGACTACTCCAACTGCACTCTGCCCAACTGTTTCTGTTCTCGGGATGGCACCCTCACACCGGGCAACATGGAGCCCTCACAGGTATGCTATCTTATATTAGGTTACGCGTCTCTCTCTTTCTCTCTTATATTTAGGCTACGAGTCTCTCCCTCTCTCTTATATTTAGGCGTCTCTCTCTCTCTTCAGTATCTTTAGACCACACACCTTTCACTCATCGGTCCTCCCCTTCCCTTCAGGTACCCCAGATGGTGACCCTGACCTTCGACGACGCTGTCAACTACGAAAATTGGGATCTTTATGGCCAATTGTTCCGTCACGGCCGAACGAACCCCAACGGGTGTCCCATACACGGTACCTTCTACATTTCACACGAGTATACCAACTACCAATACGTCCAGCAACTGTGGAATGATGGCCACGAGATTGCTGTACACTCCATTACGTAAGTTATATTTCAGTTCCCCTTCAAAAATAAATAATAATAAAAACAGCGCGGTTCGTGAGAGATAGCTGTAGCCTACACTTCATTATGTAAGTTATATTTCAGTTCCCCTTAATAATAATAATAATAAAATCGGGATTCACGAGAGATAGATGTAAACTCTATCACATCAGTTTTATTTCAGTCCCCTCCCCCCAAAAGTCCTACAACTCTGTTTACGAGATATGGCCACATATAGTTTAAGGGGGAAGTTTTGTGTTGGTAAATCTGGAGCAACTGAATCCTCCAAACTATTCCAAGCAACAGAACGCTATTATTTTTACTCTTCTGGTCCTGTTTCCGAGCATACTTTGGAGGAATCAAGGCACTCCAATGTACCAAAAAAGAATTACCACCTTAAGGGGAGAGTTCTCTTTTTGGTGAATTGAAGGCTCTATGAATCCTCCAATCTAATCCAGGCAACAGAACCCTTCAATATTTCTAGTAGGGAATCTGTTGCACGGAGTAATTTGGATGATTCATAGAGATCCAGTTTACCATCACGAGTTTTTCCCTTAACACAGAGGAAGATTGGGATTTACAGTAAACCTAGCTATTATTCATCTGTAGTCCAGTCAGTGTTATTGATAAAGTGTTAATACCTGCTGTCTGCGAATACATGTTATTGATTGTTAATATTGTTATTTCGTGTTATTATTGTTGTCCGTATGTGTGTTTTTAGTTCAGTCAGTGTTATTGATGAAGTGTTAATTCCTGTCTGCGAATAGTCCTACATGTTATTGATTGTTATTATTGTTATTTCGTGTTATTATTGTTGTCCATGTGTGTGTGTGTTTGCTTCCAGCCACCGAGGTCCCGAAGACTACTGGTCCCAGAACGCCACCATCGAAGACTGGTTTGATGAGTTCGTGGGTCAGGCCAACATCGTCAACCGCTTCGGGGGAGTTCGCATGGAGGACCTCTGGGGTAAGTAAACAAACCTACTACAGGCTGTACAGTACATCCAAGAGACCCATTGTGTAAAAGGTCATCTCTTAATTAAGGAGGTAATTCACTTTTGTTACATTGAAGTGCCTTGATTCCTCCAAAGTAGGCTATGCCAGGAAACAGGACCAGATGAACAAAATTAATGGTGTTCTGTTGCTTGGAATTGTTTACAGGAATCATTTGCACCAGATTTATCAACACTGTACTTCCCCCTTAGTTGTATGCTTAATGGGAGGACTATTGTTGTCATGTGCTTCTTGCTTTCCTTCACGTCTGGAGTGAGTAGAGCAAATTTTAGAGGTACAGAGACATATAATGATGCTAATGATGATTATGATGATGTAACTTAGGTATTATTATGGTTACAGACCTATAATTTGTTTAGTATATAAAAAGGTAAAACAGGTGTGACGCTACAGGTGTGTGATGTAGGTGTTGGTATAGTGTATGGACGGTGTAGTTATAGATGATTAGCGATCTAATGAGCTCGGTCAACAAAATGTAAAAGGAGAATAATTTGACTGCAGGTGTGTGATGTAAGTGTGTAGGTATACGGAAGGTGTAGCCGTGTAGTTGTGCGATGTAGGTTGCAGTACACCTCACGTGGATTTTTATTCCATGTGGGCAGATCTCGTCAAATCCACTAGAAAGTGACCAGATCCTACAACAATTTTTTTTCTAGCCCTGTGGGGGATGGCTAGTATTCACAGAGAATAAAGTCAGTCCCCCTGGGCAGTAGTAGCTTATAGGTGGTTAGCTAACTAATCTGCTCAGTTAACAAAAAGGTGTAAGATGTGTACAGTCGAGGCACATGATGGTCCTTGACCAGGGTGTAAGGGGAAGTCTGTTCAAGGACTATGTGCCGCGACTGTACATGACACTGCAGTGTGCGATGTAAGTGTAGTTAGATGGTTACCGATCTCATTTACTCAGTCAACAAAAAGGTGTAACATGTGTACTTTACATAACCCTATAGGTGTGCGTGTGCCCTACCTACGAGTGGGATGGAACCGTCAGTTTATCATGATGAGAGAGTTTGGCTTCATCTACGACTCGTCCATGGCTGCCCCCTTCTCCAACCCACCCCTGTGGCCCTACACCCTCGACTACCGGATGCCCCACAAGTGTATGGGTACTAAACAGAAGTGCCCATCTCGCTCTTTCCCTGGGATATGGGAAATGGTGTTGAATCAGCTACAGGCAGGGGTGAGTTAAGATGATTTGATTGGTTTCATGAAGATGGTGTAATATCGCCCTAGGCCTGGAAAACCCTGTAGGAAGAGGAGTATTACTATCTTGGTTATTCCTTCAGGTTCTTTTCAGAATGTAGATCATAATTTAAAGTGATTACCAAATAATGAAAGTTGGAGGGTGATGAAAGCAGTGTTAGGGTGATAATACAAGCCCTAAGTGGATATTCGATCTCTTGTTGATGAATTAGACTTTTAGAGTGTAACTAATTCCTCCAAACTGTGCTAGAGAACAGATGATCATGGTGTTACTAATGGGGGTTTTCTGTTTCGCGGCATAGTTTGGAGGAATCACTAGCCCACAATCTGCCATAAAAAAATTCTCCTCTTAAAATCATGAAGAATCACCATTCAGTACATCCTAAGGCCACCGTCTCTGTCCCTGCAGGAGTATTACTGTGCCATGATGGACCAGTGCCCACCATCAGGAGATGAGGAGGAGGTGTATGAGATGCTCATGCACAACTTCCGTCGTCACTACAACACCAACCGTGCTCCCCTGGGACTCTATTTCCACACCATTTGGTTCAAGGTCAAGCACAACATGAAGGGAATGAAGGTAAGGTGCACAATGAAAAGCACCAGTTTGTACTGTGTGTGGCAAATAGATACTCGTAAAAGCACATGAGTTCAAGTTATGTTGCATCACAAGAGAAACTACAAAGCCTTGGTGTACTGTACTATAGTGTGTGCTTCCCTTGTCTCACAGTTGCTGGCACAGGGTTCAATTTCTGAAGGGGAGGGGGTAACTTGCCCACCTCTACATGTCAGAAATTTCGTCCACTCTTTACTGACTGCTTTGATTGCCCCTGCAGAGATTCCTGGATGAGTTGGTCAAGATGCCTGATGTATGGATTGTCAACAACCGTGAAGTGATTAATTGGATGAGGGAACCAACACCTTCGGCACAGATGTCAGCCTTTGAGCCTTGGAAGTGCGCCCAGCAGGTAGGAGATCATAAATTAGTTAGTTTTACCTTCACACTCTGTCATGTGGATGGACTAAATGAGAACCCTCTTCACAAAGTAATCCCCTTCTAGTAAACTAAAAACAGTAGAGCTAACTAGTCTTCTTCAAGTCATTGCTCATTTTCCCAGCCTAATAGAACGAGGTGTTAATCCCCCTTTCTCTCACAGGTGAAGTGTTAATTCCCCTTCCTCTCACTGGTGAAGTGTTATTCCCCCTCCCTCTCATAGGTGAAGTGTTAATTCCCCTTCCTCTCACAGGTGAAGTGTTAATCCCACTTCCTCTCACAGGTGAAGTGTTAATTCCCCCTTCCTCTCACAGGTGCCAGCAGAGGACAAGGCATGCCAGTTGGGTACATCATGTAAATTAAGGAACCGGGTTCTGAGAGGTGATCGGTACCTCCACACCTGCTTTGAGTGTCCAGATGTATATCCATGGCTCAGGAATGAGTTCGGGATCACCCTGAAGTAACATTATTTTTTTACGTCGACAAAAGAGGTCGAGGCAACTCTGACAATACACACATACATACACATACATTGTAGCTTGTTAGTTTGGCATCCAGAGATAGAATAGTGGAAGTGGATGGCTTAAAATATTATGGTGGGAGAGAATGTCTTAAATACTATACTTGTAATGGTATGCAAACAACTGTGCATTTAATAAATAACAAAATGTAGTACTGTACACAAATTAAAAAAACAATAATATGCCTGTGCAGTACATGGGAAATGAGGTAAATTATTTACTGTATAAAGATGAAAAGTTCTGAACCTCCACCTTCTGAAATGTTCGTCTGTAGGGCAGGAAGATATAAAGATGCAATAATTATTACACTGAATAGAATGCTGTAGTTATTCCCATGCTTATGGATACAATACTGTAATGTATTGAGAAAAAAAGAGACCGTAATCTGTCTCCTAATACCTAATAAGCTACAGTACAGTGTAATGCATGGGCACTGTATACGGAAACACATTTCATGTTTTCATTTAGTAATAAAATTGCTTCAGTATCAATTATCTTGACATGGTTAATATTAGTGCTTTGCATACTAGTCTTTGTACAAATATATTTTTTTTCAAATAAAAGAACCTCATTAGTATTATGTATTACACTGATTACAGTATAAAAATCCTAAATTCACACTGAATAGGAAAACTTCAAATAATTATTTACATAATAATTATATACAGTACCCTGTACCTTTTACCACTACTACCAGTATCAAATTCAAATAGCATTGTCATGGCTGAGTTGTGAGAGTTTTAACACTCACAATCAGTGACCAGGGAGGGGCAGGTTCACATCCTGACTAAGATCGGGGTCTTGTGCTAAACACTTGTTGCAGCTTATCATAGAGAGAATTAGATAAGAGTGGGGTGTTAACCTCTTATAAAAGGGATACTGTACAAGGGTTGCCATGCCAGAAGAGCTTATGCACCCCTTTTGTTCAGTCACTCTTATTTCTCTTCCCTTTCCCACTTACTCTCCTATAATGCAAGTTGTTTTATATATTTATCCCACATCACTATGGAATGCACCATGCTTTCATTTGTTATCAACATCCACTAATCAAAGCTACCTTGTCTACACTGTCAGATTGTATTACTGCCTTACAACCATTGCAAATGCTTTGTGCTGCTTTTGCATGATATTCAGTCACAGCTTTATTAGTGTTGTCAAAAGAAATATACTGTACTGTATAATTCTAGCAACACATAATCTCTTTCACTTGTGTGCTTACAGGTGTCAGCCTACAACTGGGCAAAAAAACTTCTTTTTCATAAGATATTTAATTCTCATATCTGTTATTCAAACGTATGTAGACTAAAGAATTGTACGGTTGTTTTAGTTCAGTTTCAAAGAATGAAATGAAGTTGTAATACTCGTAAAATGAAATTGTTGTGCCTTAAAAACTTTGAACTGAAGGGGACTGCCTAAATAGGGTATTATTGTACAGTATTGTACTGTACTGAATGCAACAAAGCAACACCAAATGTATGCCCCAGATGATGATGAATGCTGTCATTTGATATGGTGAATCTCTATAATTCATTATTTAATCTGCTGACCTTAGCGCTATTTATAATACCACAGTATTGAGGTTATAGGAGAGAGCTACCCCTCCTCAAGAGGTTAGCGTATGACAGCAATCTCAGGAACATTGATATGTGAAGTGAATTTCTCAATAAACTTTTTAATTTCTGGGTCTTTTTAAGTAAGTTTGTGCTATACTCTATGTTGTTAATTATGAAAGTAGGCCTACGCAGTTACACCCAGCAAAATATGCATAGCTATATAATTGGTATTATTGTACCATCCCAACACAGACATTTAAGTCTAGGGTATTTCAAATTCTAAAAAGATTGTTAATGTGTGTAGAATATGATTCTCAAGTATTTTAGGTTCAGCAAGGCTTTGCATGTCTATTGACAAATATGATTCTTGGTATAAATATTCATGATGCATGGACACTTCACCTGTGTACTGTATGTATTTCTTTAGGTACTATACTGTAATGTATTTCCAAAAATGCCAGCTAGGGATGGACTTACACTGTACTTCATACTTACATATACAATATCAATAATTAATGTATGCTGAGAAGGTTTATACAGTACTGTACAGTTGAGTTTATGGCTTTGTTCGGGATTTGTATACATATTACCAGTCCCATTTTGCCTAGAGCCAAAACCTTAGCATTCAGTTATGGTGTTTGTCTTCAAACTACACTGTATCAAAATTTATAGCCTACCATTATCCAATTCTTGTCCCGCCTGGCTACACACATATATTGGCCTCTCATTTGTTACTTATATCCATGTTCTGTTATATTTATGGTACTGTACATGTACTGAGATGATTTTGTTGCTTGTTACTTTATTTATGTTATATTGTTACTGTAAATATTTACTTTTCTACATTATATGATTTCCTGAATATGTGGTTTAATTTTTCCAACTGATAATGTACAGTACATCCCATTAGTTGATGTATTTTGATATATAGTAGTGTTCCTTAAAATTCACAAACCTAAGTGAGGGCTGAATCTACACCAGTCTTTGATGTGCTAATCAGTTACAGCACCAGGAAACTTCATCCCACTCTGACCACCATAAACAGTCAAAGGTTTTACATCATGTGAGACTCAGGGTCAAAGGTAAGAGAAGTCATAGGTTCCATTGCAAGCTTGTGCAAGTAAATTACAGGTCACTGTAATTACCCAATCCACGATGTTTTTTGCATGTTCCAACATACATAATCCTCACTCATCACCCCTGTATTGTGGGAGGGCTAGTGAAATATATATTCCAAAATTTAAGCTAAAATCACAATTTCAGCTTTCTGGGGATGTATGTTAGTCAGTGGACCTATGACTGGTATAAGGGTGGCTGAATATTTAGTAAATTAGGTGTCCCATTTTTCGTCCCTGGATTAACTCTTAAATGACAGCTGGCAACTTCTGGATTACTCTGGCAAAATCCACTGATAATTTTCTTTCAAGTGATGGAACCTGGACATACAGTACTATACAAAGGTTACAAACCCTTCCATTTCCATTCTTAAACAATTCAATTCAATATGGTGTCCCAGTGGGCTACCTGGCCCAGTTTAATTGAATAGATTTCTAACTTTCTTTTAGTCATAGGCAACTAACCCTATGACAATAATAATTTAAGTGAATTATAAGAGCCGCTCGAGAGCCGTTTACCCTATAAGTTGTTTGAGACAGTGTCACTGTACTAGAGAAATAAAGTGTTACAAAATGGCTTTTCCTGACACGAGTGCATGTTATAAATGATGCTATTTTTGTATTAGATTCTCATTTGTAACAATAAAAGTTAGTGTTGATATAAAGAAAATCCTGGATCGAGACCTCTTCCAAAAGTGTCTCTTCATTTGCTGCCAGTCATAAGGCTCACCTTTAGAAGAAAATAAAAATAAAAAATCAACATATTGTTTTGCATCATCCTGTTTACAAGCCAACTGAACCAAAGAGTTAACCTTGGCCGAGATTAAAAATTACCACAGTACAGTACTGTATATGTTTTTGAGTGCATACTGTAGTTATAACATTCTTACTAAACAATGACACCATTTCTCCATCACATGTCTGTAACCAGATCAAACCAGTCTTGTACACACACACCCACATCTTATCAGTAAGCATCACTCAGTAGCTACAGAGACAAACTGCCATCTCATTTCCTGTTCTACTTCCTTATGACAACTGACACTTGCAACATTAAAGAGCACATTATACATATAAACTTGGCAAAATATTTGGGAAAAATGTAGGTAAAAACAATGTGATGATAGGAGAGAGGGAGAAGAAATATGATTGGATAATGACAATCTCAAGATGGTTGAAAAATTTATGTAAGTACCTGGGAGAATAGTTTGACACGAAAGAAATATGTAAAAAGGAAGTAAAATACAGTAATCCAAAGGAGAAAAATAGCAGGTGAGATGATAACACTGGAGAAAACTTGAGTGGCCTTGGAATTCAGTGCACATGGGGAATGTAGACCATAATTTTTGTCATTCTGCTTACAACAGTTTTTTAGAGTCAAGTTTAACCTCTGTTCAAGTAGAGGTATAATATACTGTATTATTTATCACCAGGCCATATGATACTTTTAGTTATGATATTCTAACTGTCCAAATGTTGTAAATGGGTGCATAGTAAGACTGGCTCTCTCTTTATTCTACATAAAAGTCTAGATTATATTATTGTAGTTGCCTAAATGCCCTAACTGAGGCCCTAGCATCAGCCCAGAAAAAAAAGTCCCTATGACATCAAGATTAAACTAGAAAATGGACATACAAAAGGAGACAGGCATATGGATGTGTATAGGGTGGTAAAACTCACAGGATGATATTAATGAACTACTACTTTGAGGAAAGGGCTCTTCGTCACTCACTTCACATTATTCTGCAATACGAATTGGGTGACTAAAATGCTCGAAGAATTAGTTTCTTAATACCATGGAATATCCCTTATGGGTCACAAAGTCAAGTGTTTCCAAGCTGCCATATCACCCATGAGTTATGTATTGTATTGTGTCCTTCTCATTCACATTAAGAAGAATGATTACAGTAATTGTTACTAGAAAGACTCTTATGTAGTCAAACTATACGAGAGAAACAATAATTTTGGACTTTATGCTGGTCTCAAATGTGGAATGTCATTACCGGTATGTGAAAGTTCTGTCAAGTTAAGGATTCGAGAAGACTGACCATTCCTTACACAAATCATGATCATTTGGGATTATAGACTAACCGCTCACAGAAAATGAACTTCTTGCATCTTTTTCATACACCTCATATCTGTACTGAACCCCATCTTCTTCCTGCAACTCACTGGGGACTGAAGGATCTCTGGAAATGCATGGAGAAATATATCAGATAGGGAACAACATCATATGAGGAGAAGCATGATCCATTTTACAAAGTTAATGCATACTGTATTTTAATAACCTTATTGCAATGAGGTTTTTTCTCCCTATCATCATTCTGCTCAAGGAATCATGAACAAGGCATAAACAGTGTCTGGTACATACAATGGTTCCAAGTAGTGTGTGAGTGGCCACTGTGCCTGTTATCATAATTGCCTAGCCAAGGACTTTTCTTGCACATTTTCTTTCTTTATACAGGTAGTGATATTCATGTAGGCTAAGGCTGCACATACAGTACTTTAAAATTCTTGTGTACTGTATGAGGTTTTGAGCCAGTTTTCTTCCTGCCCAATATATTCACAAAATATATTGCTCTTTTTTATAAATTTTTACTTAATATGTACTGTACAAACTCGCCCTTATCATTTACAAACTTACTCTTTGCTAACACTGAACTTAAATACTTACACAAGCTTTTTGAATTTGTGATGATCAAACTCTGGAAAGAAGGTGTCACAGTCATACTCGCGAAGCACCCTGGTGATATAGAGGCGGTGGATGTACTCAGACTCCAGCGCTGCCTGTTTCAATGAACAAGAAAGAACAGTGTTAAGGCACTGCAATAGTGTTTTTTCCCTTCCCTTCCAGTCAAAACATGACCTCTGAGATTCCCCACCTGGGTTATGGTGTCTAGTTGCTTCCCAGGTCAGAATATATAATCTGAATGAAAGAAAAATTAAAGCAGCCTTTCTGGCACTTACTTTGTATATGGAGTATCCCCCAATGACCCAGACTGTTTCCACTTTTCCCTCACGCTGCAGTGCCTCCTGGATAGCACTGTCAAAAGTGTCACAGGCAATGCTGCCGGTGAACTTGTTGCTGTCACTTCTGTAACCAATACAATGTGTATCTGCATGTATTCCGATGAGCATATGGAAATATACATGAGTACAATAAAGGAGCGAGTACACATGCACATAACAGGTATTGTTAATTAACTGGAACAATATGTGTCACAATGGAATGAAAGTCTTACACCGAAACACATACATGACATTCTCAGCAAATTTAAAGGATACCGATCCCTCCCAATTTCCTTACACAATAAACCACCTAACCTGGTATTTGGATCATTCATTATCTTCCTATTTGCTAACATCACAGGACACTTAACATTCAAGTTTTGATGATGCATTTGTATAGCAGCCTATCATTATTTGTACTGTACTTTGTATGGATACCACACTATTGTCATACTACTGTATTTCTTTAAAAAAAACTTATCTAGTTGTCTTGGAATAGTTCAGGTTTAACTTCCATACAAGAGGATGCTTTTCTCACACATTTACCATACTCTTATATCTGAGTGACAGTCATTGACACTTCTCTCTTTCATCAGACAAATTGTATTTGTTGGAGGGAAGCATTATTAATGTTAAAAGAGTAAAAACTACTGCATGACTATATATGAAAATTAGCCCATAACCTAAAGCCTGTCTTGTAGTAAAGCTAAATAAAATTAAAATGTCACAGGAAAATTTCAGTCATCTTTGTGTTTCTAGAAGCTGTATCTTACTTTGCCTGAGAGGAGAGGACCACATTTACTCTATTGGGCAGTGGGCGGAACTTGGCTGGAATGGAATCCCAGGTCTTGCGTCCCATCAAAACTATGTTGTTCTTCTCTGGATTGCTAGTTTCTTTAGTCATGCGAGAAAAATACTTCATCTCTTTTCTGTAAAAAATATATTGCGAACTTCAGTATTCAGTAGGCCTTCAATTAGTTCAACACAGTATCCTATTATTGTGAGGAAATCTATCTGCAGTTAGCTACATTTATTTGAACACATGAAGTAGTAGTACAGTATAACACTCTCAAGTTGTGATAATACAAATTAGAGACAATGAAAGGAAGACACTGGTGCTGTACATACCTCTTGTTGCTTTGTTTGGTCAATGAAAGATGTGATGTACTACTACTGTATGCACTAGTCAGGTTATATGCATGCAATTGTCTATAAACTCACTCTCATGATTCCAAAGCAACAGACATTAATTACCATATCTTTATACGAGTGAATTTCAAGATGAACAGACTTTTGGTGCATGACAGCATCTGCTCTTTGTTTTAAGTAATATTCACCTTAAGTGTTCCCCTTTGTAACCTCATGGGTACAAGGGGTTTCCCTTTATATGAGCAAAGAAGGTATATAAAAAACTCAATATACAGTACAAATATTTTAGTTTATTTACAAAAAAAATTACATAGCACTTATTCTACACTATCACACAGCATGGCATACTGAATAGCCATCTAATTTTCTTCGTAATTCAATGTATCTGCTTTGGCAACTCAAGACATTATTTCCATCCTTAACCCTCAGACTGTCAACTGTTTCTCCTTGGCCACTAAAGACAAGATTGAGACACCAAAAGATGCAGCTTGTGACAAACATGTTAAAAGGGCTATGATTTTGTTAAACAAATTTTAGGCTACCAATTATTCCTCCACCTATGCCACAACTCACTGCTCAGTAAAGGAACTCTTATGTAGAACCGTTAAAAAAAATAATTAATCTCAAATTTACCTACAAAATCACACGTCCCTCAATCCAGGTCCAGTAGTTTGGTTCCCATAGTGACAACAATTTGACTTAAACACAGTAGATAAAAAAAAATTCTGACACCTCCTGTGCCAAGCCATGAACCACATAAGCACATGCACTGAAACACCTGTTTATATTTTTATTTTACATGGTGAATGTGTTTAATTCATGATTACCCTTTATAATTACTGTACCATCCTTCAGGATGCGCTCGGTGAGGAAACAGCAATTTTGTTCATGAATGTACTTCCTGTAAACAATTACCTAGATCCTACAGGCAGTCTAAGGATTACAAAAGGAAAACATATCCTGTCTCTTTCCTCTACAGTATATCTCAAAGCAGATGAATACAGCACAGGTTACTGTACTTATGAATACAGTACAGGTTACTGTACTTATAAAACGTTACTAAAGTGTGTAGGCTTTCATGGTTAAAAATTAAAAGTGGCATAAAAAACTGCATCTCAATCAACTGGTTAAGTTCAATTTTATGAAAGCAAGTTTTCAATAATTGTAAAAATGGTTCCCCAAAACTGAACAATTATTATGTTTATAGTATGAATACACACCACAATACTGAATATTGTACAGGAAATCCTCATTATACACAAGCTTCTGCAAACTGCAAATTCAACAATTACAATAGTGTTACCCTATATAACTTGTGGATTTGCATTTGCTACACAATTTACACAAAATTGAATTTTTTTCATTTAAAGAAGTGCTTTAACATTTCCACATAGCTGCAAATTCAGCAATTACCAAAGTGTTACTCTGAAGATCTGAAGATTTGTGTTTGCACCAAAGTTTATGCATACTTAACCATTACATTCTGAATGAAGTTTTATAGGACTTCTAGTATAGTACAGTATATGTAATGTGTTCAGCTATGAACAGAAGTTAGTGGTTGTGTTCATTGGTATGTTTACTGACAATGTTGAGTGTATCATAATATTGTGTCATGGACTGTACATCACACATCTATATAAACGACTGGAAATGATGCGGTATTTTCCGAGTGGAATTAAAGCCAAGTTGTGATTAATACAGTACAGGTACTGTACTTGTAAAGCTTGCAAAGAGAATCATAAATATTTCTGTACTTTCTAAAATCCACTTTAAATCATATATTATATATACTGTAATAACCCCCCAATATGCCCAGTTGAAACACACTACTTTTCTTAAGTGGCAGTAAATGTCTACATTTGATATCATAATGGAAAACCCTGACTGATCAAAGCTTACTACCCACCCACAAGTCATTTACTGTATTAGCCAACAAGAAGGAAGGTGTCAATGGCCAAAGACATTAACGGTTAGCTACAGAAAAGTAATATATATTTCCAGTCTTAATAGAAGCTATTAAGTTTACAGTAAAGGTGTATTAAATTAATAGACTTCCATCCCAATACAAATAAAGTACCAGTATTCAGAATATTGAGTGTAACAACACAGTACACCATTATATTATGATAATGATGTAACTTTACACACACATAATTACTGTCCCTTATGCATTCTCATCTTTCACTCCACGATTACTTGTTTCATTCAAGGGGTGACATGCAAGAGTACAGCACTGGATTAAGCATGACAATTACAATACAGGTGGTAGAGTACAGCTCTATGTATCTTGTATGTACAGTTTGTTGTTGTTGTTTGGTTTATCAGCAGCACCCCCTTAAGTAAAGGGGGGATTGCTGGAGCGAGCCTTTGCCTTAGGCAGCTCGCCAAGTACAGTACTGTTTATGTAACCATGAAACCAGTCATTGCCATCACCCAGCCCATGACTTTTCTTGGATATTACCAAATATGCAACAATGAGAGTAATTGATGATCGAATTAGTAATCACGGCAGACACTGATCTGATTTTCACGTTAGGAGCAGTACGGTATAAGGTAAAACTGCTTAATTATATAATGGAGAATTTTTCTTTAAAGCACTGCATACAAATTAACAATACAGTACGGTAATTGAGGAAAGGCCGTCTTCGGTGGCCTGAGTTACTGCTAAGTCACCCCTATGAGTCAGAGAAGACTGAATATGGATGTTCTTTCCTATGGAGTGGGTATAGGCCTATGAGAAATAGTTTCTGGCTGCTGACTGGTAATTCAAAGGATGGTGTTTCATGCTTGTCACAATGATAAATGCTAATGATGTCTACCACCTTGTATAAACATTTTAGAATACAACTGCATATAACTTTGATACAAAAGCAGTGTTTGCCATAATTTTCTTTTCCATTATTCAGTCCTCTTGTACTTCCTGTTTGCATACCAGATTAACTCGTGTTCAAAACTGAGTTCATTCAAATTAAGAAATCTACAAACAGTAGTTTACACTGCTTACAAAACAGTACTCCAGAGAATACATATCACAGGAATTGAACCTACACACTCCTGGCCTATGACCCCAAGAGTACCTTGTTTAAGCTGAGATATATACCGTACTCAGTATATACACATAAATACAGTACCTAGTATATACATATATATGCAGTACTCAATTTATACATACCCAGTATACATACTGTACTTAGTATAATTTTGTGATAATTATCTTGTTCACAAACATAAAAATACAGTTTGATTTTGATTCAATAAGTTAAGAAGCTATAAATTTTTATTTATCATTCAGTCTTCATAGGATTCCCTATCTACTGTATATTCATTACAAAATTAATACAAATTCAAATAAACACCTATCAAGAAGCAAGAAGAGGATCATGTGTAAGTATTGCAAAAAGTCAATGTGCACCTTCATATTACATTTGCCTGCAAAACTTCTGTCCCACCTGCCAATCCCCATTTCTGAAATTACGCGGTCTTTCACTGAATATGCTCGAGTAATAATGGAAAATCCTACACTTGGCTAATACCTCCCTCATATGGTCATCATCTATATTGATTAAATTACTGAAAGGCATGAGAAGGAATGGAACATGTGAGGCAAAGCTTGGGTACCTGTTAGGTTCAGTTCCTGAATGGGAAGACTACATTAGCCTCCCCTCTTCATATTTTTATACTGTACTTGTGTGCCAACCGTACCTTTCGATTCTGGAGTACCAGGCCAGCCCTACAAGGGAATACCTCTTATACCATCCTTACTCTGAAACATCATGGATAATAACCGGAGTACAGTACAGTAGTTATATATGATACAATTTTAGAGTAAGAGTGCCATAAAGATATGCTGTACTGTACTGTATATACCTCCCTAAATGGTTGATACCATATAAAACTCAGTTTGAAAGGTCTCAATTGGCATATGTAAGTACAGTACCATACATAATTATATTTATATCACACTTTCACTGCTAGCAAAAAGACATATAAGCCACCCCACTTCTAGAAATCTATTATGCAATACTGTACACAGAGCCTGTAAATTTCAACATACAGTAGAAAAAAAAAAAACTCAATTTCTCTCCCCTCAGTTTAGTATGACAATTAGTTTCTCCGCAAAGAAATATACATACTCTTAAATCACCTTAACATACTGTATGTTGACTTTCTGTAATATTAGTATCAGTAGTTATCAACAAAATTCCCAGGAGCAGTGCTCATCTCCATCACATCGTCCTTTGAGCCTGTGGTGGGTTACAGTAACTCACTTTCCTGGGATACAAGGCCATTGCATCATCCAGGGTATCAGTTACCTTCCCTCTGTGTAACCCAGGGTATTCATTTTACCACCCAACCTTTTAAGGGTGGATGGAAAGCTAATTCAACTCATGCTTGCTGTCCCTGCTGGGCTTCAAACCCATGACAGTATGGGCCAACAGTCCTCAGTCAGCAAAGCATAGCTATTATATATTGCAACAATCATATTTCCACAATTTAATCCATAATTATGTCCTTCACATCACAACACAGTGAGTTAGTATTATCTTCCAGTTTACACAATGTTTTTCAGCTGGCAATAAGTGGTGTTGGTAGACTACAAGGTACTGGAATTTGTGGAGGATACCACACCTTTTTCAGTAGGTGATAGGTAGTATCAGTATGATGAAGATAATGTAAGCCCAGGTATTTCTCAGCAGGCAGCAGGTGGTGTGGGTAAGCCAAAAATAATATCTGCCCTCGAGTTCATGAAGTAGACAACACCGAGAGACAGGAGGAGTGAAACCACACCACCACACACTAGCCCCACTTCCTCCCCAACGGATGGCTTCAGGTAGATCATCAGGCCGGTCATCTGCCACCCACTCTCAGTCCAGGTTGAATACTCCCCTGACTGCCAATCATAGCCCTCGATGGAGAATGCTGGGCTTTGGGCAACAGTTCCCCTCACAGTCGACTGGAAGCATGTCCCATTATCAATTGATGCAGAGTAGAACAGCTGGTAAACGGAGTACCTAGACGTCACCTTGCATGAATCGCTGTCCAAGTCGACTTTTTCGCCCACAAGCCCAGCAAGTATTTTCTCGGTGAGGTAGGTAAGTCCATTGTTCTCTCCAACACTCACATACATCTTGGCTGGCTTTTCGTTAAAGAAACTGGGTGAAATCTTCTCACCGAATTTTTTAAACATTTCACAGCTGATATTTTGCATGTAGCAGTATAAAAGAGTATCAGCTAAAGTTTCATTCACAGTGATTGGCTTGACTTCATCAGTCAGTATTGTGTAGAGTGTGGTGGCGAGTGCACTTGCAACATGACTGATGTGTTTGTGGTATCTGTCTGAGGCTCCACCATCTGCTTCATACTTCACATTCTTGTAGTCATCAAAAATATTCTGGTAGAACTTGTTTTTGAACCCTTCCTTGTGGTCTGTGATGACAATACCAGAAATGTTTTCTTTTTTCAAGAAACTCTGGAATGATGCTGGAGGAAGAGGGATCTCAGGTTTTACTTCCTCCAATGTAACGCTGCTGTTTGCCACACTGGATGAATTCTGGAGGAGAGTCAGCAGCTTCCTGGTCTCACTGCTGATCTGTGGGTCTGAGTTTGAAACTGGGTCAGTGTGAAGGAAGAGTAGACTGTCTGTTGCCCTCATACCCTCACCAACCTGGTTCAGTTCAATGAAATGTTCAATGTGTGTCAGGTTAATCTGGGACATCTGGTCACTCAAATTTTCCTGGTACTTGAAAGGAAACTCACCCCTCGCCATGTCCCACACCATACGGGAGGAGCCAATGTACCCCCAACTCTCTCCCTGGAACAGTACAAATAATATATTCTTAGTACTGCTCTCCACCTTAGCATCTTTGTATCTGTTGAGAGCATCAGCTGCCACCAGGAGTGTCACCAAACCAGACACAGCTGAGTTGGCACCAGGAGAGATGTTATCAAACATAGAGGTGGCATCCATTCGGGCAGCCACCACCGTCACAGACTTTTCCGGCAGTTCGACCGAGGCATTCATGGGGTTAAGGGTAGCCAGGATATTACGGTCTGACAGCGGATCACAGAAGTTGACATGATGGAGCTGAGATCCGGCCAAGTTACTACGTCTCATACATACTTCTGCATTAGTGGTGCCAAACATGTTGGAATTAAGCTCCATACACAGTAGTGGCCATGGTTGCGGCTCTCCATTCTCATCAGGCTTATTGAAGTCTTCATAATACTGCTTGATGTAATCGATCGACGTCTGATTGTCGACCAAGAAGACCGGGAAGTTCCAGGACATGAAGAGGAAAGATGTGCCATCGGGATTCCATGGATTCTTTTCACAGTAACCAGAATACTCCGGAAAACTCGCCTTGTAGAGATCCAGCTCGCTATTGGGGCAGTGAGACTCACCAGAAAATTCCCCGAGGACCTGTGGATTGAAATTCTCCTCCACCATTACCACAATTCCAGACACTTTACCGGAGTCCTCAGCTTGCTTCAACACCTGGGGGGTATGGAACTGTGGTGGGATGGCCAGGACGTAAGGTTTGTGTGGTCCTTTGTCATACACCCACTGTAAGTCACTCTGGTTCTGTATGACATGAATCACCCCAGAGTTCCCGTAGAATCCAGAGGTGCATCCAATCTCATGTGTACCGTTAAACCGCTTAAAACACGCCATGTCACCCTGTATATCCACGTATATCTTGTTCATGACCCTATCTCCGTGCACCAGGGTCAAGAAAGTAGTTATATAGAAGCAGTAACACCAAAACATTGTCAAGGGTGAGGGTCTGACACAAGTGGCAGCCATGTTTGTTGTTGTTGACTGTTACCTTTATAGACTTTATAATTTCTGTATTTGGTACATTATTATTATTATTATTTGTATTCTCATTTTATCATTAAACTATAAATGACTCCAATAATAATAATAATAATAATAATAATCTGCTGTTCCCAAGCGCTCCAAGTCCAAAAAAGTTCAAACTATTTTATATATATAATGTTACAACTTTTACGTTCCTTATAACAGCAAAAAATAAAGGAATGTTTATTTTTTAGTTATATAAATGTTGTAAATGTTCAAACTGAAAGTTTGAAATATTACTGTACGGATTCTACCCGGATACGCTAAGAAAAACGTTATCACAGAAGCACATATTTTATAACAAGGCTTTTACATTCTGCCAAGATATGACAGGAAGTAACAATGCATATAAAATAAAGCTAATAAAAAGATGGTTCATTATAAAATAGTTCATTTTAACTTCATTATATAATAACGGTCGATCGTTGTGTCGTGTGCACCAATCACTGAGAGACCAAAACAAACCTGTATGTTTTGCTTATTATTTTATCCCCAGTAATCATCAGTCAACAGGGAAATAAAAAGAATGTAGAGTGTGTCCTGATACAATGCCACACACCAGCGTCACCTCATTCATCCCTCCATATATAAATAAATGAAATAAATAGGGTGGGTAACACAACCAGCCATAACACCTCGTATCACTTCATATTTATACTCACCTAAGTTTCCATGGCAACTCTCCATCCTTACCGATGCCTTGGTTCTCACACACCGCTACTATGATGTTCAGGCGTATTGGCATCTTGGTTAAAAGACAATATAGGAGAGTAAATACAAATAAACAACCAAAACGTACAGGTTGATATTCCCACTTTATCTCACTCTCAGTCTTTCACAGTCTCTCAGCTGATTCCTTTCCCGCCAAATTAATAATAATAAAAAAAAAAGGCGCCAAAGTTTACGCCAAATTTAATTAGACATAACCTAATTTCTAGAAAGGCTGTGGGCTACCTCCTATCATACATATTTTTTTATTTTATAAGGTTTTCCATTAACCTTCCAGACTCTTTAACTATAAATTCTAGATAGGTACTGTATCCATGGTTGAATTTTCTTCTTTTATCTGCTCTATTTATGGGTCACCACAACTGATCTTCCTTCATCACACAAACTACTGTACCTGCATAACTATCATCTCTTGCCAATGTTGTCATATCCAACATCCTCCTCTTTGGGGAGTCTACATCCAGCCATGGCCCAGACAGCACCTACTGCCAACCACACCACTTCCCCTGCCGACCGTCTTGTTGGCAGGGTGAAGTGGTTTAACCATTTGAAGGGCTATGGCTTCATAACCTCAGACTTGAAAGATTATTTCGTCCACAGGAGGGGCATCCTTCTCTCTGCTGCCACCACCTCATCACCATCACTGGGGGACGGAGAGGAGGTGTCCTTCACTGTGGAGGAAGGGAGGAAGGGCGTGGAGGCTACCAACGTAGCGGGACCTGATGGTGGGCAGGTCCTAGGCTCACTCCATGCCCGTGGGAGGAAGACGGCTGACGCCCAACCACCGCAGCGACGGCAGCAGCAGGCAGACATCGTCACCGTCTGCACCAAAACTGCTGTTGCTTTAGCTGCGGAAGGGCTAGGTCGTCTCTCTGACCTCCTCCTGGACATCTTCAGGAGAAATGGCTTACCACCAATAGCCATTTCTCCTGATCTACAACCACCCACCACCACAACCACCACCAAGAAACGAGGCAGCAAGTCCGCACGACGAGGGAGGTGCAGAGAGGAAGCGCCAAGGATAATAGTCTATTATCCTTGGGAAGCGCCACCTCCACCCCCTCCAGCCCACCCCCGTCGCCGATTAATGCTGCCTAACCCACTCAACCGGGCGAATAGTGGGATGGCACCACCGCCACCACCATCACCACCACCACCTGAACCTTCCATACAGGACCCCGAGACGGAGGAGGACTCTGACACCAGTTCCTCCTCCAACACCAACAGCAACACCAACGACAACATGGATCTGGAAGATGGAGGGGAGTGGCAGACAGCCGGGAGGAGAAAAAGGATGGACAGCCAGTCATCGGATCAACAGCTGCCTAACACCACCAAATTCTGGATGACAGCTTCTCCTCGCCTCGACCTTTTCCAACAACACATCTCTCGGCGACGTGACCCCAACATCTTCCAGACCAGAACAGAGTGGATGACTCCTGTAAGACGGCCCTTTAAATATACTGCCATTAAAAATAAATGACTGCGTTAATACCCACCACTATGGGTGATAGGAGAAAAAAAAAAAAAAAAAAAATCCTCTTTGACTTTCCTTTTTTTCCTGGATGGATCGAGGGTGAAAGAGAATCAACCTAGGACAGAAAGACCTGTATATGTAGGCTACAGTACAATGAAGGAGGTGATAGAGAGGTGGGACAACAAGCACAAAGGAGAAACTGTAGAAGGAAAACAGCGACAGGTAAAGAATTGAAAGTGAGTGGCTCGGGCCAAAGGGATGCCAAAACTCTCATGGTGCTACCCATGTCATCGTGTTACCACCTATACTTTATAGTCATGGCCAAAATTCCTGTCATGTCTCGTAGTCAAAAGCGAACTCTGCAATTATTTGTGTAATATCAGAGTTATAGTTACCTCCTGCTTAAATATGAACTAAAAGATTCACTAAATGGTTTGATTGTTTGTCACTTAGCATCATTATTATTATCAGCATTTCCTAAAACACGAGGTGCCTGAATTTGAACTGTGACTGTACAGTATCTTCAACGATGACAGGCTACACAATCTTTCAAACAATCTATAAATGAAACAATAGGTTGTAAAGTTTAATTTATTTCCAGACTAATCACAATATATTTAAGATATTTTATACATGCATAAATACCAACAAAGCATGACTCTACACTTAAGATTCACATATCCTTATATATTACAATTTGTACATTAGTGTGACAGGAAAACCTAGCATCACTTGGGAAACCAAATGTGTGTAATGATGACTGAATGCTCATTATAAGGAGTTGAAGTTCACTTTGTTATGAATGCAGGAAAATGGTATGTATATACTATATAAGTTCCGGGACCGCTTGTGATGTCTTAAGGGTGTAAGAAAACGAGTGATTCAAACTATGCCAAGAAACTCTCTCAATTTAAATACAGTAGCATTCTTTGTTGCAATTTAGAGGAATCAGGAACCTGCAATTGACCGATATCTTACCCCCTTAAATCATGCCAATAAAACAAAAGTACAAAAACAAAAGTAATTTAATATACATAAAAATATTTAGTGATAAAAATTTGGAAAATTTTGACAATTACGACTACTGTACTGTACTGCACTAGAACTGGGCCATAAATTTGCTAACTGTAATAGGATGCTCTGCAAAATCTTTTAAAAAGCAAAATCTGTTTGCATGGTATACTATTGAATGATGGGGTGTGTGCAAGAAAACTCCTGTGCTAGGTGACGACTGTGACATCCACCATAGTCACTCTATCTGTCATTGTCATCGCCTAAATCGTTATTTTTCTCACACGTGGCCCAATGTGTCTAGATATAACAAACAGCATTATGTTACATTTAGTACGGTAATCAACATTTGTTTCTGTAACTCCTGCACTAGAACAAAGGTTTATGTTTCTAGCATGCTTTAGCCACTTGATCAATTTATTGATTTTTCTTAAATAATTACTGCACTGTATATTGCAACATGTGATTCTATTAATGGAAGAAAAGTACACTTACACTACAGTATACACCTGAATTATAAAAATTTCCACATTACAGACCACTTCTTTTCTGTTACACTGGAATACAAGAGAAAGAATGAATTTCTAGTGCCAGGAAGCAAAGACCATATGGCACAAATTCACACTGTAAAGGAATGGCTGAGTGAGACTTAACATCAACGAATAAGAAAGGATCAAGGAGTGTAAGAAGTCAGATTAAATAAGGAAGAAAGGACTATACATCACTATGGAGCAGTATGCATTTAAGAAATGACCTGAAATGACAAACACAGTCTGTGATTCACAAAGTATGAATTCAAGATGAAGAGGACTATGTGTAGGGGAGGTATATATCCATCAGCTGTCACATTGTGGGAGATATCATTGGCCTGTCAATATATTGGTGCTGTATTAAAACAAGGGGAGTTACAGTACTACAGCTTCCCATCATTCCATCATCACAACATGACATTGAAATACTATCACGTCACGTACATATGTAATAATAATTTTTGCCTACAGTATTTTCTTTTGAAATGGCAGTAATTTTTGGAAGCAGAATTATGATAATTATAATAATAAATATTGTTGTTGTTATATATTGTTAATGTACTGTATAACTAAAACTATTTTAAAATAAGGTCACAGTGTTAACCCAGAAGCCCACAAGAATTACTGGTTCTAAAGGCCGCCTTCCACCTGTTGGAAAATGAGAAGTCTTTCAGCTTTTACCCATTATTCCTCCTGACCATGTATCCTTTTCATAGTAAACTTATTACACTCGATTTTGTTTTCCAACATCTCACTGGTTTTTGAAGTGCATATATCTATTCTCAATCACTCAAACATCATGCCATAATTATATTTATTTTACAACATGAAAACTGAAACTATATTTACAATATATACAAACAAGAGTGAGAAAAAAAAAAAAGCATCCTTGCTATTTCATTCAAAATGTTGGACCTCTACAGTAACTTTCTTCTAATAAAAACTTGCTGAGGATATAATCTGTCAATCAATCCAGTGGCAAAACATGCAAGAAATTTCTAACAAACCCTTCCTGCATTTAGTCAAAGTTGTGGTTTTATATACGTAGTACAGGGTGCCCCCTGAAGAAAGAGCAAACTTTCACAATATTATATTGATGGCATCCTAAGACTAATTTGTTTCACACAGGCACACAGCTGTGGCCATTTCACAAGTTTCAACTTTTTATAGCTTTATTTGTCTTTGTTGTGCAAGCAGTAAAGTTTTGCCTAATCTTAAAATCTCCCCCTGAAATACGTCACACTCGTTTGATTTCCTTTCAAACAAAGGGGACAAAAATTTTAGTTCCCCATCAGTGGTGCAACTTTGCACCTTCTTCAAATAATTTCTCATTCACTGTTATCATCATCATCAATATTCAGCAGTCAGGTACAGTTGCCTAATGGGTGTTGGAACTACTGTACCTCAACACTGAAAATTAAGTTTAAACTCATTAGGGTAGAAATTCCTGCTCTGTCCGAGTAGGTCTGAAACTGATTGAAGTTTGTCTCCAATTTATGTTGCACTCTGGTGCTCTACTAACTCAGTAACAAGCTTCCTTTCATCATTTGGGCCATTCTCTCACAGATTCACTCCTACCTATGCCAAATAGCATATGATTTAAACGTCGGTTGCAAATCAAAATGCTCACACTGGTGTAATGTAGCCTCTCATCCATTCAGTCTTGCAGAGTTAGCATAACTCTCGACATAGAGCCAAACTACAATATCATTATAAAAAATGCAATTTAGCTTTGTGGTGTGCATGTATAAGACACTCATTACTTAATTTGATGTGGTATTGTTATCATTACTATAAAATAATACACCCCAAAAGAAACTCAATATTACAGCTTCCTAAGGACAGAGAACTAACCCTTCATAGATCCACCAATGGGGGTGGGGTGGGGGGGAGGTCCAAAATATATTTGGGTGACTGCACATTACTCTGATATAAACAGAGTAGCAATATTCTTGGGAAGAATACAGCTTCTAATATAGTACTTACTTACAGGCACTCCTATTGCATCACAAGCACCCCACCACCTCTTCCCCATACATCACAAGCCTTAGTGAAGAGGACTTCCAGGCTGTAACCCTATTTAATGAGTTCTGCTGTGTACTACAAACAGCCATATCTAACTGAAACATTGTTATAGTTATACAACACTCTTAGTCTTAGAATTCCCTCATATATCACTTGACAACGCTCTCTCCTTTCTTCCTGGGTCACTCAGCATTTCAAGTCCACCAAAAGAATAAAGTTGCATATCATAAAACCTTTAATTATTGCTCATGTTTCATGTCAAGAAGTGAGGTGCAAGGAATGAACAAGCAATATTGGGGCAGGAGGGAAGGGTGGCAACAAATATACTCCATGGGAGTTATGTGAGGACGAACTTGGCCAATACCAACCAAGAATTGAGTGCTTTGTCCTACACCAATGAGGGAAAAGGGTGGGACAGGTTTCAAAATGCTCATTCATTCACAAAAGGGAAAGGAAAAAAGTTCCCTCTAGTGGAAGGTCAAAATGCTTGTTCACTCACCAAAGGAGAAAAATAATTCCAAACATTCTCAGGCTTGGGTGAGACTCATAGAGGTTCCATCATATACTTTGGTTCAATTTTTCAGTTTCTTACATCATTCAAAATGTACACAAATATGGTGCTAAGGTGTCTCAGACTGCCAGTAGTAACCGTTCAGATGTTCAAGCCTGAGAGTGTTAGCTATCAGGATTATCTAAAATTTGTTCTTAAAAGGTTTAGGCTGGTTTGAGACAGAATGGGAATGCACATAACCTTGTGCCAAACCTATTATATTTTTTTCCGGGGTTGACGGCTAATGTCCATAGTCAGTAACATAAGGGTACCCAGTATAGGCCAAAACCTACCCCACTAGGTTAATAGTTGGTGTGCATCAGCCATTAGATGCAAGATTTAGAGCCTGTATGATATCAGCTGTGGATGCTTACTGTGAATCATTAAAACAGACTATAGTTAATAGAGTACAGTACAACCAAGTAATACAGAGCATGGAAATGAGAGAACTGGTTACAAAATAATCCTTTAAAACGATTCAGAAATCAATGATCTCTGGTTAAAAATAATGCACTGTACTTACAGCTTTTTACATAATTCTTTTGTATCAATTGAATATAGGCTTGATTAATCTGCACAGTGAAATGAAGCACAATTTGCATATTCTTGAAGTGAATAAATATTAGTCACACAAGAAAATATACTTGACACTAATCACTTTGCCAACATTACGAATGGATAGCAAGATGCTTCTGGTGAAATGGAAGGCTACCTATTCTTTCAAACTATATCAGAAAAAAACCCCAGTATAGTTATTATTTTAGTGGCAGAGTTTCCATGCATCAATAATCAATAGTTATTAATTTAGAGACATCATCTTTCCCTTGTAAACTACCTTACAACCAGCAGTTCACCTGATAAACCACAAACCTAACTCTCCCCTTATTTACTGCAGATGCATTTCTCAAATTAACAGTAGCTAAACTTTACTGATGACAAAGTTTTAGTGACAATTATATTCATAGCATTGTACAGATATATTCATAATTTCCTAAACCGTTCTGGGGACTTCTGGCATCCCTAACCTATACTGTATTAACCATTACAGTACTATCAGTTGCCTTTCATTGAATAAAACCATCAAGTTATTGGTTATGAAACATCACTGTATAAAAAGGGTTTAAGATACTTTACAACTCCTACTGTCTGACAGTGTTCTCTTGCATTAAAAAATCTGCTACTGTAATGTGTACTAAAACCTCTGAATAAAGTAAACATTTTGCATCATAATTTGTGATTGATTAGTGTATTGCTAATGGAATGTTTCTCCACTATGTAGTTACTGTACTGTACTTTACAAAAACATAAGGGATGTCAGAGATCTCCAAAAATGTTCATGTAGCAGAGAAGGCAACAGTACTCATTTGAATGCTTTAAAATCAAAGTCATAAGAAATGCAATAAGTAGGTCTATCATGTAATGACACACCAAGAATTGTTTGTTTGGTTGAAAATACCATTTGAGAAAACTTTACTGACAACCATTCACAACTGCTTCAGATAAAACTATCCTATAATATTGAGTGTCTTAAGGCAGTAGATGTTAGCAAACTTTAAAGCTACAAATTCCATGAAACAAAGCCAGGAAACAAGTTACCCTAAAATCTCGTAACTGAGCATCTTTGAACACAATAACTCGGTTGGTACCTGTGGTTCGGACCTGAATACCTGTAATCAGTGATAAAAATTTGTCAGTAACCTCTTCATAAAATGGTGCTTTCACATTACAGGACCATCTATCTTAGTTATAATATTACACATCACTGTTTGTTGACTTGTTAAGGGGGCAAGATGTCAATGAGTTGGAAGTTTCCAATGCCCCACAAAATTGCCAAGAAATACTGCCTAATTATGTGGTCTGTTTTGTTATACAGTTCAGAATAAATCAATAGCCACCAATTCAAGAAAAGCATTTTACACCCCTAAATTAGGACAGGTATCATGTACTGGTCAGTACCTTGTGCATGGTTGATCAGTGCCAAGGGAAATTTACAGCTTTATCATCAACTTATAATTTACATTCAGTGTTTCTTGAGACTAACTAATTTACTTCACAATTTTTTTTTTATTGTACAATTCTTGCTTTACCATCAGTGAGCAGTTACATTGATTTCTACCAAATTATCAAACCTTTTCTTCAAAAAACAATATACAAACAGTGAAGGTCTCTAGATTATACGGACTTTGGCCATGTGAGACGACTAAATTTACATTATGTTACACTTCACGAGTAGTATAGCCAGGAGAAATATGTATAGATGCAATCCATAATTTCTAATACACTCTGGATGGATGAGGTGGAGCTAAAGACAAGCCATCCCTTTTGTACAATGGTTTCATGATTGTTTACATGCAAATATAAAATAATAAAACAAAATTAAATAAATAAAAATATATAATATAATAATAAATTTACAGTACCTCTATCTCTACCAACTTCTTAGCTGTTACCCTCATAAAATGAATGGTGAAGCCTTCCATAAACTATACAGGACTTCTATTATTTTCCTTATTATAAAACATGAGGTCTGTATTGCATTTTCAACATGTAAGCAAAAAAGGAAATCATCATATGAAAAGGACTGCTTGCATTTAAGGGCTTGTGGTGTTGGAAGTACTGTAAACAGGAGTAAGTATCTCCTACAATCCATGTCAGAAAACTGACTTTTTCAGTTTGGGTGTTGTTCAAGACACAGTTTGTAGAGACCAGTACAGTACTTTCCAATTCACTGACTACTTCACGGGTCACTGAACAATGGTTCCAATATTACCTGATGGACTAGAAATAATGGATTGTGATGGCCACTTTACTCATTAACCTGTTCCATATAAATAAGTGGTATTACAATGCTCTGGATTTGCAACACAGTGATTCTCTGACTGGAAGAGAACAGTGACAATTATCAGTTGGAAATTCTCAGTAGTTGCTGAGAAAATGCCATGCAGACTTAAGGAACAACTTTATATATTTTGATTACTAATTAGAAGAGAAACTCTAGATGTATCTCAACTGTCAGGGTTATAGTATTACATGGTCTGAGAAAGAGACAGTGAAAAAGGATAACTATTAAGGATGAACAAGCTATGGAGGGATAGAGATAAAAGTGACTGATTTTGGGCCCAAGGGGTGGTGAAATACTTTCAGTACTGCATACAGGTACAATAAGTCTTTTCAGGCAGTGTACAAAGTTACAGTTCTCTACTCAATCTCTTTTGTCACTGTGTTGCTTTACCAAACCTTATTCAACTGGCATGTTTAGTCATTTAATTGCCATACATGTAATTCAAAACATAATTTCAATTTCCTCTTCCTCTTAAAGTCCATGCCACTGTAGCATATGAAGGACTATCAATTGCATATTTACATATTGCCACAGGATAAAATGTCTGGTCAGTAATGTACAATTTTTCAAGTGATGCAAACATCTTCCTGAAATAAAAGATCTATATAATTCAAAAGTTGCAAATATTCACATAATGAACAATTTCAAATTTGGCTACTGAGAGGGTTTTGCAGCTAGGTGATATGAACAATATATGGAATTTTTTCTGAGCTATTTTCTCATCCCACAACATTACTTAAAATATGAGGAGATGTCCAGTTCAGTGTAGAATCTTATAAAGTACTTTCTTGACTTTCTTTTATTACAGCTGAGCAAAGTCTTTTATTTTAATGCATACAAATTTCAATAACTCTGCACAACTTTTATACTTTAAGTAAATTTATAAGCATGGCAATTGATAAGATTACAACCACAATCCTGATGGATCAAATAATTCATAGTAATGGTGTGGGACCAGAATATGACTCTTTATCTGCTTGAACAGATGTGTTTAGTAGTCCTCAAATACTTTTGGAGACATCTAGCATTATTTAACTTAATTTTATTAATATAAGGCAGTCGCCATGCAGAAACTACATTAATCACTCCACAAGGAAGAAGCAGGCAGGAAATCTCTCCCTCGGTTCACATGTGTAGGGGGTATATAGAAAGTTTCTCAGTTGGCGTTAGCTTCTTCTTGTAGGCGTGACCAATGTCTGTCCATATCAAGAATATCTTAGAGAAAATGCCAACACATTAAGCAAATGCAAAGACCCACTACCTTCACTCTTCAAATCTTTGAGAACAAAATCAAATACTGTACTGTAATATCTGTGAAGTGAATATTAAAAAGGAATAATATCTATTCAATTAAATTAATCTCAAATCGTATAGTGCCAGGCAATATCGAGTATTGGACACTGTATTACAAAGAAATCCTTTTTGAGAAATTTATGGTAAAAGCATTGAGGCAAGTAATGTAAATTTAATATAGGAGACCAGGGCATTAAAAAGTAGAGAATGCTTTATTTGGGTAATGTAAAAATATATATCTGAGATTCTTGAATATCTGACAAGCAAATGGGATGGTAAAAAAAAGGAGGGGAAAGCTCAAGCATGGGCACCCGAACAGAACAGAGCTTCATCAGTCTTTCATTCATTTAGAGGTATGGATGGACCATAAGCAAAAATTCATGGGCTAAGCAATGAAAGATGACTAACATAATGGTCCCAAATATTGACTATGGAGCCATTGTGCCAGTCATCATCACTACCATAGCCTATGACTTTTTTTTGTTCAATATGATCCTAAAAGAAATGTACAATAAACAGCTCAGGGATGCTAGATGTCTCCACAAGTAACCAGGGAAAGCCAAACACAACCATACATGACACCTAACGTATCAGGCAAGCCACACAGAGTCTGGTGGGTGCTATGCAATCGTGATGACAAAATGCACCACATTTCATGCACATGATCATGGCCTTCATGTTGCAAGGGCAGCCATCATCATTGGCTTCATTCTTGCCATGAGGAACCATCATGTGGAGACCCTGGGTCATGGGTGCTGCCATTATGGGTGTCATGCCATTCATGCATCCACCCTGAGGTACACCGTGCATGTTGTTCATTGTCTGCATGTTCATGTTATTCATTGGTTGCTGCATTGTATTCATACTATTTCCTGGTTGCATATTACTCATGTGTTGTTGTTGTTGTTGCTGCTGCATGTTATTCACCATATGCATGTTGGGCCTCATGGGCATGTTTGTATACTGTGGAGGTGCTTGTTGTTGTGCTGGTGACTGGTGATACTGAGGTCTAATTTGAGACATAGAAGGTGTGTATGCAGTGGTTTGCATTGGTCCTACTAGGGTGTTGTTATTGTTGTTGTTGTTGGAGCCTGAAGTCATTACTACTCCACTCTGTATATACCCACCGCCCCCTCCCGATGCACTGACCATACTGGGTCTCACCATACCAGCAGTAGCGGTCGTCACAATAACCGTCTGACCGCCACTCCCACCATGACCACTGCCAACTATGTCTGGGTTATCACCAATTGAATTATCCACATAACTTGTATTAATAGTAGGAGGAGGAGGAATCAGAGGTGCTGCCCCAGCCCGTGTTGTGACAAGTTGTTGGTCACTGTCACAGCTACTTACACCTGAACTGGGGTCACCTTCGGATAAAAAATGTTGACCTGCTGAAGTGAGGATGGTGGCTGTAGGGGGTGACCCCTGGGCACTGCTGCTGGTCTGCACCACAATCCTGGGCCCCACACTGGAGGGCCGGGGAGATAGGGCCACCATTACCCCACTCTTACTGGGTGGGGCACTCGACGCTCTAGGCGGATCCTGTTGAGTGCCGTCGGTAATGATACAGTCTCCGTTGGCGGTGGCAGTGGGCCTGCTGCCAAGCCTCACCACTTGCAGCCCTGACACTGGCATCCGTACCACAATGGACTTGCCAGAGGTGGTTGGGCGAAGGATGGTTATAGGCCGTGGTGACATTACTGGAGGGGCCATACTTCCCTCGCTTGTGTCCGACTGTGAGGGATAATGACAACATAGAATCAATTTTAAATATGACTGAATTGACATATGACATTCATCAATATTATATTTGTATTTAGAATGTTATAAGAAAAACTGAAACTTTCATTGACCTATCCAGTGTTAGAAGCCTCATTCTCCTCCAGGAGTACCAATAATCATGAGACTGGCTAAAGTACAGACCACAGAAAGAGGCTTAATCGTTGGGACAGCTATCCTCATCATAAAGGGTCCACCCTCTCCTTACTACAGGGATACCTAATGATGGGGGTAATTTCCCCATCCACAACAGGGATAATCATTGTAGAGATACAATATAGGTTGTGATATGAAGACAGGAAATTTTGAGTTGAGATATATGAAGTATTGTGTGCATTGTATAGCTTTGGTTGATCTGATATTCCAATTATAGGAGACGGAAAGAAATGTAATCAGTAACCAAGGTCTGGGAAATACAAAGGAGTCCAGGCAATCCAGGGAACCTCACAATTCTACAGCAATACTGTAGTACCTTCCTGAGAAGGCACTATTAAATAATGTTGCTTCTAAATGACATTCACAACTCATAATAACCCACTGAAGAGTATAGGAGTTCATGGATGGGCTACCCTAACCAGTCCTTGTGATTACTAGGAGGGTGTCAACTTTCACTAATGCCAATAACATTATGTCTAGTAAAATTTTAACCACAATGGAGATTTGATTTAAACTGTTAATTCTAACACCATACAATAAAAACTCAGATTGCTATATTCCTGTTAATATGATGTATGCTGTCTTAAAATATTATCAATGGTTAAGAATAATATACTGATAGTGTATTAAATTACTCTGAACATTCACATTTATAACTTTTGTATGAAACAATTTGCATTACCATACCATATACAGTACTGCTGAAAAATGTGTAGTATAATAAAGTAAAAACCATACCTGTATAATGTAACTATATCAAGTATGAATATATATTGGAAACAACCCAAAAGTGCAGCAGTTGAATATCCTCAAAGGCATAATTTTAGTTCTTTAATTCAAGTCTGGCATAAAGTGACGATGACAAGATGAACTGCAATGATTGTTTACATACACCAAGTTCTATTAAATGCAACGTACAGTATACCAACTTCACCGGACAATATTTTAAATTGGGCCCACAAATATTTGTCTATTAGAGATGATGGCTATTATCAAATTTGATGCATTAGAAAAAAATTTATAAACATATCAAATAGTATATTCTTTATGGTACCTACATGACTGCTGTTAAAATGAATATACAGTAGGTTCGCCCACTGCGCGTTCTCAATGAGCGATTCACCTTATGTGCGAGGAACCCCAAATCAGCACCTTTTATTTTCTTATGCGCGATACTTCCACAGAAAGCATTTTTGTGGCCAAGAGTGGCCCAGATCCGCAGCCATTCCCTGAAGAGAGTCTAAATCCGGGTTCCGGGTGAAACTAGCCGCTCCCCAAAACCCACGCTATAACCAGCCGCTCCCCCCAGCCGGCTTCTCCCTCTGACTTAGTCAGTCTCCCGCTCCATCGCGTCCTGTGTACGGTACCCCCCTTTCCATTGTCGCCGATTAGTAGCCTCCAACCTTACACCCTACCAACGAACACCTGCCTTCACCATGCCAAAGGTCGAACGTAAGAAGAACTTGCTGTCGCACGCTCTGAAGCTTCAGGTGATTAAGAAGGAGGAGGGAAGAGGAAACATGTTGATAGGCAAAGAGTTTGAGCTGGCAGAGTCTACCGTACATACAATATAGAACAGGGACGCCATTAAGCGGAGTGTGAGGAGTTATGGTGCTGCTTCTTTCGACGGCTGAAGTCATGCTAATAACCCAGCAATCATTTTGATGGAGCGGTATCTCTCGATCTTCATTATGCGTAAGGAAAAAGAGGGAGTTGCATTATCTTCACATTACGTCAGGGACCAGGCCAAACTTTTCTATGCAGAAGCACAGAGTAAGCTTGGAGTGGAAAAGGACTTTGTAGCGTCTGTGGGGTGGTTCATGCGCTTCCTTAAACGTAAGGACTGAAGCACGCAAAGTTTACTGGTGAGCGTACATCTGCTGACGATGAGGCTGCCTCTGACTACCCAGAGGTGCTGAAAGGGATAATCGACGATGGAGGCTACAGTCGCCATCTTACCAACAATGTGGACGAAAAGGCACTGTATTACACGGCAATGCCAAAGGGAACATACATTTCAAAACACCACAAACAGGCCCGAGGGAGAAAGATGGACAAGAGTAGAATCACCGTTACGTTCACAGTTAACGTTATGGGTTCCCACAAGCAACGACAGCAGCTCGCCCTCGGTGTTATAAGAACTTGAGAGATATGGAGGACAGTGGTGTTTATTGGTATAAATCGGAGAATGGTTGGATGACATCTGTTACCTTTAGTGACTGGCTGAAAAATCACTGCATCCCAGGTGGTAAAAGGAAGGCAAGAGACCTAGGAATTCCCTTCAAAATACTCCGCATTATGGACAACACCCCCAGCCACCCGTCCTGGTGAGAAAATCTACATGCAGATTGCCAGGTTGTCTTCTTACCACCATGGACAACTTCTCTTATGCAGCCGCTCGACCAAGAGCTCATTGCAACGGTGAAGCAGTTCTACTGTCAGCAAGTGTATTCCTACCTGAGGAGTTCAACTGAGACTAAAGTGGAGCTGGCTACAATGGAGGAGATGGTAATGAGTGACAGCGAGACAGAAGACAACTCAGACACACCACCACCCTCTGCTAACCAGCACGAGGACAACAACAACACCACACTACCACCCTCACCACCACCAGTAGAGATGTCAGTTATGATATTTTGGCATCAATCCACAGTAAAAAATACTGACGACTTCCTATTAACAGCCAGGGACAAAGACAGTGAGGCAACAGTAAACCAAGCTTGGCACCTCCTTGTCCCAAACCTCTGTGCCCCACCACCAGAGACAGCCATTCAGCCTTTGGCAGAGTCATCAACGTTGGCGACTGCTCAACAAGTCCCAGGTTTACAAGAATTGACGCTGCAAGAGGTGCAAGAAGCTCCCTCAAGCATCGAACAACAAGATCCATTTGAGATTCTGGAGCATGTGAAGAGGCTGACACAGCACTACAACCCCAAGAACTGCAACAACAACCACAACTGCAAGTTATGGAGACTGAGTTACCCGTAGGCATGCTCGGCCACATGCTATGTGCTTTGGATAAGTTCAAACACAAGATGAAGACTGCAGAAATCTCCCAGCAGCGAACCAATGAAATAATGTTTGGTCTTGACAAGCTGTTCCAATATTACACTGACAGGCGCAACACTGAAATAAGCGAAAGGAAACAAAGCCTAATCACTTGTTACCTAGACTGCAACAGGCAGAACAGGCAAGAAAAGCAAGAACAATAAGAGGATGAACAAGAGATCAATGATAACGCTTCAGTTGTGTCCACCCTTGACTTTGAAGGGTTTATGGACAAAGTGAATGAGATCGACATTGAACGAAGTTCTAGTGGGAGCGGTGGTGTGGTGGCGGGTGAGGGTAGTAGCGGCGTGACCTTGGGAGGTGCAGTGGGGACCCCAACCCCGTTATAGTGTCACAGCCAGCCTCGGAACCCTATCTCACATTTCTAGTGTGCTTTAATACTACTATTTTTTTGGTAAGAACTTATATTCATTGCTACTGTGACTCATAATCAAATCAGTTACAGTACCAAATACAGTACTTTAACCTGCATATTGGCATATAAGATCTTTGTAAATTGTCAGTGTGAGGCAGTGGCTGCCCATAAGTAATTTTCTCCATATAAACATGTATTCAGACAAAGCGTTTTCCCTCTAAGCGAGCGCCTCTGTCGCCCAAATAGGTGCGCAATAGGCAAACCTACTGTAATAGACTTTCTTCTTTTAATATCCATCAATGTGAAGACTTTCATAGATGGGGATTTTGTTTTCATTATACTGTAGTTCTTTACAGTATATCATATAACCTCATATTACGTGATCAGATATTTGCTAGTCATACATAATATAAACATGAAGTATATTTTAAACCAGGTTTGTATATTGGTATTTGGCATTGTGAATGAGTGAAAATCAAATAAACCGTCTCCATAGTAACTCGCTATAAGTGTCTGACGGGTCTAATAAGACTTATGTGTCTTAAGGTAAGTATTTATATTTTTACTCAATGACTGCAAACTATCATTGTAACGGGTTATGACTTACATAACCTTGAGTACCGTGGAGATTAATTGAAATAATGGAAGGTGTTGGTTACTATATTAAGGTACTTGGGGATTATTTTCTTTGTGAAGAAGTATTGTGGTTTATACACTGACATTTTATGTTTCCTTTGCATCCATGCCATATAATATTCCTATATATAGTGACTCGAGTGTTAGGATGAAGAAATATAAAATGATATTCACTTGACTCTATGTAACTGATGGAGATTATTTGAATACTCAACAAGCATAGGTTAGACTATCGGATCACTATGGAAGCCGTGAATATTGATAGTTTCTGTACTTAAGACACCATACATGGATATATCTGGAAAACAGATAAAATTCTCATTAGCATTCGACACATCTATAGCACGAACGGTACTCATTGCATAATATACTGAAATAAATTTTTACTTTATCCTAGTTACAAAAAACAGCAACACTCTCAACATACCACATATAAAAAGTATAAGAGAATTCTACATTATTTGTAAAATTTACTGACTGAAGATGCTCCTCATGCACAAAGCTTCGAAAAACTGACATGTACCAACGAAGCTCAAAGCACAAAGAAACTGCATGAAGGACATTGCTGGCAAAGTTGTGGGCATCAGTTCTTGAAGTGGGTCATTAACTGGGGACAAACTGGATGCAAACGATTCTTCCAAATTGTGGCGTGAAACAGCTCCCCTCAGTAAATGTGCTGTTTTGTGACTGTGTGCAAGTACAAATTGCCTTCAATTTACCAAGTTAAAAATCCATCACATATGAAGTGGCAACAAAGACAGACACAAGAGCTCCAGGGCTTCGGTGACTCATTACCCTAATTCAAAATCTTATGGGCTATGTTGTTGGCAATATAGAGACTGAATGGCATTCAATTAAGTGAGGAGACACATTGTCCCTGACCATATTATTTCAAAAGATGAAATGAGGCAGAACTGCTAAGTCCTCCTTATAAAGGCACTGTCAACTATGCTAAGCTCTTCCTATCCTTTAAAAAAGATTCATGCTCCATGCTTTCCATGTAAGAGTATCCATGTACAGTATATCTTTTGACCAGTAATGTACCGCTTGGAGCAAACTCCGAGTTTTTCAGTACAGTATTAGCTAATTTAGAAATCATGCCAAAAGAGAAGAGAGAAAAGTGGGAAAGTTTTCCCAAACTGGAGCTACAGTCAGTCCGTGCACTGAAGTCCATTCAAAATAGTAATTAGAGAATGAAATACAGGGTGGCCAGGCATTAAATGATTGTAATCATACTACATTACAATGACATGGGGTAACTTGAGATAAAGGGAGACTGATCATCCCATGTTTATAAGGATTCTTAACATTATTATATTGAATGGACTAAATCGTTAAGAAGACAATACATACAGTATTAATGCAACTACTGTACATAGAAAAGTAACAGATGTTTCTAGAGTGTGCTAGCAATAAACATAGCATACCTAAAAAAGTGCACAAAAACATGCTATGCAATAAATAGGGTGCATGCAACAGTTTATTATGGGGATAAGATGTGATGTGAAACTAAAGGGTACTGATTCCTCAAAACAGTGCCACAAAACATAAAGTCCACCTAATATTCATGCAGTGGTTTATTTCTTGCCACAATCAGGAGGAATCAATAGCCTACAATTTGCTTACAACCTTTCATATCCCTTAAAAACACAGGGGAACATGCCCATCCCTCAAGAATGACAGTTATTGCTAATTTTGACCAAACGTATGTGCAGCTTCCACTGTACAGCCAGTTACTTTTAAGCTATAAGTACTACACCTTCTTTTTGCTCTGATGATATGAGTGGAAATTGTTATGGAAGAAAGGTATGTACAGTCACAAGCCATAGTTTCATTAGCTCGCTTGAAGAATACTTCAAGTGTCATAGCAAGCTGTCCTTTTTGTATGATGACTTACTGATTCACTACAGAGATACTGATGTACACACTGAAGTTTGCCATGAGTATTCCAGTATGCACATATACAATACAGTAATACATGATCAACAGAGTACTTTAGTTCAATACTGCATCACTTTTGTTTGTGTTGGCAGAAACTATGGCTTATTACCGTACATTACAATTACCTACAACTTTCTGCGACACTTGGTAGTCTACAAGCTAAAATGTGTCTGAACCCATGTCATGGTTTCAGAGTATTATTTTCATTAAAGCTTGCAGATTACCATTTACAGCAGACCTTTTGCGGGCGACTGCAACTTTCGTTGTTAGAAAGAGGTAAATGTTAGCAAATTGGAGATCACTAGTTATTCCAAAATGTGCCACAAATAAATTACCAATTTTGAGGTGGCCAGTTTCTGGCCTAAGTTTGGAGCAATCAGCAATCTCCAGCTTAGCAACAACATTCTACCTTCATTAATGATACCATCAGCTATATCTTTTAAGTAAGATGAGACTGGATGCATAAACAAGAGGCCACTATGAAGCTGACACTGATGCTTATGATGGCAGTCTCTCACCTGCAGCAAGAGGGGCCTGGTATTAGACAAGCATACTGAAGTTGGAACAGATGCCAAGTGAGGTGACTGAGAGTTGATGGAGGCTCCAAAACTGAGCGGGGAAACTGGGGAGGGGCTGAGAGGGGTGGTGGGTGGAACAGGGGTTGTTGGGGGAGCTAAGGAGGAGGAGGAGGAGGCGGAGGGGTGTTGGGACTGAGGTCTAGAGGTGGGAAGAGGTCGGGTGTCTGAGGGGATGGACACCAGCAGTGGACCGCTGCCGCTGCCACCCGTGTGTAGCACCATTAAATGACTGTTACTGTTGGTCCCACAGGAGGCTTGAGAAACAACCACCATGGCAGGGGGGTTGTGTGAGTCACCACTAAAGCAGTTTATAGTACCAAGGTTGTTCTCTCGGCAACTTCCAACAACTGTGTTTTCATTAGATACACTTTTGTTGCTGACAGTATTATTGATAACACCATTGTCCAATCCACTCTGCCCCGATACAATGACACTAGCATGTGCAATATTTGTTAGAGAACTAGTATCTCTGATAGCACCACCACCACCACAAGCTAAGAAAGGTGCATTATCCACCAGGAAAGCAGAGGTTCTAGTGGTTGGAGAAGCAGATACCTGGGAGGTAGCAAGCTGCGGTGTCACCATCTGCCGTAGGACAACTGTTCCCGCAGGAGCAGTCGCCACAGCAGCAGCAGCAGCAACAGAAGTATTTCCTTGAGTGAGAGTGCCAGCAGCACCAGCAGCAGCAGGGGAGGCTACAGTCCCCACTGGAAGGGTCACCTGACGCACCGTACGTCCGCCACTTGTCATAATCTGAGCCGTTGGCACTGGTGTACCAACATTACCACTGCTACTACAATTGGCGGCAACAGTTTTGACAACAGTGAAGGTTTGCACCTGTGATGGTGCTGCCTGAACTACCAGGTGACTATTGTTATTGCTGCCGCTGCTGCTGCTGCTGCTGATGTTATTTTTGCTGCTGCTGCTGTTGACATTGGTGCTACTGCTGACAACCTGTGCTCCAGAGCTGCTTAGTGTAGAAGGCTTCACCTCTGCCAGCAGTGACGCTGGAGACTTGAGCTGAGCTTGTAATTGGTCCCGATTAGGACTGTTGGCAATGACTGCCTGAACAATCTCATAAGATCTCTGGATATTCACACCTCCAGGAGTTCTGGATTTTGTCACTTTGAGTGTCATGGTCCCACCACCTGGCACACCCTGGAAATGAGCAGCAAAGAATACAACAAGTCCAGCAAATGTCTACCAATACTTACTACAAATTACAAGTGTGACAACTTACTATCGCCCATTCATTATAACAATGAATTATAATACTGTATAACAAGACAGATTACACAGCACATGAAACCATTAAATGAGGAGAGGTTTTCTTGACAATATTTTTGTCATTGACTATAAGAAACGGCAGTAAAACCTTGTCAACAAAGGCTCCTCTTAATATGATCTTTTCATTTACAATACTGTATAACTCACTCAGACATTATCAAGATTTTTAATAATTTGAATACTCAGATGAATACTAAGTTAAGTACTGTATATCATCCAGAATGCTCCTTGGGAAAATGAAAAATACTTCCCTATTACTGTATATCAATGATAAAACATTTTTATTTTTCCATGAGCCTTCCCAATACATCTAAAAGGAAGATAAGGATTCTTTGCAGTTATAATGAATGGAGTATACAACTATAAGTGCAGGAATACAGTTTTCATACTACTGTACAGTATAGAACATCTAACTACAGTACAGTACAGTATATGTGAAATAGCTATACGAGTGGAGGGTATGGAGACAACTTTTAGTCTACATTATACTGAAGTTACTAAAATAGATATTTCTAGCTTGGCTGATTTAAAACTACAAGGATCATTACAACAGGTGAACCTGACAAGGTAAAATTTTCTCATCCACCAAAGTCTTTGATGTACTATCGTGGACAAAAATACCGGCCACCCCTTCTGACTTGAGAGAGAGAGGAGGTGAGATCAACAGTGTTACCAGCTCAAATCAAGTTTCTCAGTCAGGAGGTGAGCGATATATTTTTGTCCACGATAGTACATAACACTCAGGTTTGGAAAATGCATAAATGGGGGTGTATATATTGAACTTACACTGCATTTAAAATGTAAATTGTTCTATTTCATCGCATCAGTCAGAAGACTGAATCCTGAATACTGAGCAGGAATGCTAATAATTCATTATTCTTCAAGTGGAACATACACATCTCCTTCTTCAACAATGTAACTATAATAGCCTATAGTAGCTATTAAACAGTTTTTATGAGAAAGCTGGGAACTTTGAACCTACACAGGCAGAGCACAGTTAAGCTCCAGTCACATTAGTCACTAGTACCACTGAACAGGGCAGTTCTGTCAGGGTTGGAGGCCAGATGTAGCCTTACTTATCGAGGCAAATGGTCACACTGGACAGAGAACCATCCATCTAGTCCTGGACAAATCCCACTCTGCCATCAGATATAAACATAACAACAACTGCAGAGCAATGGATGGCTCTTGCTGTGATGGCCATGGCAACTTGTTTGCAAGTTTACAAACATGAAAATCAAAAAGAAAAAAAACAAGGAGGAGAATGGATGAGGCCATGGAAGACGTCAGGTCAAGCTAGTGTGCAGTCATTGTGTTATACAGTATCTATTTGTGCAGTCAGTGATCACTGATCCTCTTGGGAAAATAAATTTTCTCTTATATTATGATAATATATTATCCATATTTTATACTACATGAATAATTTGCTTTTAGATGTAATTGTAAATACTGCAGTATCTTGATACCTTTTGCTGCTCACTCACTCCTCCCCAAGACATACCGCCCAGAGAATAACGCTCTAGACTGCCCACCCAGGGGTAGAAGTGAATAGTGTGTCAGCAGTTTTACATGCTTGAGATAGAACTTATTGTGCTTTGACATACTGTACAGTAGAAGATATGTGGTGGAACAGTAGGTTTAATTCCACAAGAGATGTTGTTTGACAACCTTTTCATCTTTAGTTACTTTTACCTCTTCTATTATCCTTCCTCTTCATTGCTTTTCTTTCAAATTATAATACATCGCATTACCTCCATCTCTGATGACACATAAACCCAAGTTAAATATTCTGTTGGTATAACTCTTTTCCATAATGCTAATATTGTACATAAAAGTAGTGGCACAATGAGTTAGGGCTGTGAAACATGTAACTATGCTCACCATGTGCGGGGTATTGAGCCCCAAAAGTGTTAACGAGTAAGCTGAAGTACTGGTATATAAATTGGAAGCCACTGATAAGAATGCAATAAATGCTCAACCAAAACATGTTCTCAATCTGTACTGAATATCTAAACTCATGGCCTCGGAAGGTGTACACATTGCCACTCCAAATAAAGAGTTAAAACTATAATATAACCAAACCAAGAAGTGTCTGGGAATAATCACAAGCTGTTGTCAACTTCTTGAATCTTCAAGAAATACACAAAGGGCCATTCTTTGGCACCTATGCAAAGGCTAAATAAATAGCCTCCACTGGATAATGGTCACTTCAGAAATAAGAGAAAACCCACAACAGTAATAACAATACCATCTCCATTAAAAAAAATATAATAAATTAAAATAATCTATTTGGGTGTAGAGGTGTTGTGCAAAAAAGAAATACATGGCAGTGGTATTATTAAAACAAAGAGATGCCATTGCAAGTTTATCACAAAATGTGGAAGGTCATAAAGGTGTAACTAAATCTATTCATGCCTACAAATAGCTCACACAAAAAAGGCAAAATGTGAGGATTCTATTGCTGAATGAAATAATCCAGCTTTAACTGACGTTCAACTGATAAGGATTGCTGCAGTTTCTCTCATTGTTTTAATATGTACCACCACCATTATAGTGAGTAGACAAGCTCTGCGAGATATGGTAAATAAGCCATGCAGTGGAAATTCTGGAAAACATCAGGAAGTACAGAAGTTACAGCTGTATCAGGAAGATTCTTACTTTCCTGTAAAAAGTTTCCATCAAATTACAACGGCCTCATTGTTGATGGATATACCTTCTGAAGAGAAGTTTCAATGAGGACTTTCTGTTAACGTTTCTTCAGGTCAAAGGCACCTATCCTTTTGCTCTTTCAGGAAGTAACAGCATGACATCAACAAGTAAAAGAGCATTCAACTGAGGGACATACCTACGGAAAAGCCAAGTATGCACTACAATTGTAACCACCCCTTATTTCACCCTCACTCTTACAAAAAAAACTATATAAAATAAATTATATAAAAATACAACCACTGTATCCATTCTTTACCGTGATGTTTTATCTAGAGCCACAAAAATTCAATCACTTCTTGGACTCATAATGCCCATTTATTTTGTAAAGTTTGATAAAATTTCATTGCTAATTTTTTTGAGATACAGTATCTGGTTCACTAATCCAGTACTGGTATATTTTGTACACTGCAAATACAAAATCCATTTTTGTAATAACATGTGGATTAATAATGGGTGAAGGGAAAAAAAATTCACATGATAGGTAGGAGTGCAAGATATTTGCTTGAAGATGGTATACATATCATGGTTGGCAACTCAGTACTTGTGGGAAGGGAGTAAAGAATTTTGTGAGTTTGGAAGGGGAAGTGAATGTGGGTGTGACCCATTTTTCTGGGTATTTTGCCTCTCTCTTTCATATTTTTTATCTTTGATTCTTATTACTTGCACAGAGGAAAATAAAACAAAATTAAAACTCCACATACAACACACTAGTCTAACCGTCTAAAGGCTTCGTATAAGGAGAGATAAATTAAGAATACCAGGTAGTTGTATTTCAATGGTTGGCTGAATACTGTATTTAGATACACTGAAGGCTGTTTGCACATGTTACGCATTAATTATTGAAATTCTTTGGTTTTGTAGTGTACGTCAAGAAATACTCCACTGGGTATGTTCAGATCCACTCATAATGGATGGCATCAACTTACATCAACTGGATTATCCACTAAATCTAGTACCGTTCAACTTTATTCTCTCCAGCGGTTTCAACTAGTAGGTCACTTACCAAAGGTACGGCAACACTTTCTGCACACAAATATTAATGGGGAAAGAAAAAAGGTTGATAAGAATCTGTGGGTGAAAGTAAAACCACAAACTGCTATAAATACACAAAAATTGTACTTACCTGAGATACAGCTTTGACATTCTTGAGTTTTGAGGTGACTGATGCAGCAGAAGAGGTTGAGATTGTAACCACCCTGGCACCCTGACTGATGGAAGGTGTGGCCGCTGAGACTTCAACTGGTCTGGCTGGTGTTGCAACCACCACAGTGCGAGTCACTGGTGGACTGGTGGAGTGGGTGATGGCAGGCATTGAGGGTGACACCACCTGCACCACTGGGGACAGTCTCGAGGGTGGTGGGGTTGGTACGGGTGACACTCTCTTCCCAGGAGAAGTTCTGGCTATCGGTGACAATGGTGGGATTTGTTGCATCACCTGTTGTGTGCTGAGAGACTGTGAGGGTGTGCTACTGACTAATACCATGGCTGCTGGTTTGCCAGAACCAATTGGCCTGGTGGCCTGAGACACTACTGTGGACCCAATCACCTTGGCACTGGTGGACACTGTTCTCACTGATCCCAAAACCTGGGTCACCGTCACTCTCGCTGGTGGGAGGTGCGGCGTAGTTCCCTGCTTTGAAATATTGAAGTTAGCGAGGTCTGTACTTGACACACAAATTTTCTTTGTGGGAATAGCAGTGGTTACAGGTACTGGGTCTTTTCTTTTCAGCCCTTCTTTTGCAACTCCACTATTGTCTACACTTATCACTTGAGTTTGCAGAGATACCGGTAACCTGTCACTGACCGAGAACACTGGATGGCTTGCACTTGTCACTGCACTTACACTGCTTCTACTGGGTAACACTGACACTGAACAAGGAGCTATAGAGATGGAGGTGGAGACAGAGGAGAGAGATGTGGCTACAGATGCCAAGGAAAGGGGAATGTTCGAGACAGATGCAGGAACAGAACTAGGCAACACACCCAGCGAGGGGGAGGTTGTGGTGAGGATAGTAGTGGGTGAAGGAACTGGTGTGGTGGTGGAGACAAGTGCTGGAGATGACGATCGTGCTAGTGTTGATGACGAGCACAGCAGCTGTGGTGATGACCTTAAAGGTTGGAAAGTGCTGCTCATGAAACTGGAGGAGCAGCTGACTTGCTGCTGCTGCTGCTGTTTTTGTTGTTGCTGCTGCTGCAGTTGTTGTTGTTGTTGTTGTTGTTGTTGCTGCTGCTGCAGTTGTTGTTGTTGTTGCTGCTGCTGCAGTTGTTGTTGTTGTTGCTGCTGCTGCAGTTGTTGTTGTTGTTGCTGCTGCAGTTGTTGTTGTTGTTGTTGTTGTTGCTGCTGCAGTTGTTGTTGTAGTTGTTGCTGCTGCTGCTGCAGTTGTTGTTGTTGTTGCTGTTCCTCAGCAATTTTCTTCTCCCTGAGTGCTCTCCTGGCAGCCCTCCTCTCTGCCCGACGCTGGTCGGTGTTGGCCACATGCTGCAGGACCTTGGTCAGCTGGAGGAGGTGTGCAGCAGTGAAGGAGGAGGTCTGGGCTGGGGACGCACAGGTGAGGTCCGGGGGTGAGGCAGGGTAGGTGTCACCAGATGGGGAAGACGGGCTGCTTACACTACCTTCACCCTCCAAGCTGCACCAGGACTGCTTCACTCCCCACAAAGGCTCAAAGTGTGCCACCTGGATATGTACACAACAAACATTTATGAACTTTATGACAATGGCTGATAACTTTGGTATCATTCTTTACAGTTATTCTTTTCTAAAACAATGACAGAGAAGCTATGTATTTTTTACTAGCTCATAGCAAATTAATTATTGCAGTAAAGTTTTATATGGTCTACAAGGTAAAAACTTTCAAATTAGCAATTACAATATATAAGTGATGTTTTATAAAGAGTACTTGGAGTAATATCAGATACCATACAGTAATCTAAAATATTAATGATGTCAGATTCACTACTTGAAATTAGTTATGGAACAAGTTAAAATTATATTGTCAACCTCTGGGTCGTGGAGTCTTCCCAACTGAGGAATATTGTGTGGCATTAGCAGCACAGAAATACATTATGTATATCACCATGTGGTTAAATTGCATTAGGTATTGGTAAAATGAAGACTGATTCCTCCAATAACAGGAAACACTTTCTATACAGAGTTGGTCAATCTCCTTTCATGGTTGGGAGAAGTAGTGACTTTCAATCTTCCAACAATTTATTATTACCGTACTCCCCCAAAGAAAGTAACAATCGAGTCAGTAAGAAAAGTGCTCTGGAGCCAAAAGAGTACTATACCTTCCATGGATCCAGTTTTGTGCGTTCCTTCTCAGCCTCAACCTTAAGCTTGATTTGGTTGTCATGAGTAAACTCTCCCTCACCTAGACGACATCGCCACGACTCACAAGCTCGTCCAAAGAACTCATTACTGAGCCCAGTGGGTGTAAGTCTGGAGAGGGAAAGTACCGGTATGCATGAGTACAGCCGCTAAAAATGAAAGCTAAACATGTCAAAATTTAAAAGAATTAATTACCTGGACTAAAAGGAAAGGTATGGTACAAACAAAATAGTATACAGCATATTTCACAGTGAGTTTCAAGTATAACACTTTCACAACTTACTTCAGAGTGTCATCAGTCCCTACTGACTGATCCACCAAAGGCAAGAGCTGAATGAGTCTGTGTTGGTAGGCTGGGGGAAGGGTGGAGAAGGTGTGCTTGTTGAGGATGGCACGCAAATTTACCCCCGCCAAGATGGAGTCCGGAGTTTCCAAGTCAACATTGCCTTCCTTGGTCTGGGCCAGCTGGGCTGCTGCAGAGAGTTTCCGCTGAGATCTGTTGACAAAGGTATACCACATAGTACAATTTGGTGTCTGTCAATATTTCCTAGATTTCTAACAAGATTCTCCTTTGTAGACAATAATATAAATGACTGAATTTTTATGCACACTGGCATGAATTCCCATACATCAGCAAACTAATGAATATACTCGACATCAATTCCTTCCTACCTTTTGCGAGGCTTGAAGCCTGGGATGGTGGCGAGGTAGGTCTGCATCGTGGTCATGGCAGGGGAAGAGGTGTCCCGTGCTGAAGGTGACGACTGGGAGGCTGGCACTCGCACCACTCGTGATGCTGACACAAATACACAAGTAATTTTACACCACAGAAAAATGTTGGTTGATTTTCATTCATCATCACCAACAAAAATGGTACCAATGACTGCAAAAGCTAGTTTTACCAAAGTGAATTATTGATGACAAAATCTCTACCTGACATCATAACCCCATGAATGTGGCTATGAACAAATCGCTCAATTCTCTGCTTATACAAACAACTTTCTCCAAGTCTCACACTTGTCTTCCATACACCTTTCAATTCAATCCTTTCACTTTACCCAAGTCAGCCCCTCCCCCTCTTCCCCACACCTAAAGTAGTTTAAATCTTTTTAAGTCTCTCACTTTCTATTCATTCCACATGGTCAAACCACCTCAGGATCTTCCTTTCTGACACATCCTCATTAGTCAACCTGTCCATCTAATTAGTTACCTGGTGTGCCTGCAGTAAGATTGTTGGAAAACGACCCAGTCTGAGAGATGTTTGTCATCTGTAAGGAGCCTGAGTTATGAAGGTTGAGTCCACTGGTTGCTGCCGCCGCTGCATTATTATTGGCGATGCGAGTGCTGACCCTTGTGGCTTGGACCGGATGATGATTACTTGATGCACAGGCTTTGTTGGCCAGCCTGGTACTTGTGATGTTGGACTGAGTAGGTGAGTGTGTCATCTTGCTGGTTGTCCTACACATGGGTGGTGAGAGTGAAGTGGCATCAAGTGCTGTGGTCGACGGGGATTTAACAGACACATGTGGGAGAGAAGAGGTTGGGGCAGTGATGGGGATAGAGGGGATGGCACTGGTAAGGGTGGTGGCAGAGAGGAGCGTGGTGGTAGTAGTAGTGGCAGCACTGGCAGTAGTTGTTGTCATGGCTAGAGAGGTGTTGGTGGCAGAGCTTGTACTCAAAGTTGTTGAAGTTGCAATTGTTGTTGCTACTGCTTGCACTGACTGAGTAGCAACAGCAGGGTTGGGTGAAGTTGCTGCCACTGTCTTCATGGTCACTCGGGTTATGGGTGGTGAGTTACCGGCAGCGATGGAGGTGTTGCGACGCCGTCTCCGTGCCTGCTGGCGGAGGGCATGCTTGCCTGCCGCTGCCGGATACGACATACGCCGCACCACTGCTCCGTTCATCTGGAATGACAAAATGTGAAATGCAGACTTCATTATCATAATATATTGTGTGTGAAGAAATTTGAACCAAATTTTATACATGCAACTCCACACATGCTTATATCCCTTCACAAGCCAGTTTCACAATTAGTATGGAAATGGGTTTCTAGACTGTCACTACTCCACTTGTGTAGAGGCTGGATCCTGATGTGAACTGTAACACTGTCTTCATGTCATTTAATACTATGAGATGTGAGTATAATAATGATATACAGAGAAAATTAAAAAAGGATCTTGTCAGACTAATACAGTACTTAACAAATGTGTACAACTTAAAGGTATAAACATTTATAGAAGTTATAAAACTAATAGTTTTCCCTCATAGTTATTAATTTGGCATTGTGGGATTGTGTGTAAACCATAATGTATCAATGAAAGGTCTACCTTGTGTGTGAGACCTGAAGCAATATCTGGAGGTTCTGGCTGGACAGGTGTGGTTGAGGCGTCCTCAGCCTGGAGATGAGGCAGCTCCAGTAGGTGTGAGATGCCCGTAATGTGGAGTGCTGGTGCTCGATGCTGCTCTGATTCGGGACTTGCAGCGGTTCGGCATGGTTCCTCTCCAACACTCTCTCCCACTCCATCCATAATAATTACATCTTCCACTGGTTCTCCCTCCTCGTCCTCGCCTGAACCAGAATTAATTATCTTTTTAGATATTTGTGATAGGTGCTGTCATGGTTGTAAGAAGGAACTCAAAGGATTACATTACCTCTATCATCACTTTCGTTGGCAGTGATCTGCTTTGAAACTTCATTTTATTATCTCTCACCAGTTAATAAACACAGCCTAACAAAAAAAAAAACAGTGGGAAAGTTTATAGAAATGTATACCTGTAGTTTGTTTTTCTCAGGTATATATACAGTAATTGCCTCCTGTCAACCATATAAAACTATCAATTGCATCACTGAGCATAAGAGTTATCTAATACAAAATAATATTCAGATGACAAATAACAGGTACAGTCGGCCTCAGGAATTCGTACACAGAGCATTGTTCTGCTGACTGATTCAAATATTAGTCAAATAACATTACTAGATAGGTTTGATGTTAAGAAATTAATTAACTACATTTTCCAGTTGTTACGAGCCCTTGATGTCACAGTGGTGTATACAAATTTATGAGGCCAACTGTACCTGTGGATTATAACAATGCTGTACAAAAATATAATTTTCAATGAAGAAATATAAACAGAGTTACTTAGTGTAGCAGGGAGTCAAGGATATTACTTTTGTGGAAAAAGACACAAGGAACTGAAGTTGTTGGCAGCCTACCATGGGACTCAATCTTTCAACTGAGAGGCTGTATACAAAGAAATCCACCATAACTTAGTTCAAAGCGTAACCAGACTGAAATCCTGTAGTTTAAACAATCCCATCCCTAGTTTTGATGCCTCACTCCATCATGGGTCTGGCAAGAGCAGAAGCAACCGAGTGAGATTTAATACTAAAGGAACTGCTACCCCCCCCACAGCAAAAGGGCCACCCACTTTCTGCCTCAGGGAGCCTGGTATTCTTGAATAAAAATTGCCATTAAAAGTAATAACTTCCATAAATGTTTTATATAGTTGGAGCTGACCTGGTGCCCCAATGTAGGAGACAGAATGTAAGGTAACCAAAAACTAAGGTCTAGGAAAGCAAAGCAATATATGCAACAGGGTATTAATAATCACTTGACTCTGATATTATACAAAGACATAGACTGGTGAGGCTTCTTAATCATCCTACTTTTACGTTTTACGCATAAACAAACAGGTTCAACGGATGGAAATTTTATATATTTCAAGTATAATGAGAGTTTATCCAGGCATATCATTCCTACACATGAGTGTATTTGTAAAATGAATTCAAGAATTTTCATAGACTCGTCTATATTCAAAGAAGGAAAATAGTATTTTGACACGGATTTTCTAGGATCTTTATGAGGTAATATCAAATACATTTAATTTAAAAATCAAAGAAACTGAAATAAAACAGGAATAACATTTCAATGATGCAAAAATCAAATACATCATACAGTTGTGGTCCACAGGAGTGGGATCCCGTTCAACCTGAGGGGGGAACTGTAACTCTCCTAGTAATGTAAATACAAAACACCCTCTTCTCTGATTTTCCCGACAACATGAAGGTACAGTAGTTATCTAAGTGGGTGGGGTTGGCTATTACGCCTTTGGTATTAATTAACCCTTAAACAACGGATGAAGTTCTCAATTTTCTCGTTAACATAAAATGATAATCGAATACTACACTTTTCAAAAGAAGCCTCTTGTTTTTCACAGCTTAAAAACAATTTCAATTGCACTTTCAATAAAAGCTGTTATCTCATACATTACTGTCCAGTAGATCTGAACCAATGCATCATTTGAAATTATATAATATCAATGTCCGTAGTCCAAGGGTTAACAATGGTGCTGTGTGCCAGGAATGTTTTCATTACTACCTTCCAATTAAATTATACATGGGTTCCACATACAGTACAAAGTTTTGCTTTTGTATACCCTATACATAAATCTCCCTCAGTATACACATCGTGATATTTCCTTTACACATTGTTTTCCCGCTTTATGTAATACAGTAGTCCAATATATCGGTATTCATCTTTTAAAATCCCATGGAAGTTTATTCTTTATTTATTTTCAATTGCGTCAAGACCATTTTATGCATGGATAAATTAGCGTTCTAAGGGAATATTTCACGCACATACAGTATTGAGTGTATAATGAGGGCTTACTGCATATTCATTAATGGAATACAGTAGTCTTATCATTTCTGCAATTCATTTTTAGCTAATGGATTCCCTCTTAACTCACGGGTGATCACCAGGCTTCTTTGTTATTCTAGATATGATGGGAAGTAGACGCTGTCAATCACACATGCAGCCGTCACCAGCCAAGTTCATCAGCCCGAATGGCATCTCATTTTCTGGTAACAAAGTCACACAATACATCACACGGTGAAGTGGCCTGCTGGACTTCTGGCAGGTGGTGTCGCATGATCACAATCTCGTTTCATATCAGTTCACTGTTACCTGTACAAGCGAGGCAAGTTTTGAAACAAGGGCCACAAAGAGACATTGCAAGTCAAACCAAAAGGAATACATCACAGCCAAATGTATTGAGTCACTCAGACTGGTAACGTGAATAGTACAGTGTAAGCAAAATCAATGGTGGGTCTAGACAATCAACTTCGAATACCACAAACCAACTCACAATTATTCTAACCAATGGTCAAATTTTTTGTTATCTAAAAACAAATTTCAAACAACTGGTCAACTCTGGAACACCCTACCATCATCAATCTTTCCTCCTTACTATGCCAATATCTCCTACAAACACATGCCTGGGCACTTCAAACGATTTTGAAAATTTTATTGGATCACTCGAACTCTTTGTTTACTTCAAAGGTGAGGACATACAATGGGCACTTTGTCCTAATCTTAAATTTATACAACATAGAAATATATTAAGAATATAATGCAACTCTGATTCTGCGGTCTGTCTGCCACTACATTAACACAGATGAGCTGAACTTCCTTCTAAATAAATGTCGAAACAAAAGTTTCCTGGTCTAGTAAGTCACCCACACTCCTTGTGAAAGTGCACAATGCCCAGGATGAAATAGAACAGAAATTACAGGTTACCCAAAAGACTTAAGGTAATTAATATAATACTGTACACTACACTTAGACTTCATTGCTTGTCAGCCAATTTTATGAGCCTTATTTTATTCTGGACAGTGTAGGAACTGGATAATAAACCGTGAGGTAATTTTGATAATAGACTTATCACTATGAACTGTGTTACTGCTATGGGTAGTACAGTACTGATACTGAAAAACATGATATTCATGGAGAGTAAATTGCTAGGAGAAATAAAATCTATGATGGCTTATGTGACATTGGCCTTATGTTATCCATCTTTGGCTGGTAACTGTAATTTTTATCATGACAAAAAATAAAACTTCTTTAATAATAATAAAATAGAAGGTAAAGTCATGATTTACAGCTGACTGCATCATGTTACAGCATACTGTAGTATCAGTCTAGTTCAGCTCATGTAAATGCAAAATATTAATGTTCAAAAAGTTTTGTTACTACATAGCTTGATTTTATAGTAAGCTATATCAAAGTGTCAAAAGAGGAACTGAAAGAGACTTACCATGAAGAGGAGGATCCGAGACAGGCACCGCTAGGGTCTCCATGAGGCAACATCGACTGAACTTTCCCCCGACACCATCAAACTTTCCACACTCTTCTTCACCTGATCAGATACAAATTACTCATAATAAAAAAATTTAAACATTTATGGCCTTTGTAAAGAGACTAAAAAATTGCTTGCCACTAAGGTGTACAAATAATTGAAATCATACTGTTGAGTCAGTAATGCCATTTTACATCTCCTTGTATATTACTGTACCCCTGCCACCCTCTTACCAACTACTCTCAGTTTACTGCATCTCAGCTTAAGGTTGCAAATTAGAGGGTTACTGAATCCTCCAAACTATGTCACAAAACAGATCCCTATTAGAAACACTGAGGTGATTGTTTCCTGGAATGGCTTGGAGGAATCAGAGACCTTCCAATTCACCAACAGAAGAATATCCCCTTAATAAGAAGACTCATTCCCAGAGCACAGGCAAACATGGACACATTTTTCCCTCCATCATACATTAGAATCTATTGCTAACACAAGTCAATCTAACAGTTTAACTAGTGGGTGCAGAACCTATTTGGTTTTGATCATCATTATAGTGTAATTACTGTACAGTATTGTACATGATTTTTACAGAAGGAAATTTTTTGTTGTCATCAGTCATGCATGTTAAGTTGTTAGGCTAATCACCTTTTGATGATAAGAGGATACAATTACGGTATAAGATTACTTATTATGAGTTACATATTCTAGGTGTGGGGATTGATTGATGAAATAAGACAAAGATCAATATATTTACTGACAGCTAACCTTCTGCTATACCTAACTAAAGGTCATTATTTTTAGGAGGGTGTTAAAGTGTGGGCAAATGTGTAGCAACTGATTCTTGCAAATTATTCCAAGAAACCATATATTTTAACTGATACATATCTCCAGAGTTAGAAGGAATTTATAGGCTCTAATATACCAAAAGTATGTTTCCTACAAGATTAAAACTGGGTACTTTAATGATGGCCTAAAGGAAAAGTGTATATTCCTCTCCTTCCTGTGCCTGGGGAAATGAACCGAAATGACACCTGTCTGAGCCTTGATGTAAAACTGATGTTACTAGGGAAGGATAAATATTTTTTTCTTCAGCCCTGTCTCTACTGCCTTAATTAGCTAATAAGTCACTGTGTTATCCTTAGTATTAATTCCTGCAGTCTCACCTATCAATACTTGTATCTAATTAATTACATCCTGAAAGAATACACGAGATCAAATATAGAAAATGAAACAATATTCATCCCTTTTTTGAAAGCAACAAACCTGGACAAGTTCTATGAAATATTATCTATATTTCTAAAAGCCAAAACGGGTGTATATACAACTTGACAATACACCCATGCCAAAAAGAGAGACAATTGGCGGGAAAAGTCCATAAAGTAGGCGATATTACAAACATATTGGGAGCATCAGGTCATGTCAGAATATTATACGAGAATGAAATGGTTACAGGTACGGACATTTTTTACCACGCCTTTCAAATTCTGACAAACCCACATTCTACATCACATTCACACGTCATGGAGTGAGTGCTTTAGATATTCGTCCCCTACGTTAGGAATCCTCAGAGTGTGGGTTAAATACTAATAAATTGAGGGAGTTAAGGCCATCCAGACAAGACCCTTTGCATGCAGACCCAACCATCTCCTCCCATTCCCCATCCTCCACCCTCGTATTTCATCATTTACCAACTATTCCTCCATGACACCATTACTAATAACAAGTTTAATTACGCTAGAGCATGGCGCCGTCGTACGTACTTGTGGCATAACAGCATGGGGAGCGTTATGAGGGTGAAATAGGGCGGGATCTAGGTAAAGTTGTCAGCCATTGTTGATGCGTGTGCTGAGGTTCCCACAGTCACCACCAGGGGAAAACAAAGAAAAACAAACGAGCCTATATAAGCGGTTTTATATTATTACAGGCATTAATAAATACAGAAAAATAATTGTAAGCTATGTATGTAAGTGGTTGGTCTCTAAAGGAACTCGGTTGGTTAGGGTGGAGCACTGAAATTTGAGTGTGGTTGCCACATACGATGATATTCAGTATTTAGAAGTTATTTCTTTACTTATATCTCTTAAATATACTGCAAGTATTCAATATTAATGCATAATCATAGATATTTGTATATTGATAAGGGTTATATGGTAAAGGTAAAGGACTGTATGGAACATACACAGAGTTCTAAAAAAATTAAGCACAGTTGCCAACTACGATAGTGTTTTGTAGTACTATTAGCTCACTTATTTTTTCAAACAAGTAAAGAAAGATACCCCCTATGCTACTCTATGTAAAGTATATATAACAAAGAAGTATAAGGGTTAAATGAGATTTATCATCTATTTCAAATATACTTAAACAGGGCAGTTGTATGCTACTGTCTGCATTAGTACGATAACTGTCTACAGTACTTATGCACGATATTCTGATAGGGATAGATTCCAATTATGATCGAGTGTTCATTTATTACAAACTTTGTCACAGTCTACTATACATTTGTTATACTTTATATAAGCAGTTGAATTATATAAGAAGCCTTAGAAAGCTGTCATTGTTAGAACGAGCAGATAGACACGTAACCCTAGCTAGCTGGGCGTACAGAAACTACATAGATTATTCTGTGTATGCATTTATAAAACCGTCTTGGAAGGCTTTAAAGTGAGTATTACTAGTATATGATTCTTAGAAGTTGTTATGAATGCAGACAAGGTAGATTATATGTGTCATATGTGAGTTATAACGATACATATCCTATATTTTATCTCATATTACCTGTTATCTGTTTGTTATTAAATGCAAAGTAGTTCATGACCATTCTAACAAACAACGTTTAAAATATACATCACATTACTTAACCAGTTAAATCGATATTATAATGGAAATGATCAATAACAATAATAAAATACATCAAGATATCCCCAAAATGTACGAAGTCTGGGCAATGGGGATGCAGGGCAGTGGTGCCAAATATGGAGAATTTTCCCTAAAATCATGAGAATGTAACATGCCCGCCAATGCCCTAGAGGAAGAAGTAAATGTCTGCTGGATGCCTGTAGTCTTCACATACCTCGGTAAGTTGAAAGGAAAACATATTTATATATAAAAATATCTTGTGGGGGGAAATTTGTGGGACCCTGTGAATATTTTGTGGGAATCTGTGGGAAAATTTAGATAAATACTTGGGAATTCCTTGTGGTAAAAGTGGCAACACTGAGTCCCGGACCAAACAGGAGGAGGGGGACGCGTGGAAGCTGTGACCAGGGTGGCTAAATACTTAATAGCTCAATTGTATGTATTCCCAAGAGTCCTGGCGTCATCTTAACTGTACAATAACACTCACAATATATAGGTGTCACTTTAAATACATCAGGTTTATGTATATTACCGTCACAAGTGAACAGAAACAAGACAAAGGTGAAGCTTCGTCAGTGTTTGGAAGTACATTTGGGTAATTTTTTTCGTTCTTTTTGTCTCGGCATCACCTTTAAAATATACAGAGATATTTACATTATGTCATTTAAGTTATGGACATGTGTATCAACCCCACTGCAGTATTATATGAGTGGAAATACAAGTGAATTATATACCTATTTAAAATTCCAGTCACATTCATGGTGTTTCGAGTTGTGTACATTTTCCCCAGGGCATTATTTTATTTTATCGTATTAATTTTGGTTTGTATTTTCGCGTCTGAGGGATTGGGAGGAAGTGGAAGTAAAGACGGTAAAAGTAGAGAAGTACTCCGTTCACTATATTGTATATTTTAATATCCTTACCCACAATTTTGGACCCCTTGACGGTAAATATTGAAAGAATTACCGTTATTGAGTACGGTTTTTCTACATTCATTACCCACTTATTTAGACCATTCTAAGACTATTTTTTTCTATGGCATTTCCAAGATAGGGCATATTCAAATGGAGCATTTTGAAATTAGCCTGACCTTACCTAACCTAACCTAGACCTCGTCAGACTACCGGTAAATAACCGTGGTAAAGTACAAGAAATGACCGGGGCAAAATACTGGGACCTAGCTGGATCTGGCAACACTGCTACAAAACGGTAATTCTTTCAATGAATACCCCTTAGACTACCTGGGCTGACTACCGGGATATAACCGGTGTAAACTATCATAAAGTGACTGGGGCAAATTTCCCGGGACCTACCGTAGCTGGATGTGGTAACACTGCACGGCCCTAGCCAAGAACGGAGTACTTCTCTACTAATACCGTAAAGACACTGTAATGTGAACGTTAATTTCTCATGCTGGTTTCCTTATAAGTTTGAAAGAAAGAGAGCCATGTTTCCTTTCACTCTCCTACCGTTTTGGGCTCATTAATTTTACTATTTTTATATTGCTCTTTTTGGAATCAGAGGATGAAAGTGTTAACGTTAGTAATATTATACTTACTGGACTATCCTATCTGTTAGCAAAGTGTCAGTGTGTGTGTGTGTGTACAGTAAGATCCCAAAGTCAGGAATTACATGGCTTGTTTGTGGATTTTTTTTCTTATGACTATGTAACTCCCCCAGACAGGGCTGGTGAAGATGGTGGGCATAAGAGGGAAAGTGTCGGAAGAATGGAAGAAGCGCGTCAAGTGTGAGTACACCAGACTGCGGTCACTCAAGAGGTTCAAGAGAGCCGATGAGATCAAGGCCGGCTGGAACCAAAACAGATCCACACTCACAGGTTTGTTCTGTTGCCTGGAAACATATTTATTCACTTTATTATTTATCTATTTGTTTATATAGTGTGTGCCAAAATTTTATGTCACCTGATGCTGAAGTATAATATTCAGCATAATATTTGAAAATCCATTTTACTTGCTATAATGAAGCCAGGGGAACTCCATGGATATGCAGTGCCAATAAAGAGTTTATATACTTAGTTGAAGGTATTCATTATGTGGATCTATAGTCTAAGGAGTTTGAAACAGATTGTAACTATGGACCCAAGAGAAAAAAAAAAGAGATAGAGGGCCATTGTCAAGGTTAATGAATTAATCTCATCATTCAGAACTATTGGAGCAGGAAGACCAGACAGTGATGGGTGTGGGTCCAGTGTGGGTGTGTTCAGTGGAGGCTCCACCCCACCAGGCCGTCATGAGACACACTCACGTCACTTCGTCCGCTTCTGAACCGCTCTCCGTCCCCATAAAGACCATCAACGCCGTCAACCCCATCCCTCCCATGTTCACCTGGGCACCTCTACAGCAGAACTTCATGGTCAGTTAGCTGAGACAGATATCATATCATACACACTGGAACATTGTCCTTCCATCCTTTGTCAGATTTACTGCTGTCCAAATTCACCAGTGGATGAGGGAAAGTGTGGCACTTTGATATCTGTTTAATAGGTGATGAGATTGTCAATGCTGTGCAGTATTAGGAATGGGAATAAAGTTTTTAGGTTTGTTTGTATAATTGTTCTTATCTCTCAACTTAGCAATAACTGAGATGACTGCTGCTGAAAATATGAAATTTAGTCACAGAAATTACTGTTTGTAAAATGTCGAACTCCTAAGCAAAGGAAGGACATAAAAAACATAACGGCAGACTAGCTTACCCATTTATCAGGGACTGACCTTTCACAACTTTTTACATTTTTCTTGATGTCAGGTCTCCAAAAAGGCATTACATGACAGATACTCCTCTATGACTATAATGCCACCACTGCATATAGTAGCTAGTTGTGGTTAATTTTTATTTTAGTTTGAATGGTAAAAGTTTGTGAAAAGTAATATTTATTATTGTTTACTAGGTTGAAGATGAGACAGTACTACACAACATTCCCTACATGGGTGACGAGGTGCTAGACCAAGATGGCAAGTTTATCGAGGAGCTGATCCGCAACTACGACGGTAAGGTGCATGGTGATCGTGAGACTGGCTTCATCGATGACGAGATATTCGTCGAACTGGTTGATACCCTTGTCCTTCAGTACCAGGTGAGATTTGAAATTGACTTCTCTCTTTCATATCCTTGTAAACTAAATCAAAGCTATTAAGAATATAATATATATTAAATTTAGGATCCCCTGTAAAGATATAGCAAATACTCTAGAGGAGCCATGAACAAACAGAGAAAGTTATAATTAAGCTCGCATTGATGAAGCGTATATAGTACCTTAATGTCGGTGCAGTTAAATGATTTAGACCCATTTCATAGTGTGCCTCAAAATGCATTAAGCTACAGGGTCAGAATTATTCTGGAAAATTGTACTGATGAATGTATATATGATTGCCATTCTTAAATCTCTTTCAGAAAGATGCATTGATCGTTTTAAAGAATATTGCTATTTCAGAAGAAAGAAACACCAAAAGAAAAGGCTGAGAGAAAAGCCAATGCAAAGAAGGAGGCTAAAAGTAAAGATAAAGAAGATGACGATGATGAAGAGGAAGAAGAGGAGGAGGACGAAGATGAACCGGAAGATGAAGAAGAAGACATGTCTCATAGTAAAGAGGCAAGCTTAACCTTTTATACTATGTTCACTTAACCCTTGTGTGCATGGTCAACTCACATGTGCATCATACTATATCTTGTATATATTTCATATATACAGTATTAAACCTTTGAATAATAATTGTTTTCTGATAACAATTTAATCTATCTATCTATTTATCTATAGTTATGATGCCTTGCTCCCAGCGTGAACTCCTCCCATGGGGGTGGCTGCGGCAGAAGTTTTCCAGTTCTCCCTATTCCAGCACTCCCCTTCCATTCACATTTCTCTTTTTCATGTACTCCTCCATTCTGTTCATCCACCTGACTGGTGGTCTGCTCTCATTCCAGGTCCCACCGCCTCATTCTCGTACACTTTCTTTGTAAACTCACTGTCTTACGAATCACATCATTCACAACTTAAAACACTCACCTGCCTGTGGCCCTGACAACATCAGTAACATACATATTAAACACCTTGGACCACAAGGCATACAAGCACTCACTAACATAGCAAACTACAGCTACTCACACAACACATTACCCAATATCTGGAAACACGGAAACATCATCACCATCCCCAAACCAAACAAAGATCCCACACTACCCTCATCACACCATCCCATCACCATCCTTTGTACCCCCTCCAAAATCACAGCGCCTCATCATTAAACTAATCACACCACACATCCCCCTTGCATCTTCACAACATGGCTTCAGACCGCTACACTCAACAAACACCCTTCTTACAGACCTCACTATCTATCTATCTATAGCTCCGACGCCTCGTTCCCTCCGGGAACTCCCCCCAAGGGGGTGGCCACAGCAGAAGTGTCTCCAGTTCTCCCTGTTCCAAAACTCCCTCCTTACTTGTTCAAGCCCTACTCTGCCCCTCACGTTTCTCTCCTTTACATACTCTTCCACTCTGTTCTGCCATCTGACCGGAGGTCTGCCTCTCACACCAGGTCCCACAACTTCACTTCCATACACCTTCTTTACAAATTCCTCGCCTTGCATTCTCTCCACATGTCCAAACCATCTCAATGTATCACGTTTCACTCTCTCAACCACTCCACACTCAATACCAATTGCCTTCTCACTCATACCACATCTCTCATATACACTCTCATTACTATCTCCATCCCATCTACACATGCTCCTCTCAAGTAACTCATTTCCACAGCACCTATTCTTGACTGGTGCGCCCTACTCCATGTCCATGTCACCGACGCATATGTCAGTGTTGGCAGGATTATACTATTTCGTAGTCCCCTTTTCACTTCCATACTCACACTTCTACCCTTCATAATCCTCCCCAGTGATCCTATGACCTGTCTACCCTTCACTGCTCTCTCCCTAATTTCTCCTTCCATACTTCCATGTTTACACATAACTGTACCCAGGTACTTAAACTCCTTCACTTCCTCCAACCTCTCACCCCTCAGAGTTATCTCACACTTCGTCCCAGTTGGTACAGCCACTCTGTAAGGTGTAGCAAAGTCAATCACTTCAGTTTCTGCTCTTTCAAATACCATCACTTTACTTTTACCCACATTCACCTTGAGTTTCCTTCATTTACACACAGACTGAAATTCGTCCACCACTCTCTGTAAATTCCTTTCATTCTCAGCCATCAGCACAGTGTCATCCGCAAACAAACTTGCCACCAGGGACCAGTTTGCTTCATTCAGCCTCAACTTCACCCCCAGACCATTCACTTTGGCTTTCACCTCTCTCATACAACCATCCATATATATATATTGAACAACCATGGTGACATAACACACCCCTGTCTCAGCCCTACACTAATATTAAAACTCTCACTTAGATCACCCTCTACCCTTACACATGCTTTTGCATCTGCATAAAAAGCCTCAATGCCTTTCAGCAAAGGCCCCCCAACACCATAAATTCTCAACACCTCTGTCATAGCTTTCCTATCAACTCTATCGTATGCCTTCTCCAAGTCCATGAAGGCAGCATACAACTTCTTACCCTTCCCAATATATTTCTCCACTATTGATTTTAATGCAAATATTTGGTCCACACATCCTCTACCCTTTCTGAACCCTCCCTGCTCCTCACTAACTTTATTCCCTGTTACTTCAACCAGTCTTTCAGTAAGAACCTTCCCGTAAACCTTCCCCGGTACACTAAGAAGGCTTATTCCCCTATAGCTACCACACTCATCCTTACTCCCCTTCCCCTTATACAGAGGTACAATTATGGCTCTCCTCCAATCCTCTGGCACCTCTCCCTGCCTCCAGGCCAATGTACATATAAGCAACATCCACTCCACCACTACCTCCCCCCCACACTTTAACATTTCAGCAGTTATCCCATCCATCCCCGGTGCCTTTCCCATCTTCAACTTTCCTATTGCTTTCCTAACCTCTTCCCTTCCTAATTCTCCCTGTACATCCTGTCGTCTACCACCTGCCTCCATCCCCAAGCATGTCACCACCGCCTCCCCTCCCGTCCCCTTATTCATCAACCGATCAAAATGCCTCTTCCACACTTCTTTCACTTCCTCACTTCTACTCACAGTAACTCCATCCTCTCTCTTCATTCTCACACTACCAGACTTTCCTTCTCCTCTTTCTCTTTTAACCTCTTTCCAGAATAATTTCTTGTTCTCTTTAAACTTTTCACTCAGCTTCATACCAAACTCCTCATCCACTCTCCTTTTACTCTCACTCACCATCCTTTTCACTTGTCTCTTACACACATTATATTCTCTTTTCCATCTCTCTCTCACTTCTTCTGGCACATTCCTCTGTAATGTTCTCCTATCTGCCTTCCTCTTCTCCTCTACGGCATCTTTCACTTCTTCTGTCCACCAAGCACTCCCTTTCTTGCCCCTCTTCTGTGTCTTATATCCTACTACCTCTGCTGCTGTCCTCAATACTATCATCTTAAACATTTCATATACCGCATTCACTCCCACTCCCTCCCCTATCCCCATCCTTACATCCCCCAGCACCTCACCCACCCTCCTCTTATATTCCTCCTTATACTCTTCTACATCTAATTTCCCACTAGCTACCTCCCTCTTATTCCTCACCCCTTCATCCCTCCTACCATACTCCCACTTAACCCTAACCTTCATCCTCACCAACACCGCAAAATGGTCGGAGCAATGGACCATTCCTCTCACCACTTTTGCGTCATACACATCCTTCCTCAACCTTTCATCCACTGCCACATAATCAATCAAACTCTTGCTCTCCTCTCTCATCCCTTCTCTTCCATGTATACCTGTGGATCATCTTGTGCTGAAAGAAGGTGTTCGCCAAGAACAACCCCCTCTCAGCACAGACATCCACTATCCACTAGGTACTCACCATTCTCATTTGTTCCTTCTACACCCCATTTACCCACAATATTCCCCTCTTCCTCACCTCCCACCTTTCCATTCATGTCTCCCATCATCACTACTCTCCTTCCATTATCAATTCCTCTCAGACATGTATTCAACTCTTCCCAAAACACTCTCATCTTCTCTCTCCCCATCTTACTCTTTTCATTCACTGGTGCATAAGCACACACCCACGCATACTTTACCATCTCAATCTTTCTAGTCATCCATACTATTCTTGATCCGTTCCACCCATGTCCATCCACTCCCTTCCACACCCACGGAGACACCAACAGCGCACACCCTTCCTTCCCTCTTCCTTTACTCTTTTCATTCATACCCGTCCATATTACTCCTCCCTCCATTCCCTCCCACAGTCCACTCTCCCTTCCTTCCTGACACTCAACCACTCCACATCCTTTCACGTGTGTCTCCGTCACTCCCATCACATCCACTCTTCCTTTCTTGAAACATTCCACAATCTCTCGCCTCTTGGTCCCATCTGTCATTCCATTCACATTCACAGTTACCACTCTCATACATTCCCTCTTCCCCACTCCCTCTACAGGGCAACCCGGAGACCCTCCCCCGCCAGTAGCCATAGCTGTCCACTCCCCCATTGGGGGGCCACTGATGGCTGGCAAGGCCAATGCAATGCTCATTCCAGGAGGGACACGGGCCGTCGGCATTGTCAAAAGCTAAGAAACACGGTCATAAATTTAAAAGAAATGATTACAAAATATAAAAACACACAATCAAAGAATTTAAAATCTTAAAACACTAAAAATACAATAAAAACCTTAAAACCTATATGTGGGGGAAGCTAGGTCTCACCCCCACACCGCATTCCCCTTTGGCTCCACCTCCTAAATGGATAAAAACAAGATAAAAAAAAGGAGGTGTACCCCCGAGGTCACCGCTTGGAGGCGGGGTAAGGCTTACCTACCCTTCCTGGGGAGGGGTAGGTCACCGAGGTTTTTGCTTTTCCCAATACTGCTAGCACTTCTGCACAGTAGCAATCCTCGACAACATTGGTTACGATACTGCCACTGCGCAAAAGACCTCACACAAAGAATTTTTGATGGCATCAACTCAGATAGACCCCCACACAGAACACTCTTAGTTACATTGGACATTAGTAAAGCAGTTGATGCCATCCCCTGCCACAACCTCACAAACAAAATATACAACACAAACATGCATAATAACACCAAAAGATGGCTGGCCAGCTTCTTGGGAGGAAGAGTAGCCCATGTTACATTTGCTGGTCAGTCATCTAACATTAAAAGTTTCACCAATGGTGTCCCCCAAGGTTCTGTACTCTCACCCACCCTTTTCAACCTATACATGCACGACATACCAACACCCCAGGCACCACAAATACACATAGCCTCCTACGCAGACGACATAACACTCACATGTACACACAGACACGCAGACACAGCCACTCTCATCCTCCAACCCTACCTCAACACACTTAATGCCTGGTTCACCACAAACAGATTTAAAATAGCACCCACCAAGTCAACTGTCACCCTTCTCACCAACTGGAACACAGAACACTGCTACACACCACACCTCACCATAAACAACACACCTATACCACACACACACACACACCCAAAATACTTGGCATAGCATACAATACATCCATGACATTCAAACAACATATTACGGCCATCAAAAACAAATGCATGCAAAGACTTAAAGCCCTCAGATCACTTGCCTGCACAACATTCGGACACAACAAAGAAACCAAAACCACAGTATACAAACAATATATTTGATCAGTGATGGATTATGCAAGCCCTGCCTGGGCTTCAAACCTCGCTGAGACTCATCACAACACCCTTCAAACCATACAGAAAAGAGCCCTAAAGACAATCACAGGCTGCACAGCTACCACACCTACAGACCACCTACACTATGAAAAAATCAAGGATCATCTTGACATGAGAGGCACACAAACACTTGCTGCAGCCTCCACAAACCCACACTATCCACTACACTACATGGCACAACACCCACACATGCAAAGGAACATCAAAACAACACCCAGTACACGATACCATACACAAATACTATCATCTCTTACACCCTGCCCACCCCAAACCAATCTCCAGAAACACTCCATACTCAAATCACTCATCAGTCCATCCAAACATTAAAAAACAACACTCAGCTGCATGCACGACCTCCTGACATCCACCCATCCGAATCCTCCCTTCCCCGTGAGGACAGAGTCCACCTGGCCAGGCCGCGGTGTGGCCACCACCCGGCATAACAGAAGAGGCTGGATGGAGCCTTTGCGGATGCCTGTCCGGGATGCAACACAGCACCCCATTCTATTAAACACATTATTGAAGACTGCAACGCACACAACCACACTCGCCAACAACACAACATACACTCTCTGAGGGCATTGTGGGAAAGCCCGGTTCAGGCCATGGCCTTCCTCAGGAGCTCGGGGCTGCTCGGCCAGACAGCTTGAGGAACTTCAACAACTCACTGTCTTGCATTGTCTCCCTCAATATACTTTGCTTCACTCTCGATCGCCCCACATTCAGCACCAACTGCCTTCTCACTCAGACAACACCCCTCATACATTTTCATTACATTCTCCATCCCACTTTGTCTGACCACATGCTCCTCTCCACCACACCTATTCTGATAGTTGTGCCCAGTTCCATGTCCATGTCTCCGATGCATATGACAGTGTTGGCAGGACTATACTTTCTCAGTTCCTTTTTCACATCATGGCTCACCCTTCTACCCTTCATTATTCTCCCTTGAAAGTCTATAACCTGCATACCCCGCACTGCTCTCTCCATGGAGGTAGTATAGATGGAGGCGCCATAGCTCACTAATCCAGGGGAGTAAAGTGAAGCCACCGAACTGTCATTTTGGGCGCCTTCAATGTGGCGGAGAACAAGATGACAGCTCACGTCAACCACATATGTTCTTACTATAACGATACCGTAGTGTTTTCTGTTAATAACGCTTATTGAAGCTGTAGATCTATTTAATTTAAAAAATAATGATCTTACTTGTATTATTTTGTACATACTATGTAACTAAAGGATACAAACACCAATTTCGAGACATAATAAGCTTTTCAAATTTTTTCCTAACTCTCAAACTTGGCTAGATGCCACTAAACAACACCAATTATTCATGGTGGTTATATTCTTTACAGCTTTCCTAGCAGTATTTCGTGCTGCAATAAGGTTTCCTGCATACAAATATCTCGCATGTAGATATGTTTCAGCATAGTTGGACTTCTGACCTGACTTTGACAGGTATGCGCCATCTTGAAGGCGCCGGAAATGACAGATTGATGGCTTCACAAATTAGGTCCTACTGGCGCCTCCTCCTATATAGCTCCATGGCTCTCTGTCATTTCTCCTTACATACTCCCATATTTATGCAACACTGTTCCTAAATATTTAAACTTACACAGCACTGTTCCTAAATATTTAAACTCCTTTACTTCCTCCATCCTCTCACCCTCCAAGGTTATCTCACACATGGTCCCTGTAGACATTCTCATCCTATAGGTTGTTGCAAAGCCAATAGCATATTAATTCCTCTGATATTTGTGCAAGCTATGAGCTGCTGTTATTAGGTTAAGTGAAATATTGTTTCACTTTACACAATAGAAGCACTGTAGTTTCAACAAGAATAGTTATCTAGTATGAGCCAGATTAATTTACTGAGAGTTTATTCAACTGTATCAAGATGTATTGTTTATTATTTCAGGAAGATTCTTGGGAAGGTTTAACTCCTAATGGAACCAAGGAATTCCCCTGCTTTGCCATCTTCCAGGCAGTCTCGGCTCTCTTCCCAGATAAAGGAACAGCAGATGAATTGAAAGAAAAGTAAGAGTAGTTTTCATTCATTGGTATGTGCATATTTAATGTGACAGATAGAAATTTAATAATTATTCTTCTATTCCAATTTTTTCCTCAACCCTTTGCTCCCTCAGGGTGTTCCCAAGTGAAGGGAACTGGGATGGCTATGACAGAAAGATCTTCACAATTTACTCACACTTCTGTACCATCAGAAGCTATAATTTCTGCCAAGCAAGAAGAGATCTATAAATTTAAAGCAAGTGGTCACATATCCATTTTCCTTTTAATATAATGCCTGACCTTGGGATTATGTGTACTGTACCTCAGTGCTTGTTAGCAACTATATGATGCAATCAACATAGTAAGCCTTCATACAAAGAGGTTGCCTTTGTATGCAGAAAATACAATTTGTAACTGGACTAACAAAGACATGAAACTTTTCCATTAAACTTGCAAGCTTCTTGGAGTACCTTACAGGGTCTCTCACAGCCAACCAAGTACCTGTAGTGAAGTAAGGCTATTTACTATTTCATCTGTTTTACACAGTTGCAAAGTGTGAAGGAATACCATAAGGGTCAATCAAGTATATATTGCAGTAAGATATGAAATATAAAACTATATTTCAGGTACATTGAGCTGACTGATCCAACTGCCCTGCCACCTGAGTGTACCCCCAACATTGACGGTCCTAGTGCAGAGAGTGTACCACAGGAGCAGACCATGCATTCCTTCCACACCCTCTTCTGTAGACGCTGCTTCAAGTACGACTGCTTCCTTCACCGTAAGTCCTTTTATTTACATTTCTTTTTATTTGTTGTGACTGGAGCTGTTTTTCATCTAGCCATAATTATATAATAAACTTTTCATCTATGTATACAGGTTCTTCTCTTACAACTGAAGCTACATATTCCTCACTTACTCAGCTGATTGGACTGATATAGCCTAACAATAACTCGGCTTACATTACTTGATGATAAATAATATTGAGGAATATGTAAGTGGCTTAAATGAATGTTTGTAACTGCTTGTTTGTCAAGATTATTATATACACCATATGTTTTATATGTTATATGGATTAGGAACTTTTGGATGATTGTTATATAGCAATAACCTTTGGCATCATGGATTAAAATGGAAGAATGTTCCATGGGAAGAATGCTTGCAATATTTTCAATAATTAAATTTATAGACAATGTGGTACTGCGACCCATTGCTGAATGGGTGCAGTAATTATGTAGAAGTGGATTAGTTTGATTCAAAGTCGCCAGTTAAGGGGGGTTAAATACTGTCGGCGAATTAGAGAATTGAGATTCCTCCTACCTGTGTCATGAAACCAACTCTCTCGGTAAAAAGTACTGCCTCAGGACAGTTTGGAGGAATCTGTATCCTCTATTATGCCAACAACATCCCAGATCTCCCTTAAAACTCTTAGGCTTAGATAGTGTGGCTGTCACTCACAATTCAAAGTTTACATTATGGGTATTTTTCTATAATCCACAAGGAGATTGAATAATTAAAGCATGGTGTGATACACAAGACATGCACACCACCCAAGCCTGAGAGTGATAAAGCTTATGGTTTTTCTTTGATGCTCTTGAATGGGCTGAATCAAGTACATACATAATGTTTGGTTTTCTTCAATCTGGTTTATCATTGGGGGGATTTTAGAATTTTCCAAATGCTTAACTAAGGTAGGAACTGTAATGGTAGATGAAAACACCAGAGAAGCATTTACAGTATTGACAATATTTTGCTACTGTTTCAGACCACCTGCAGTAGCAGTTACAAAGCCTTGTCATTTGTTGATCCTTTTCTAATGTTGTTTTCATTTGGATTCTGTCTATTTATATAGCATTTCAGGATAACAGTTATATGATACTGTGACAAAATTGGAGAGTTCTGATTTCTCTAAGCTTGCAAAGTGTGACATAAAGCAGACCACATTATTCAGATGTAATGAAATAAAATGCAGTGCACAGTTTGGAAGTATTAGTAGCTTCTTATTCCTATGAAGGAGATGTGAAATATCTTAAGGGAAGTTGTCATTGGAATCTGGATATAAACTAAGGGATCATTAGATGAAAATGCCATAGTAGTGTAATGAGGAAGTAAATGATGTAATGATACATTTTTTTGTACAGAGTGAGGAGGTTGTCTAGTCATTTTAAATATTGTTACAATTATAATACTTTGCATTTAATAGACCAGTTTATGATTGAGATGTACCGGTATGTTTTAGAAAACATAAGGATAACAACTTATATAGTTCTTGGAATTATAGTTTTACCTATTAATTGGATCAGAATGTTATACTGATTGTATCATATTTACACAGGTGCATCACCATGCCCTTAATAATGAATAATTTATGTACTTGATTCATCTCAAAAGTATGGGAATGTTGACTCGTGAATGTGACGGTATGCTTTGTTGGATGAGTTTAGAAATAATGTCTAACTGCATATGTTAGAAAAGTCATGGACAAGTGACAGAGATGGGCATTTGTACACATAAATTGGAAGTGTAATACCAATACAGAATATTGTTACTCATTAATTGTCAAATGCAAAACAGATACTGTACACTGATACTTTATGTATATTTCAAGTGATGATAATACTGGTACATTATTGTCAGTACAGTGATATTATCTCTGTGCTTTGGGCATCAAGAAGTCTTTCAAATAATATATACCAGTACCTCTAATAAGTGGAGCTGAAGTACAAGATTACTATACTGTAACTGTTTATAACTTATGTAGTTATTTCAAACTTGCTATAGATAGCTAAACTAGCCCGAGGGGTTGGGAAGGTGGATTTGGGATAATGCTAGTCAATTTACATGGAAATTTTTATATGTCTAGCAGCAAACTGACGTATTTACTCAAAATTGTAAAAATATATATATATATATATGTTGGCTTATTGGTTTACTCACATTGTCTCATACTGTATTATTGTTTGTCTCAGCTCAGATCTAGGTCAGGTCTATCATACGTCTATTTTATCTATCTATTGCCAGATGCCTCAATCCCCGAAGGGGGTGGCCACAAATGAATCGCCTCCATGCACCTCTGTCCCCCGCCAACTGGCGTCCCTCCTCTCAGCCAATGCCACTCTCCATATACCTCTAGATTCCATCTCTTCACCTCATCCTCAGTCTGTCTCTTCCCCTCCTTCCCTCCACCTCACTCCCATATACTTTCTTAACCAATATCTCGTTCTCCATACGCTCCACATGACCGAACCACCTCAAGGTGTTCCTTTTCATACTCTCCAGCAAATCCACATCACATCGCTCATGTACTTCTTCATTTGTCAGGCTATCTCTCCACGTTACTCCACACGCACTTTTCAGGTAACTCCTTTCCACCCCTCTAACACTTGATTTTTGTCTCTTCGTCATCGTCCACGCTTTGCTCCCATATGCCAGTGTTGGGATTACCACACTATCATGTAAAGTCTTCATCACTTCCATACTCATCGCCCTATTCCTTGTAATGCTTTCAGCGTTACTACAACCCTCTTCCTCTGTTGTACCCTCTCCCGCACCTCATCCTCTAAACTCCCACCTGTACTCATCACATTGCCTAAATACTTAAATGAGCTGACATTCTCCATAAATTGACTATTCAATCTCATCTCACAGCCTCACAGCCTGTGTCTGCACCCCTTTTAAAGACCATAACTTTGCTTTTCACCATATTTGCCTTCGGGTTCCTATTCTCACACACATCTCCAAACATAATCACCAAACCGTGCAACTCCCACTCATTGTCACTCAACAGAACTGTATCGTCAGCAAACAGCAACACAGGCAACTTCCACTCACTCTCTTCCCTTATCAGAGGTACACCAACATCCACTGCTCTTCCCTGTATTTCCTTCATGACTCCATCCATATATACACTGAACAACCATGGGGACATCACATACCCTTGCTTTAACCCAACATTAAATTAAAGAACTCACTCTGCTCACTCTCCACCCGGACTGCAGCTCTTGCACCCTCATACAAGCTCTTCACTGCATCCAGCAACTTTCCAACCACTCCATATATTCTCAGTACTTTCCACGGACCTTCTCTATTGACTTTGTCATATGCCTTCTCCAAATCCATAAATTCATATCATACGTTACAAAAAAAGCAGCAGTAACTTGCTTGTACTACAACAATATCTATGACCAGTGCAGGTAACTTGTTACATGTGATCACATCGAGTCAGGTATGGGCCGAACAGCCCATTAGATGGAGTAAAGTTTTATGTTCTCTATATCAGTGTATCTATGAATTGGTAATTAGATTTCTACGATCCATATTAAGAGAACAGCCCGAGCAATACCATTGCATTGGTATTATTTCAAAGTAGCTAAGAAGATGTCAAAATTATTACAAATGTAACGACGATTGATATATATTGCCATTACAAGTACACCTGTGCCTGTATCTTGATACTGTACATAACTTCCCATCATTGCAAGGTGATGATGAATTAATGATGGCTTCATAGACACTACCTGGAGCCAATGTACCAGTCATTGTCATTGTCTTGCCCATGATTTTCCTGCGTATGGACATGAATTATAGGAGATATATGTGAATGAATCATTGGAAAAGGTACTCTAATTGTTTACTCATGAGGCCTTCTATTAACGAGTGGTACAGTATTCACCTAACTATTTGAAGTGGCTGTAACACCTTCCCTATTTTAAAACATACTCGGGCCTGTGTGGAAAGTGCGTAACATCCTCCTAGAGTAAAGTAACCTAAAGCCATTTCACTTTGTTGGGTGATGCACCACTCTATCCAGAAAACCTGCCTTGCAGAGATCTTCAGTTGCTAAGGAATCTGTATTTGGGAAACTAAAAAGCTAATGTGTGAAAGGGGATCAAATGCAAGAAACCTCATGGACGAGGTGATGGCATTCATGGGAATGGTGACTCCATAAAATTTAATGGGGGCCATCATACCAGTAAGTGTCATTGCCTTGCCCATGGCTTCTCTAGCATATGGCCTGTTGTCTCTTGCATGTGCTTGGGAGGTTTTACCCTCAAATTACATTGGAACCTTCATTATGGCAACTGGATGTCTAGGGAAGGCTTCCTCTTGTGTACCTATATAGATAACTGTTTCTATACTATTGGACTACTAATTGATGTCTTGATTTTTTATATTAAGTTCTGGTTGTGGTATTTCAACCCAGGAAGTTGTTAGATACCACAATATTATTGAAAGTTACTAAAAGCATAGACATCTCTTACTTGGCCAGTGGTACAACTAGAGGGATATGTTTCCTGCGCTTTTGTTACATAGTGGGTGTGTTGGTGTGAAATGATCTAGTGATATGATGAGGTGAGAGAAAACAAATTTGGAAAGTGCTGCCGTGAGGTGTGATGGCTTTCCAGGAGAGCGTGAAATTGTTCACTTCGCAAACAAACCCCAGTATCTGGTCTGTACATCCATCGGCAATGATTTGAATCAACCCAGCTGGCAAACAAAAAATATAAGCAAAGATTATAACACCAAATTATAAAATCTGCTCCATGATTATGGACAAAGAAAGCTACCTTCAAATCAAACTGTGCAGGACTCTTGGATAGCCTGAGCAGCAAGTCTGGTTGAATGGAAGACTCGTGATGAACGAAAACTGGCTGAAAGCACCACTTCTATGTTAATATTCGGCCATTTTCACAGTTCACATATTTACTTGGCAATTGTTTGATTCATTTATTCTAGTTCTGAGAGTGGGCAGTTCCATGACAAATATATTACCTGAAAGTTGTGCGGGATTCAGTTGATGTACACTTTCAATTCAAAACAGTAAGCAAACTTGCACATCTATTGTGTTTCACATAATTTTCAAACATCATTGCATTCGGCAACTTTGGGGTAAATGTGTGAGCTGAGAACGTGGGTGACCGACATGTTGTTGGTTGAGAGAACATTGCTGTCTCACTGTGTGATCCTCCCTACAGCCACCAAGGGAAGCACAGACGCCCCAGGTAAGGGAAAGCCAGTCTTCCCGAGCGTCTTGAGAGGCCACACCTTGTAGCTCTCCTCCTCCAGGCGTGTTGTGTGTGTGTGGGGCTGCCTCCCCCTTCACTCCCCTCTCATAGGACTCCAAACACTACTAGAGTGAAACTTGGACAGAGACACATCAGACCTCTCTGGGTCAACAGTTATAATTTTATCTGTGCTTTTATGTGTATATATGTATAGGTCAAGTTACAGCTACTGCATAATTATTCTTGATATTGATATATTTAATTAGGGGGGTAAGATTTCCACTAATTTGTTTTCTTCCAAACCACAGAAAGAATCATATTTCATCTTTTCTGTGTAGGGTGCTTGTTTAATAGTTTAGCTAGGAAAAGACATTTCCCTCCAATTCAAAAACAATATCATACCCCCTTGAAGTCTTAACACTCCCAGGCTCGGGCAGTTGTTATTCACTTATGATGTCAGCAGTTACTAGCACTCAAAATTTGGACATCTGGATAGTTCCCACCAATAGATGAACCCCAACACCATAGACATATTTTTCTTACAGCTAAAGCTAATCTGAATTGCCAGAGAACTGAATTATAATTTGATAGATTTATCTCAACAAAGCCAGAGAGTGTTAAGGGCATTGTTATGAAGCTTTAGAAACTAACATACTATATTTTAAACTTATGTTGATTGACAAACGAATGTCATAATTTTTTTATTTATTCTGCTTATTAAACATGTAGAAGATTCTGATTTTACAGTATGCATTAATATGTTATTTTTACATATATACACATATACATAAGCTGTTTTCTGTGCATGTTTTCCATCAACCAATGTTTTAACAATTAACTTGCCCATTGATCTTACCTGAAACCCTAACTCTTAGAGGGATATGATACTGTGGGCAAACTTGGAGGTTATTGACTCCTTCAAACTGTGCTTCCAACAGAGCACCAAATCTCAGGTAATATGTTTTGTAGCAAGTTTGGAGGAATCAGTAATCCCCAGTGGCCCTTCATCATCTTACCTCCTAATTAAAGAGGTGTTTCCTGGTTCAGTGTCTTTCTCTCTTCTTTAATGATTATAATGTAACTATTCATTGTTAATGTTTTATCTTGAATACTTATTACTACTGTATTTTATTACTTCTCAGAGCCCAGAACTTTAATTACTGCCATATAAAATAGTAGTAAACTGATGATATTCAAGTGTAGCAACACAGTGCCTCAGAATATTATTAGAGATCTATTGATAACTTTGTACATAAGAAATTTCACATTAGCTACTTTTCTTTCCTTCCCAACCACATACAGTATTTCAGACATAATTATCACCAAGCACTTAAAAATGCACTCCCAACATCTGCCAAACATTTCAGTATTCATACATAAGTGACTTAACACATCTGCCAAACATAAGTAGTATAGCTGCTTGTTACAGTAGTCACAGTAGTGGTTATCACTTTCACTTGTCACTTGGCAGACCGAAGTGTGTGTGTGTGGTGCATGGGAGGTCAGTTTCTACACATACCCATAGATATATGTGTGAATTTACAGTTCTCTATTATAATTTTGATGGACTGTGTCACTATTCTTGATCAGCAGTATGATATTCAGGAAGCAATAATTTAATATGACAGTATTATTCAGTGCCAAAATGTTAATATTAGTGTACTGATGCTGTCTATCATTCATATGATGTGAAAATTGGAACAATTATGTCACCATCAGAAGTGATCTGGACAGAAAGGGAAAGCTAAGTAAAGTTAGTCAAAGCTGCTGGTTCTCTCCCCTCCAGGCTCTATAAATTCACAAGCATATAAGGTTTTATCAACAAAGCACTGAATGAAAAGAGTTTGAGTCAACTTAAGGATTTCATCAGTGCTTCATTAACCATGCCTCATGACGTTCATATTTTCTCTTTGCTCAGAAGGAACATTATTAAATAGTTTGGTTAGTTGCAAGCACTTTACTGACTCATTGAAAACTCCCCAACTTACAGTGATCTTGACAGAAGAAACTCCATGTTACTTCATCTCTACAACTTGCTTTGACCTCGGTCACTCCTGTACCTTTCCACCCCATCTCTTTGTACAGTACAGGTATATTGTTTCACTTATCTAGCCCGTCCCTTGAGAGGTAATCCTTGTCCCAGTGTCGTCCTCCGTACATTGCATGAATCTAATCTTGGAGAATTATAACCTTAAAATTCTCTCTAACATCCCCTATTTGCCCATAATTGTTGGTGGCATCACTCGTTACAATTTTCACCTCATACATATTTGGTTTCATGTAAGACAATACAAATAACTCATTATTTGCAAAACTGTTGAAAACAAAACTAGATTCAAAAGTTCCTTTCCTTGATTAGAAAATAGACATTGGTTGGTTGCTGGTTCTGGTAGTGTTATTTTACTAAAGCAGTGGTTCTTAACCAGTGATGCATAACTGGTTTACTTGGAGTGTAAGGGAGGATGCTGTGATCAGGTGGCACATCTGAAGGGAGGGTATTGTATATCCGAGTCCAAATTTACTGAATTTCATATAATGAATTTGTTATTATGGTACTCATTTTAAAGATACTTCATATTGATCAGTTTGTTTTGTTAAATTATTTATGTTGTTTGTATTAATGTACTATTGCAGCCAGGAGTTCATCGCCACCCTCTTCTGGCCAACCCAAGGATGTGGCACCGTCTCATTCATTAATACTGTACAGTTCAATATTTGTGTATTTCAGGTATTATCAACAAAAATAATGATATTGTAGGCAACTCGTATATCCACGAATGCGACGCTGCCACATCATAGGGTTGGCCAGAAGAGTGTGGCGACGAACTCCTGGCCGCAATAGAACAAATTATATGTTTTGTTCATGAATACCAGTGAGGTATAAGTTAAATCCTAGAAAATTCTATCCCTCTGTTAATGAAAATTGCATAATGAGTATCTTGGCTTTGAAAAAATGTTCCTGTGTATAATGGAAAGAGGAGAACAATGGGAGTAGGGATGTAAGAACAATTTGGCTGTTTGGAAAGGGTGCAAATACTGAAAAAGGTTAAGAATCACTGCATTAAGGCATATACAGTAGCTCGCAGGATTTTCTTTGCTATTTGTTTGCTCTGCACAGCCCTTGAGTGATGACTTCATTATTTAGGCATATTTTTCATAATTCACAATTTTTTTCTTTATGTAAGCTCAGCACTGTTATGGAAAGTACAAACACCGTTTAACTACATTATATTAGAATAAAAATGTTAAGTGGTAGTTTTAAATGCAGTCACTGAACATGTTATTAATATGTTCTAAGGACCAGGAATAAGTTGCACTATTGAGCATCTTCTAGTATGCTTATTGGTGAGGAAATCTGTGGCAACATATCTGTCTGTCCAGGACAGATTAAAAATCACACAGGCTCAACCTAAAACTAAAGCTCTCTTCATTTTGGTTGGCAGGAGTATTTAATGACTCTATGTACTAGTGACCATCTCTTGGTTACCCTGTGCATATGATGTCTTGCGAGCTGAGAATGGATAATGGCAATATAATTAATTCACATGTAATGTGTACAGTATATATTTATATGTTAAGGTAGTCTGCAAATACAGTATGCCAAATGATCCACCTTGGACACTGTTCTCACAACTCTACCTGGGATGAAATGGCGAAGGAAAGGTAAATGAAACAAGTATTGTGACCTGTGGTTCTGTTGGCCTGTAACAGAAATACACTAATTACAATCACAAGTGCACAATAATACATTATTCACTTAAAGTATGGGAGCAAGAGCCAAGGTGACTATGCTCAACATTGGTAAAGTGTATGTACCATTGCCAGTAGCTGTGCCTTTATGCCTCTTCATATCTTCCTTGGAAATTTGACTCCATTGGACTGCCCTTCTCTTTCTCTTCTTCATCCCTATCTTCCTTCTTTTCACCTTACCCTTCCCCATGTGTTGGTTATAGTTGACAATTTCACCACACAACCACAGTATTCAGATAGGATCACAAGGATTTGAGAAGAGGACACCAATAATGATGGAGTTGGTGGGTATGTTTAGGGAAATGAGAGAGGGGTGAGGTGAAAAGAAGAGAGAAAGGAGCTGAAAGAGGGAGTGTGATGGTGTCAAGTTTCCAAGTAAGGTATGGAGGGGCATAGTGATATATTTGCTGGTAATTGTATAGTTGCCTCCTGAATGAAATTACCACACAGTGACATTTTTAAATTCATATAAATGTAATTAGGTGTTGCAGTCATGTATATCAAGCTTTCCCATTGTTAGTAGTGGTCACAGTATAGGCAGAAGAGAAACATAAAGAATATATTTTGCCAGTTTCAATGCCTTTAGAGTATCATTGTGTGGCATATTCATGTGGAGAAACTTTATGTACTGTATGTATGTGAGTAAATAATAACTGGTGTGTGTGTATGCGTGGTGTAGTGTGCAGCGGTGGTGGGAGCGGAGGAAGCACTCCACCGGCCGGTTTGTCGCTTGCCACCACCACGCTGCCTGGTAAGTATAGTACTTGTGTAATTGTAAGGAAACATCATTTGAGAAGGAGTATATTAATTACATTGGTTCACCTCTACAGCTTCAGGTAAAGGACTTATGAACTAAAGAAGCTGTGAAAGAGAGGCATTGTCAGTAAAAGACTCCGTTTCAATAGGTGTTTCCATACAATTACTGTCCATGTATGTCACTGATATAGAGGAGTGGGAAGGCAGGCAGGTACCTGTCCATGCTAAGCCACTCACTTTGCTAACCTACCCACTCATAAACCCATCCATCCATCCTCTCTCACAAATGCACACGCACGCACACAAGAGCCATTCTCATTATTTTTGTAACTGCTGGCTTAATATAAGTAATTTAATTTTAAGAACAAAATTATAATAAGCACTTTATTATAACTCTTGGAAAAAATTCTGAATTGTAATCATATTCATTATGTTACTGCTTGCTTAATATTAAGAAATTTAATTTTAAGACAAAGTATTTGATAATTTTTTTACTGTTGGTTAAAATTGGCATATTCTTATTATTTATGTTACTGCTGGCTAAATGTTAAGAAAATTTTTATTATAAGGACAAAAAGAAAATAACTAATTGGGGCCTATTTTTAAAAATACTTATTGCTTACTATCAGCACTCACACAACCTTACTATAGTATAAGTACAGTAGATGAAGCACAATTGGGGAGGAGCCTGCATTGGTATTACTTCTCTCACTTTTATAAGGACAAAACAACAGCAAAAACCTGCTTCCCCAGTACCCACTGACGTATGTGACGGAACCCCACATGTCTACACACTCATGACCTGAGCTTCTTTTGGTCCAAACTACAAATACTATGACTTTCAATTTGGGTATTCTTTCAGTTAATATGGTAAGATGTTGTCATTTAATTAATCACTCCAGGTTACTTGAAAGTTGAAACTGACATAAAATAAACTACCTACATCATGGTAATCTGTTTTTGGCGCAGTTTGGAGGCAGCAGGAGCCACCATTTCATACAAAACATTTTACTCCAATAAACAAACACCTCACTGAGAGAAAGGAAAGTGTTGGGGAAGGTATGTCAATGTAAAATGTGTTCTTGACCTGAGATATAAACAGCAGCATGTCATCTTTAGAGTAACGGCTCCTCCTCAAATGGTGCTTTCATCTACAATACAGGTGGCTCAGCATGAAACTTGCATATCCTAACCCTTGGGTGATGGAACTTTTCATGTGACATTTTAATTGCCCAGGAATTTGTTCAGGTGTGTTGTATAAACCGTCAGTCATGGTTGAAAATTAAATTTAGTTAGTTTTTAAGCTGTATGGCATTGTTAGTGTTGGACCTACTCATAAGAATGAACAGACACAAAAGATATTGGCAACACTACAGGGTGATAGAAGAGCTCAACTAATGCATGTCAACACTTATCCAGTCATAAATGTTGAGTTCCTCCTCTTTTTTTTTTTCTTATATTTTAGAGACTGGGTGCTGCTTTTCATTCTTTCATTGGGCTTTCTAATAAGAGTGCAGCCTGTGTGGCCTCAACCCTGTCTGTCATCCAGCCACGTTCCTCCATCCCCCTGCCATGCACTACTGAGCTTATGTTATAAGAGCAATGTGTAGCCTACGACACATACTCTTCTGGTTCTCCTACTTATATTACTACACTTCACATATCTGCAATTGTTCTTTAATAATTCATTGTTCCTCAGCTCCTTTGTTACATAGATAACTGTAACTTATACCAGAGAAAAGCTCAAGATATGTATATTACAGTGCTGTGTAATTTATTGCTCTGTAGCCTGTGGTTTGGCTTGATGAATCTTGAATGGCCGTTCTCTTTCTTTTTGGGCTCAACAGGTGTGCCAAGAACCACAAGAAATTGTAATTAGATAGCCAATTAACATTCTTTGGGGTATACAAACTACATCTTTAACTTTCTAACACATGAGGGCTTGGTAAAAAAAAAATTCCTCTTCTTACACTTTTCAACACAGGTTGTATCTAAGTTCAGTCTAATCACTCATACTTGCATGGGTTATATAGTACTCGAAAGTTGCGTGGAATGAATTGCAGAAGTTTAAGGAATTACTTGTGATAGATAACATCATGTAGTGATAGCCGGAGAGAAACATATAATTCATCAACCAGTGTTGAAAAGTTATAAACGTTTGTCAGTACATTTTAGTATTTTTTTAAAAGTCCTTGTGCGTCCTATTCTACACGTACAGTTGCTGACACATGAAATAGATATACTTCAAACGGGCCCCATATCGAGCATAAAATATGATGCGTTGTCTCTACACACACGTCTCATCCTACCCTATGCTACACACACGTCTCATTCTACCCTATGCTACACACACACACACACACAATGTCTCATCATGCCCTATGCTAAATGAGGGGCCCCTGTTTCTGGTGTGTCTGTTTCATATGTCTGCAACTGTACCTGCCAACCACTTGGGAACTGGGAAAGCTCAGTAGACGGAATTGATGTGTCTGTATCGCCACATACAATGTTTCTTGCTTACAGTATAATACCATACACTATAAGAAAGTGTAACATCTTCATGCATGGCCAACTTTACATTTTGTCTGTATGTTACACTTCACTTTGCTATATAATTGTATTCTATTATGCATATCAAAGATGAAGTATCTCCTCTGTTACTGTAATTACTGACATTGTATGTGATCATTTTTGCTCATCTTTCAGGATTTGTATATCTGATTTGTTATTACCAACAGTAATAATTTCTTCCAATCATTGGTACAAAACAGCAACAAAAATTTGTTGACTAGACAACTGCTGCTTAAAACTTGTCAGCAATAGTTTCATCATTTGATGTGCTAAGTCCATCATGTTAAATACTTTACATGGACTGAAATTTACATTAATGCAGCTGGATTGTTGTATTAATGAAAAACTTTAATGTATGAAGTTGATTCATATATATTCTATGATTCGTGTAAATTTCCAGTATTACATTAAATTCAATAGAGCCTGATTCTCAAAGTGAATAAATTTTAGTTAAGATGTGGGACATATTCATGGCCCTTTGTCCACATGAAAACAGCATTAATTTCTTTTTAAATAAAAAAAAACTTTCTGCTCATCATAAACATATTTCTGTAATACTGTACAGTCCGTATGTGAAGTACTTCATCTCCTTTAGTTATTTGTGTGGATTCACAGCTTGTTTTGTTTTGTTACTGCCTATATTAACACTCTTGGGTTCATCACTCAGGATTTGGATTGCTGACTTATGAACCATATGCAAGTACTGTACTGTAAAGTCATGACGGGCCAAGTGATGTTAATAACTTATATGATGGTTCCATTTGAAGATAATAATTCCTCCATACTATATCGGAAAATAGATTATTATAGTATACAAATTGGGGATCAGTTTCATAGCATTGTTTGGAGGGCTAGGTGGACTGAATTTCACCCACATCAGATGGGCCATTAATATCTACCGATCATACATTGTCAGTCGTCCACTCTTGAGTTTTCTCCCATATGGCCCTGACTGACATGGCAAACACTATGCAGTGGGTACACTTTGGATATGGTTTATACAAATATGAAGTAATTTTTCCAGGTGACTGAATCACAAAGCATAAAATGTAAATAGATGTCACTTATTGCATTCGCCAAGCTTGAGAGTGTTATTCTTTTCTGTGTGTTGCCATCCTCTTTTGTTTCGTTTGTGTTTTTGTAACATTAACCTTTGAACAGCATTCTAATTTATCCATTTCTTCTTTCTCGCTACTTCATTTTTTTAGAAGAAATCACTTCTAATGTCCAACATTTAATATATGAGTCAGCCAACCCATAAACAATGCCTCACATTATAGACTAACACTAGATGAATATGACCTGGTGTATCAAGGTAGAAGTCACACCGTTTGTTTGTTATATAATAAAATTTGGTATTGTAAATTAATCAGTAAGAGGTTTCTCCTGCTTATTATCTTAAAAAAAAAAAAACATGTATCAGGTTAAGTTAATGAGATGTATAATGGACGGTCCTGAATTCTTCAAACCAAGTCAAGAAATGGACCATCCCGCACACCTTAAAAAAAAAAAAAAAAATATATATATAGAGATAAGAAAGGATACAGCATCTTCTCGGACACCATGATATGCCGTACTTGCAAGTAAAGGCAACTGTGCATTGGCAACGCAGTAATTATGATTAGGATTGTAATACAGGTATTTCGGGGTTGATTATTATCAGTTCCATTAATTTTGTAAGTGAAAATTGCTTGCATATCAGTTACGTTTATTTAATATATTAATTGAGCAAATATTTAAGGTCATCCAAATTGGAGTAACTTATCCACCATCACTACCAAGATTAATCAGTCTAACTCCTCACTCTTATTACATTCTTATAGACATATACAATGAAAGTCATGGACCAGGCAGTGACAGTGGCTCCATTGACACTACTGTACTGTGCTTGGAACCACTGTACCAGTCATAATTGTCTAACTCATAACTATGAGACATTTATCACCTTGTTGGTTGATGTGTCACTCCTATCTGGTAGGCCTAGTATTAGGAGAGACAACACTGATGATACTGGGACTGGAACCCACACTGGTTGAGTACTGTTACATGCCTCTGAACCTTGAGAGGTCTGTGATTTTGTCAAAATGGTAGAAGCTACCGAGTCCTCTAAACACTGACATGAAACAAACCCTTTAACTTGAGATGCTATGTGCCACAGTTTTGAGAAATCGGTAGCCTTTAGTTTCCCATAATCATGGCCCTGCAACTCACTGTGTCTCCACATCCTATCCCAGTTTGTTAATGGTTCAGAAGAATGTATGATTTCTCATTACTCTTTTCTCTTGTCCCAGTTCTCTATCAAAGGTGTTTCTCACGAGCAACAATTTGTCAAAAGTATTCCCCGATAAATTACAGTCAGTACATAATTATAAGTATGATGCCACCACATGTACAATGAGTGTGCAGCTGTAGAAGTACTGTGAACACGTGTGTAATAAGGGTTTCCTCATTTATTTAAAATTACCAGTTTACAAGACCTGATCAACTCTAAAATTTATTACTTTAATTGTGTAAACTTAATCATGCTGTTATTTTTAATATAATACTCTGCAAACAATTACATAAGTGTCTATGAAACAGAAATGCTGTTTACAAAAATAGGTTACTGAGATATGAGCCGCATTATCTATATGACCAAGATTAAATTCCATTGCATTTTATTCCATACTCAATTTTATTTCGCATTCCATTTCATTAGTTTTACTATGGAGCAATGAAAGAATGGAAGTTCATATCACAGCATGGTAAATAAGACTCATTGTTTATATCTCTTTTTTTATTGAAACTTAATTATAAAATAGCAACTGATGCAGCTGATATGATAATGTAATCCATTTTCAGTATTTGCATTTCCACTTTGTTTTTTCACTGGATATTAAGGTAACTGTAATATAACTAATACATCAAATTTTGGAAGCTCGGCATCAGATGGGAAAACAATTACTGTACATTTATTGTGGATACCTTAATTTGGCCTGGTAGCACTTCTGCTTTTGACATTCTCTTGTTAAATATCTGAATGTTTCATACTTACTAAAGTGACTGACCATTATTCATTTTGAATATAGTTTAAGCGAACATGACGACCCTTGAAACTAAATCATTGAAACAAAGTAAAATAGACCTGATGTCCATTAACTAATGATTTCATAATGCATCAATTCAGAGGAACTCATGCACAAAAATCTGATCACCTCTACAGTTTATCTCAGCATGCATAAACTTTGATAATTAGCCTCAGTAAACTTGAAGTCATGGACACTGTTGTCCATGTAAGAGGTGTCAATATGTAAAGTATGCAGAAAGGGAAAAACAGTAAAGGGGATTAGACAGTACGTTCATAAAAATACCTGGCAACATCTAATGACTCTTCTTAATTATAAACTTGAAGTAGTTAGATTTAGAAATTGGATTTAGTGTATTAAGTAATTGATGTCCAGAGAAGTTTTTGAAGTTTCAGTTGATCATTTCTCTTGTCAAGTTCTGCATTGCCAACTTTGCACAATGCCGGAAGATAATTGGAAACTTGTTAGATATAATTGGCATTTTTGTTAATGTTAATACTGTCCTGAGCAGCTGTAAAATATACTGTACATCTAAGGAGAAGCCTCAAATATAGGTGTAAACAATAGATGGAATTATTGGTGTTGTATAAAGTTATTGTTAGAGTTTGGTAAAGAAATTATGAAATTGAACCAACAGAAAATAAATCAGTCATGAAATTGTCTTATAGTAGTACTGTACTGTACTGTACTGAACAAGCTATAGAAATTATATTGAAAAGGAAATTTTGGAAGTAAAATCATGGTCAAAAGTTGTGTCCCCTCTTGTGTCTGACAAAGAGATGTGATATTCTTAGTGTCAAAGATTAAACAAGAAAGATGTCAGAACTTTGGCCATGGACCAATTGGTAATGCGTTTCGTCAGGTTTACTCAACTGATACACCCATTGTTTGTGATACAGAGCAAGTCACAAATTGGATATTACAGAAATATTTAATAAGGAACATTTTACCAAATGTTCCTTTGTAAGATAAATATGAGGAATATCACCAACAATTGTGTCCCCTGAGATAGGTCAGATTAGTAACCCAACCAACTGTCCCCCTCATGATATGGTAGAATTATAATATGATTAGTTTTTTCCCCACAGATAAGTCAGAATTATAATAGTGTTTGGCTGCACCCCTAAAGATGAGTAAAAAATTATAATACCAGCGGTGTCCCCCTGTAGGGCTGGCCACGTCCCACCCGCGGCCCCATGGTGCCAAGAGAAAGAGTCCCGAGCTGCGGCCTCTCTCAGAACCCTGCTCACCTTATTGCTACCTCCACCTGGTGAGCTCAAAGAGAATGAGATGATGTTGGTAAACTTGAGGCTAGTAATTCCAATAGACTGGCTCAGTTTAGAGGAGTTAATAGCCTCCAGATTGTCCATGTCTCCACTTCTCTCTAAAAGCTAAGTCATGGTTTTGTCACTATCTGTGACAGAGTTAGATATACTGTAGTGTGAAAGTGATGAGTAGCAGTGTGCCAGTGGTGTGTGTGACTATGTAATATCATATGTGTGACAATTGACCACTTTTAAATATCAGAAACATAAAATAAAACAAGTCTCTTTCATCTTGGTTAAAGAGTCACATACAGTACATGTTCGTATGTTTAATGTGGCATGTACTCGTATGTCAAGAGATTATTAACGGTTCTTCTTTAACTTGCATGTAGTATATGGGAGGTAGGAAGATACATTAAAGGTTTTGCAGGGGAATAGTGAATACTGTAATTGATTGATACAATGAGGAATGGAAATCAATAAAACAATGAAATCATGTGTTTGATATGAGTGTGTAGATAAGATTTGCAAGAGGTTATGCTACCAAATTCCCAAATAGTATGGCTTGGTACTAGTTTTTGTATTAATGAAATGAAGTGTGGGGGTGGAGCTGAGAATTGTGTCGGGATGTAAAGAGGAGTGAATGTGAATACGATGAATTTCATTGGGCTTTGCATCTTGGTTTGACGTTTTATCTTCTTACTCTCTCATTTATAGCACTCACCCCTAAATAAGAAGGAAATACTGTAGATTTTTAATATTTATTAACCCAAAGTCATTTTCATTCCATGGTAGCCTGATGCTAAAGAGAAGATGGTCAGTGCTGCTTCATCATGTAACTCTGAAAAGTACCGTGACGATGAGAACTCCTCCGGCATAGACCCCAAACCCCGCAAGATCCAGAAGCATGCTTCAGTTGACTCTGGCAATGAGGCAAGCTCTGAGGACAGTAATGACAGCATGAGGATGAACGGCCGCAAGTCTGAGAAAAGCAGCTCAGGTTGTGAGTAATTTACTACTGTTGTTGTTGATGTAGACAAGGTTGAAATGGTCCTTATTAGGACTAAAGTAGATAAACTACAGAAAGTGATGATCAAAGGCCATTGATAGGAGGATTAGTATTATATTGGACTTAAATGAGCAAAAAATATATTTTTCAATCGAAACTCCAACTACAATTTTAGAGGTACAAAATTTTAATATATAATTTCCCCTTAATAAGATGTTACAGGTGTTGACTTTGACTGCAAATCGTCTGTGCTGGGGAGCAGTAATGGGAGCTTGGTTAGTGTGCATAACAAACGTGTGGTTGGAGCAGACGCTGACATAGTGCGAACCAACAACAAGTATGTGTACACCAAACCCGTTAGTTCTGACGGTCTAGCCACCAAGATCATGGACACAACCACTGAACCCAACAACCTGGCCAACTGGCTAGGCTCAGAAGCATCTATGTTCCGTGTTCTACAAAAGGTCTTCTTCAATAACTACTGTGCCATTTCTCAGGCTATCCTCACCAAGACTTGCCAACAGGTGGGGGTTTTAACATTTGGATATTTTTAACTGACATATAAGCCCATTGTTTAGCATTTAGATGATGGGTTTTCTCATGACATTTTATGTTGTCCAGTATCAGTTGAAGTATGTTATCAGAAGCTTTGAAGTGTTATGGGTAAATTTAACCCAGTTTAACAATTTTTTTTTTTTTTTTTTTTTTTTTATCTTTCTTGTAACTCTGAGTCACCCTGAACTGTGTAGTAAAGTAAGATCCGGCAGGTAATACAGTAAACCTAATACTTTGTAGATTTCTATTTCTATTTTTTGCAACTTTAACCCTTTTCTAATGTGTGTGGAGACTCCAGGCCAAGGAAAAGGGAGAAAGTTTTACAAAATTTTGACTGCGAAGAGAGAAAGCCTAGTGAAATGAGCCAAACTTGCTTTCATTCTGCTAGTTACACGATTAAATTTTCAGCTTTCCCTCATGAAGTAACAAAAATAATATTGTTGGTTTAGGCAAATTTGGCTTGAAAAACAGGTAATGTTATTATATACTACTAAATTTTGGGTATCCTTTATCTGTATATCTATTAATGATGTCATAATCTCTTTTGCCATGGCCAATTTTTTTATCTTTACCGAAGTATTCTCTTGTTACTATCATTATCTAATGAGACAGTGACTTCTCTTCAGGTATATTATTTTGCACAAAAAGAAGCCACAGATCTTCCTACCGATGCTAGCATAAAGGACAACACACCCCCACGCAAGAAGAAGAAGAAGCACCGTCTCTGGTCCATGCACTGTAGGAAAATTCAGGTACAGTTTACTATATTGTAATCAGTTATTTTCTAGGCATCTGTAATTGTACTTGGACATTTCCATTAACTTGCATCATCTGGGGTGGTGAGTAATAACTAAGCCCAATGTGGCAAGCTTCTACCAATTTACTTAACTATCAGTTGTGGACATTCATTTTACCATCAGATACAGAAAAATATTTGGTTCAGTTCACTGGCAACATCTTGCCCTCTTAACCATTCCACTGTATTTTCTTGCAGTTGAAGAAAGATTCAACCAGCAACCATGTGTACAACTATTCTCCATGTGACCACCCTAACCAACCTTGTGACCAGAACTGTGCTTGTGTTATGACACAGAACTTCTGTGAAAAATTCTGCAACTGTAGTCCAGATTGTAAGTACACTATACAGTATTGAGTTTTGTGTGAAAATGTTGTGCCTGTTTGAACTACACGTAAGTGATAATCAGAAGGTTGTAATAGATGGTAATAGTATAGATTGAAATATATAGTTGGAGGCAGCACCAATCAGATAATGAGTTACTGTAAATATTACCCAAGAGTTTCCAGTGTACTTCATATACTCTATTATACTGTATTTCAGGTCAAAATCGTTTCCCTGGGTGTCGGTGCAAGGCGTCGTGTAACACTAAGCAGTGCCCATGCTTCCTAGCGGTGAGAGAGTGTGACCCAGATCTCTGTGTCACTTGTGGTGCTCATGAGTTCTCTATCAGCAAAATCACCTGCAAAAATGTTTCAGTTCAACGGGGATTACGTAAGTAGTGTATTGTCAAGTTGAATACATAGACAAGTTGCACTATTGGAGGAGTTGTAATGAACATTGTTTGTTTGGCTTGTGCAATTTAAAGAAACTTTAAGGAAACACTTAATAAAATCTTTTATTCGTGTAGTGTATTATACTACTATGCAAGATTTTCATAATGTACAGTCGACAAAAAAGGTATTTGAATCACCCTTAATTTAAATTAACTATAGGGGAGTTCCATACTTTTTTTGCTGACTGAACAATTCTTGGATAGATAAATGGGAGGCAAAGGGAAGAGGAGAGACTGAGAGAGCGAGAGAGGTGATAATCTAATGTGGAGACTCCATCATGGCTACCCCATGTTGGGAAGTTCTCAGCAAGTCTATGTCATGATGTTTATGCTTGGAATATGTGTGCATCTACACAACAAGAGTATTAATTAATTTTGAAACTATTCTCAACAGACAAACACCTTCTCATGGCTCCATCAGATGTCTCGGGTTGGGGGATATACCTGAAGGACTCTGCTTACAAAAATGAGTTCATTTCTGAGTACTGCGGGGAAATTATATCTCAAGACGAGGCTGATCGCCGTGGGAAAGTTTACGACAAATACATGTGCTCCTTCCTCTTTAATCTTAATAATGGTAAGTGACAGGAGGAGTGTTAGTTTCTGTGATACTGGGTGTGGACATTTACAGTCAGCTTGTTCATTATTAATATTATTCTAATGTAACCCTGATAGAGGTGGAGGAAGAGAGTGAACTGGAGACTGTAGATGAGGTTAAGGAAGTAAAATGATACAAAAGTAAATGTGGAGTGGGAGGAGGAGGAGGGATGGATTAACATTTTAATAGTGAGTTGACATAAGGAATTATATAAGTGAATGTAGTTTGCAGTCATGTAGAGAGGTTCTGATGACTGTGAGCTTGGAGGCAGTTTGTTCATAACGGCTAACCTTGTAAGGAAGGCATCTGGTAATACCATTGTTACCTATGGTAAACTATACTTTAGTTGTTGATGTTCTCCCGGGGCAGAATGGCCTCCTGCCCCACACTATGTAGTAGTTGATATATCTAACAAATATTCATTCGAGTAATGTACTTTTACTATTTTAGTGTCATTTAGCCATTACAGTACCAATTTATAGAAGGTACCTTAACATAAAGGAAGGTGAATATTAAGGACAGCTGTAATTATTCTTACTCTAGTTTCATCCATTTCATGTATTATGTGTGAAGTCAGCATAGTCATTTAATTCATAATTTACTCCTGACAGATTTCGTAGTGGATGCCACTCGGAAAGGGAACAAAATTCGTTTTGCAAATCATTCTATAAATCCCAACTGCTATGCCAAAGTTATGATGGTGAATGGTGATCATCGGATTGGAATTTTTGCCAAAAGACACATTCAGTCTGGGGAAGAACTCTTCTTTGATTACAGGTCAGTCTAATGATAATTTTAGGTTGAAGCTTTATAGTGCTGTAAACTCATATTCACAGGCTGGTTGAATAAAATTTCATGTTTATCTCCTGTACTACAGTACTACTAATATACCAGATATCTATTGAATTAGAACATAGTTAAAATATGACATTAATAACCTAAGGCCATGTCACACACAGTACGTCCGCTGCGTGACAGAGGATGACTTGCACTTTTTCAAAACGAATCATTAGACTACTGCATGAGTCTTGCACCACACGATAGCCGCTCGACTGTTGTACGACTCTCTTATGACGCCCTTTCGACACACGTAACTACTACCACAATTATGAGACAATAAATCGTTAATGGTGAGGATCCTCATTCAACTCTGGCACGGTTTCGACACAAGATTCACTTATTATTTTATTGCATTTTTTCAATTCAGTTTTTATACTTAGTTTCAGTGCTTGAAGAACAACAATATACATTTTATACATTCATATGAGTAAAGAGCAAGCAGAAGAAATCAATGTGGTACTGATACTATATAGGTGCAAGGCCACCACTGATTGCCGTAGGCTTCGTCGCGCTGCTGTCGAGTGTGTCGTGTGTAAATCCAAATAAGCTCTTGCACCTAACCTGTAGGCTGTGTGCAAATTGAGTGTTAACTTTGTAGCCCAAGTGGCGCCATACATGACTATGGTGGTATATCGTGTGGCAGTCTTGTCATTATGTAGGTATCTTGTAGATCGAGTGTCAACCATGTCTGCCACACAATAACTCGGTTTTGCACACACAATTACTTGTGTGGATATTGTGTTGTGGCTGTTGTATAGTGGTTGTGGATGTCGATTTTGTGAAGATATTATTGATCTTGTTTTGCAGTCGTTCTATTGACATGTCAATCGAACACAGATCTGGGTTGATGAAAAAGACGACCGATCACAGTACGAATACGGCGATTCCCACATGATAGGAAGTCCACAACATGTTAGTGACACGACAAAATAACCTTTGTTTTTGTCCCGCAGTCGGCCAAAGAATAGTGCAGACACTATTATTGAATGACCACAGCCGACTATTTCCGGCCCGTATGACACTTCCTCGATAAAGGCGAATCGAGGTGGTTTTTACATGATAACAGACGTTGTTAGCCGACTCAGATTTTTTTTTTTTTTTTTTCTCTCTCTCTCCCAAGATAGACTGTGATCGGGGGCTATTGTATTGTGTGTGACACGGACTTTAGATCAGCATCAATTAGTTGAGATACCTGCTATTTAATATACTTCATACATGTAAGTGTACCAGTTTATATTATATGTACTTTTATAATAATGTGTATATAATTTCAGATATGGACCAACGGAGCAGTTGAAATTTGTTGGCATCGAACGAGAAATGGAATTTCTCTAGGAAAGCTTTAGTTAGTTAGGTACATATTATTATATGGACTTGTACATAGATCAACAAATGTTAATTTTACATGACTAGTAGTCATTTTAGATTTGAGGAATCAGTGTTGGTACCCAGTATTTACAGCATGTGTCATTTAAAACATTCAGGAGTAATTTTGGGGATATAATTTTAACCATTGTAAGGTTTCTATGTTACTATGTCTGAAGGCAAGGCTTTTTAGCAGTTACTTTTCCTGTTTTTGCAAAAGGATGTATTCCTTGTTTACCAACTTAATATTGAATTATATCATCTAAGTTTAGGGAAAGCAACTACTGTACAGTTATGTTTTGGGCATTACAGTTATCAATCATAGATCCTGAGTTACACGAGTTTTGAATATGATGGTAAATGTGGTGTAAGAAAGTATTTAAAATATACTCAAAAACTTTTATTGTCATGAAATCATATGTAATTTTTTTTTAATTATTATTAACTACTGAATTTAAGGGCTAATTTCTGAATGTAAAGCTGCAGAAATACTTGTACAAGTATTAACATTCAGGACACACACATACCAGTATAAACTGTGGTCTTACTGGTACTCTAGTCTGTTGAATACACTTTTATAAGTACTTACACAGTAGATTCAGTTGCAGTGCAGCAGCACAAATCTTTAATGGTTAAAATTGAGCAATTTGTTACAACTTGATAATTAGAATGTATAAAATTTGTAGTACTCAGTGAATCAATTGATGCATGTGGTAAAAATATTGCAATTCATGCAAGTTACTAAAAAAGATGTACTGTAACTTAATATTAATGGTGTGGGGAAGATCCTTCAGAGTTACTGTAATATCAACATATTTTACATTACAGGTCATAATGACCTCTAGAAAAATTTATTTTACATGAAATTTGGTATCCTGTAAGAATCATTTTAGTACAATATACCAGTACATCAGAGAGTGTTTTACTAATGGTTCCTCCATATCATTCAGACCAGAAATGAAAGTGAACTGCTGCTAATTCCTTGCCCACCAAGGACAGCTGAAATGCAGTTTTAGCACAGTATTTTTAAGTTGTGTTAGTACACTGTCAATAACCATTGTATACCAGAATACCTATTTTTTTTCATTAATTCGCAAACACCACCACTAGTCGCAAATTAAATTTACATTAGCCCCACCACCTGGTCACCTGATGGAGGTTGCTGCTTTGTAGTGGGCTAGTGCTCATGCAATAAGAAAAAAAAAAGTAAATTTAATACTACCGTACTAATGCTTACTTTGGCTTCTGCCATGGCCAATCTCATGATGACATGATGAGGCACTTCTGGGAGGAAGCAAGGCATCAACACTACAGATGGATGTACTTACCACAAGTACCGTACCATGTTGGTTAGATCTGTATATTTATCCGCAGGTGATTGACGCTTTTTCTCCTCTTGACCATTTCTGTGAGTGAATGGCCACATACTACATTGATGCCTCCGATGAGGAGCGAACACAGGTACTGCTCAGTCACTCGTCTACAGTGCATAACATTGAGCACCCGGAGCCTTGGGCAGTAGTCCACTACCTATCAAATACAAAGTTTACTATAGCTGTATACATGACTTTCTTAAACTCTGGATATCTGCTGTACAGTACTTTCATCTGATGATAAAATTATCTGGTGTAAATAAGAAATTATTATTAAGACAAAATTATGTAATAGTTGTCCGAAAGGTGACCATCAAATGTATAATAAGATCCCTCATATCTACATCTGGTTCCATACTCCAAAGTGTATGTATCCAAGCCACTGTCTCCTCTCATTCACTAAGCCACCTGCTAAGAATGCAAAATTACTCATCTTCTATTTGCCACCCTTTTAGTAATTTTATATACTGATCCCAAGACATATTAGTGATATGGACCACTTGTAATCCCTCCCTTGATTTAAATTGTGATACCCTTCCAAACAGGATTTCAGTAGGGGTGGCATGTTTATCCCTTGGATGATTAATCCTGCAAATATTAAAATTTACATTCTCAAGATTTTAAGGAAAACTTCGAAATAAACACTGTACTATTAATGGCATAAAAGAAACAGAGTGCCACTGTACATAAAAACTACCTTTTTGAGGCCTTGGTCAGTGAGTCTCCAGCAGCCAGACACATTGAGGACTTCCAGGCCAGGGCAGTGGGAGGCCAGCTGATACAGGTGCATGTCTGTCAATTTCTCTATTTTGCTCATGTCAACCTTTTTCAGTTGTGGGAATTTTTGGAAAAACTGCTCAAGTGTCTCTAAGTCAATGTTCCAGCATCCAGACAAATTAATGCACTGGAGTTGTGTCTGAAAGGAAATTCAAATTTAGTCATAAGGCTTTTTTATGGACAAGGTTTATATTTACCAACTTCAAATGTAACAGGTAAGTAGAAGGGAAAAAAGGTAATTAATTAACTATATCTAAATGTCCATAGTCTCTACGCACAAGGATCTTATAAGACAGAAGATTAGGAAAATAGAATACTAAAGGTCAAAGTAGACTCTAAAGATAAAAAAAAAATACCCTGGAGTTGTTGTTGAAGTTCCTCCAGCTGTCTGACCGAGCAGTCCCGATACCCTGGAGTATACACTAGGACTTACTTGATGTAAGATGAGAACCTGCCAACAACCACAGCTGAACCAAGGACAGTCTCCAACCAATAATGTATTCAACTTCTTGCATTTCACAACCAATATCTGTAAAAGATTTACACTATGGGTCAGCATCTATATCAATACCTCTTATTGAAATTAGCAGAGAGAGGGACAATACCCGATGAAAAGAATCTCACTCATATTCACTCCCTGTGCCCAGGAAATTATCAGTCCCCTCCACCCCAACAAGTTTGATATGGATGGGTACAGTCACAATCCAAAGTTTCGCCACCACCATGGCTGGCAGGAATGTGAAGTCAGCACTAAAGATAGGCTAGAATTCAGTGGTTCTCAACCTGGGTGCCATGGACCCCAAGGGGTCCATGGCAAGAATTTAGGGGGGGAATGGCGGGCTGTCACGAATTATACAATTCTTGCCATGGACAAAAAAAAAAAAAAACTTGCATCACTCTGTCCTGGCAGAAGACTTAAATAAAGCAAGTGTTCTCTTCATCAACATTTTGTTTTTATTTTATTTAAACCTTTTTTTTTATTGGCGGGGTGGGATTTGGGAAAATATGCAGGGGAGCCACATGAATGTTGAGAATTAATGAAGGGGGGAATGGACTGAAAAAGGTTGAGAACCACTGGTCTAGATATTCGGACAAACTGGTGCATCGAGTTTGTAACGAGACAGTGTGAGATTCACTTCGGGTTTGTGGTTTATGGAAAGTGAACCTCACCTTGTCTCATTACCAACTCAATATACCAATTTGTCTGATCAACCAGCCTATATTTAACACACACTTCGCCTTTCTGCCAGCCAAGGGGGAAGCGAAACTTTGGATCGTGACTGTACAACCAATAATTGTAATGAATAAGTTAAGGTGCAAATTCTGAAAATTCAGATCTATCTATCTATCTATAGCTCTGACGCCTCGTTCCCACCGGGAACTCCCCCAAGGGAGTGGCCATGGCAGAAGTGTCTCCAGTTTTCCCTGTTCCAACACTCCCTTCTTACTTGGTCAAACCCTACTCTGCCCCTCACGTTTCTCTCCCTTACATACTCTTCCACTCTGTTCTGCCATCTAATCTTCCATTTTGTTCTGCCATCTGACCGGAGGTCTGCCTTTCACACTAGGTGCCACAACTTCACTTCCACATACCTTCTTTACAAACTCCTCACCTTGCATTCTCTCCACATGTCCAAACCACCCTCTCAACCACCCCACACTCAATACCAATTGCCTTCTCACTCATACCACATCTCTCATACACACTCAATACTTTCTCCATCCCACCTGGTAAGTCCACATGCTCCTCTCAAGTAACTTATTCCACTGCACCGATTCTAGACTGGTGAGCCCTACTCCATGTCCATGTCTCTGACGCATATGTCAGTGTTGGTAGGATTATACTATTTCGTAGTCCCCTTTTCACTTCTGAATATTCAGATTGGGTATAAAAGTACGAGATCTGACTGGGAGCAGGGACTTTACACTCAGATCTCATTGAGTTAAGTTCTCTTCTCGGGTCAGTTCAGGCCCAATATTGTCAGTTGTACTCCAATCCTAACCAAAACATCTCTCTGTTCTACAGTATACTCGCCTTCACATATCCTGTGACACTCGCCCATACACATTTGATCTAAATACAACCAAATACAGTACATAACACACATACACATGCTTGCACACATGATAACATGCATTTAAAACTCTTTCATGTACTGTACAGTATAACTAAAGTATATAATGAATACAATGTAAATATAACCAGGTATCTACTGGGTCACTCTCTATACTGTACTTTATATGTAAAAACTGAAGCTATTACATAACCAAAAATAATGATGATGAAACAAGTAGGTCCATGATCGCCAAAGTTATAACTGGTATGGTACATATAAGAATAATGCTAGACAGTTTTACATTTCCCACTAAATACTCTCAAATCTAATAACTTTAGCAGCCAATCAGTCTTTTATGATGAACTATTGGATTAGACATATCAATAAGGAGGGTTATATGCATGAAATGTTTTCATACAGTGGTTTACGAATTGAAAAATAACCAACCTGAAAGGCAGCCCCAGTCAGTCCTTTGCACCTACAGAGATCTACATATATCAGAGAGGTATTATTTCTGAAGACTGGCATCAGGAGTGCATCAGTCACCCAGTCACAATCTGCCATGCTCAGTCTCTGGAGGTTCTCACAGTTCTCCACTACCTGCCAGGACAAAGGTTACTGCAATAATTAACTAAAAACAACAACTACATCATATTTCTCAGACTATGACCAAACAGTAATTCTTGTTGATGGGATCATGAATGGCATCTAAAGATTAATAATGTAATAACCAATAAAAACTATATTTTAGACAACCATTCATCTCCACATCTTCTCATCACATCATGTGATGATGCAATGGCATCACAGCTGATTGGGACAGAAAATACCTTGTGGCATCCAATTCTTCCAAAATACAGTTCCTTCATCTTTCAACTGATTCTAATCTTCCAAATTACTATGCCCTCTACATTTATCAATCTATCTATCTATAGCTCTGAAGCCTCGTTCCCTCAGGGTACTCCCCCCAAGAGGGTGGCCACAGCAGAAGTGTCTCCAGTTAAATTGGACATGAATTTGGATCTCTCTCACGTGAAGCTGCCTTCTTGCTTTTAGTTCTCACCATCCTCAATATAGAATATACATATAGGCTACTGTATATAATGCTTGGCTTCATGACAAAGGTGAAGCTTTCAAAAATAATATACTGGACAACTTCATATCTACTGACTGATGACAAAACATTAATGGCAATGCAATAGCAAATGTCATGTGGCACCAGATAAATAAGTAAAGAAGAGGGAGGACAGCAAAATTTGAAGAAAGAAAAATTTAAAGCAAGACATGTAGAAGTGCTGAAAGTTACTGGACACAATTTTTACAATAATCAAATTTTGCTCGGAGAAATTCCCATTTAAATACGAAAAGCATCAATGGTATGCAGTACTGTACAATGAAGTTGTTACTTGTATAAATTCCAATGTCCAGTACAATGATTTTGTTCTAGCTTTACAAATTGAAAGCTATCCATTGCATTAAAGATAAAATGGTGTTAACTTGAAGTATTATACAGATACTAAGTGTGTTAATACTAGAAATTATTTGTGTTTGGAGTACAGACTGACACTGTAAGTAAGATCTCATTATCACTGGATTTCTTATTCCCCTTCTGAATAATATAGTCAAGAAATGAAATACTGTAGCATAATCAAAATATCATCATCATAAACATCATATTAAAGAATGTGTATGCACCTTTCGAAAGCCTTGGTCAGATACTCTGAATCCCGTAAAGTCCAATCTTTTACAAGAGGCCATATAGTCGTTGAACATGTGTAGGAACGTATTTGAAGTTCCCCTCAGCCGACAAAGGTCTTTCAGAGACAGACGAGGTAAAATATGCTGGAAGATGACGTCTTGCCACGGCAAGTGCGTCAGCTCGAGCGGTACTGATCTGGTCATTGTTATATCTGGAAGCAGAGGAAAAATTGAACAGGATATTTTAGGCCATGGGACAGTAGGTTAGATGATGATGACAGACATGATGATTCCACATTGGCTATACAATGGCTATTGTAATGTTCCATGCCCATACTTTCCTTGCTTTGTTCATGTCTTATATAATCATCAAGAGGTCTACAATGAATGAAAAATTAAACACACATATTTCTCATACCAAATTCTGTACTGACTTTCTGATAACTCCTTCAGACTGGTCCACTACTTATATTATAATCTTTTAATCTTAATGTTTTGAGGTGATTACCAGTTTGAGGTTTGAGGGATTACCAGTTCCAGTACGTTCTAGGCTGAGTTTCGTGTAAAACAGAAGCAGGATGAACTACATAAATCTTAAGAAAGAAAATTAGAATTGTAAATTAAAATATTAAATTAAATATAACCCAATGCATGGACTGAATCAAGAAATATCTAAAAATTTGTACTGTTTAATACATGTTATACAATATACTAGTGATTATACTAATTACCGTACTATAATATTTCTGCAGGCTTGTATTCCATAGATGACAAACTGTGTTGAAAATGACACTCCACTAAAAATATATCAACTTTCAAGAGGAGATAAAATCGTTCTATGAGAAAAGACACAGTGAGAAATTGTGGAAATCCTGGAAGAAAAGAATAAGAAGAATTGCTAGATATTCATTGTGTTAATTAATAATGTTGATATATATACAGTCCTTCCACTACTTCAATATATGATAATAATAAATTCATCGTGCAAATTAATAATAACAATATATTCATCGTGTTAATTAATAAAGTATTATTACAGAAGTACTGTGTTTTTGGCTAGGGCCATGCAGTGTTATCACATCTGGCTAGGTCCTGGGAATTTGGGTATACCAGAATTTGCCCCGGTCACTTTATGATAGTTTACACCGGTTATATCCCGGTAGTTTGCCCAGGTTAGTCCCGGTAGTCTGCTGTGGTCTAGGTTAGGTGAGGTCAGGTCAGGTTAGGTCCGACTAATATGGGGCATTTGCAGAGGAAATGCCATAGATGAAAATAGTCTTAGAATGGTCTAAATAAGTGGGTAATGAAGGTAGAAAAACCATACGCAATAACGGTAATCCTTTCAATATTTACCGTTAATAATAACAATAAATTCATCATGTTAATAATTAATGTTGATATTCCTTACACTACACGTTACTAATGTGATAATACTCACCCTTTTTGGCTCTAATAGTACCCGTTTGTAGACTTTATTCACGTGTACAAGTAAAATTATTAATCACACAGACACTGACAGTTCTATAATGTCATGTGTGTAATGTTTTGTTTTGATTGGCAGTCAGTGTTGCCAGGTCTGCTTGACAACATTTCCCTAACTTCATCTTTAGAATTTCCCTTTTTCTCTCTATAATTCCCTCTTTACTCGTGAACATTGGCTGGCGGTCTTTCTGGTATTTCGTCTGGTAAATATTTCCCTGTTTATTCTTGAACAATCTTTTATATAATCTTTCTATATGGACTTCAAAATTCTCTAAAACAGAGAAATTTTCCTGTACCTGGCAATACTGGTAGGGAGATAGGGAAATTTTGGATCCCGAGGCCAGAGTACCCAGCTGATGCTACCTGAAGTGTCCAGGCGGCCATGTTACCCTGCCATGACAGTAGGCGGAAAGTATCTTCTGCTGGAGTTTTCCTTAATTTTCCTCTTGTTTTTACTTTTTATATGTCATTATCTGTGCTTTTTGTGGTCAAAATTTAATTGTTATTGTTATGTGACCATAAGAGTATGAAAAATAACCACAATATGATTTAGGAGGGAACAAATATGAGTGAAATAAGAATATGGACATGTCGTAGGGACTTGAGCTTCATTGTATTTTACTATGACTTTGGGAATCAGCTAAAAACCCTAAGACAGTATTATATACATGTAAACCAACTATATTAGTGCAAATTAAATCCATAATGAATCGATGAATGATGCATAGCCAATCATATTAGTAATACGTTCCCCTATAGCTTTTTCAGTCGCCGTTTACTCATATTTTTTCCTCTTGTCACCTCTGAGCCTACAAAAAGTGTACTTTGAGTCTTTCAATTGTAGCTCTACTGGGATTGTATGATGATAATATGCCTGTGACAGTGATGTAACGCACAAAGTATTATAGCCACTTTAAAAGCTGTCTGCTGCTGGCGTTGCTGAGGTGGTTGGGCGTCGGCCGTCTTCCTCCCACGGGCGTGGAGTGAGCCAAAGACTTTACCACCATCAAGTCTGGCTACGTTGGTAGCTTCCACGCCCTTCCTACCTTCCTCCACAGTGAAGGACACCTCCTCTCCGTCCCTCAATGATGGTGGTGAGGTGATGGCAACAGAGAGAAGGATGCCCTTCCTGTGGACGAAGTAGTCATGATTGTCTGCAGTCAATAAACCGTAGCCCTTCACGAAGTTGAACCACTTCACCCTGCCAGCAAGGCAGCTGGCAGAAGAAGTGGTGTTGTCGGGTAGAGGTGTTACTGGGCTCATGGTTTGACTCTCAAACCTCTGACCCTTCCGTTCTGTGCCCACTCTGTTATAGTGGTGCTCTTACCTGATTGGCTTCACCTTAATTGTCTCTTCACACATGAACGACTCGAGGGAAGTCTCACTCCGCTGCTGCACCATTCCCAATAATAAATGTAAAAGTCACTCAAACAAATTAAGAATAAAGCTGGAAAGGGCATCATTTGGAGCAATTATATTTTCAGCTTATATATAGTATAGGCTTGTAAGTTGTAGTCAGCAATATTAGAAAAAAATAATTATTGCATTAATGTACTGTGGAGGTACTGTACCATATTGAACTCCATAATACCCAAATCCACTCCAATTACAGCATAATAATTTTCATTGTATTCATAGTTGGTCATATATTTAATTAGGTCATGGAATACTGTACGGTAATTTGAAACACTTTATTATGCTAAATGGAATAATATACAATTATTAAATACGCCCATACATAGCCTGCTGGAGCTTTGTTTATGGCAAATATGAGGTTTATTTTGTGGCTATTAATTGGTCAGCTGGAGGAGGCAACAGACCAATCACAGCACAGATTACAGGTGAGCTGGGTACTGGCTCACCAACCAATTAAATCAGAGGCCTCGGCATCCAAAATTACCATCATGGAAAAAAAAAAAAAAAACACTATTACACTATATTATTATTACTATTGTGTAAATTTTCTCCGAGTAAAATCTCTTAACATTTCCGAATAATGCAAAAGTAAACTGACCTACCAGCGAGGATCTGTCACTGTTTGGTGAATAAGTGGGCATTATTATGACTCAGATAATCCCCCCCTCCCCCCTATCTTCAAGTATGTGAGGAGTCGAACCTGTGACCATCTTACACTTATACAGCAGGCCTTTTCCACTCGCATGTGTGTGTGTGTATGTGTTATAGAAGGCCATCTCTGCCTGAGAAATTATGTAGAGCGAGGTAGGATATGATAGGGAAGTTATTTGTGGGAAAGCAAGCACGAAGGTAATACAGTAGTAGGAAATTATGGAGGGTGTATACTGTGTTGATAGATTTTATAAGCTTATCCCGACTATACCTCCATGGTCCCGACGACTGCTAATGCGTTATTGGCTTCAGGAAATTCCTACGACTAATATTACTCTACCAGTCTTCCCTTGAGATATTAGACAACAGCTGGGTAAGCAAGTTTGTCTCACCAAAGGTATGAAGACAAACCAAACGTATACTGTAGTTAACTCAGATATTCGTAATTATAAGTTTATTGTTCATCGATCGTTTTTATATATTTTTTATTTCGTGAGTAATTTGAATGTTTGGTGAAGAGGGCCAAGTTGTGGAGTGGATCGCCAGGATCGCTCCTAATTCCTCCAAATTATACTGCAAAACGATTGTTTCCTGGCACAGTTTGAAGCATCTCAAAGACCCTCCATTTCACCCTCACCATAAGGCCCCAGCTGTGGCACAACCCTAACTCCTTTAGACAATGCCTCGAAACATATTCATTATTAATAACACGTACTGAGATCATCTGTATGTTTCCTGGTATAGTTTGGGGGAATCGGTAGCTCTCCGATCAGGTCACCTACAAAAATTTCTTCCCTTAATTAACAAGTAATAGGTGATAATAAATTTACCATTGCAGGAGAGGCTTTTACTATAGGCTATTTATCTTCTACACATTAGTAAGGTTTTGGATGCTACAAGTTAACTTAATCAATTTGATCATTGTATTTGTGGGAGGATGGAAGTACCGGCACTTATGGCTAACACCTGATGATTCTATATGCAACTCAAAGTGTGACTGATGCCCAAGTTCAACATATTGTTTATCCTATGGGTTTAAGAATCTTCTCAGTGACAAAGAAGCTAGCTAGTAGGTTATTGCGATAGTCAGCGAAGGTGGTGAGATCGACAAACTTGAGCCCTACATAGGAAGGTAAGGTATAGATAGGGGTATGGGAGGAAGAGGACAGACACATCCTCCAACCCACTCACTACTCTGACGGGAAGCACCACCAAAATAGTGTGATGGTGGGGGTGGAGGTAGAGGTGGTGGCATCGTACATAGTGTTGTTTTTCTCAGTCTATATCCACCCTCCTCACAGCTCTCACACTCACTCACTCATCCTCACACCAACCTACTACACTCATATCACACTATACCGCTCACCATCCGTCGCGATCGAATGCTGTGATATTCTGTGTTTTAGTGATTAATAAACGTGCAACAACTGACACCTCCACCAAGTCCTAATTCAAGGTAAGTGATTATTTATAGCGATGCTCTCTGATGGGAAATTACCACGTGTAGGGACGCCGCTGTCATTCTAACATAAAGAGTTATTCAAAACTATACAGGCAAAATTACAAAATGAATTCCTGACATGATGATACATATATAGTGTCTCGATCTGTCATAAAATTATCGGTGCACACACAATACACGTGAAACATTTTTGAACAACATCCTGAACGAAAGTCACTGACATCATTATTATATAGTGAGGGACATCAGCTGTTGTTGTTGTTGTTGTTGTTGGAAGAATGTTTTAGGTAAACATCGGACTTCCCGGGCACTGATCGATACTTTTGTGGCCCACTGTACAATACATTTACATAAAATATAGGTGAGACTCTTGGGTATGTACTAATAATTAATCATAGTAATTGTTTTGGACGAGTTGGGTAAATAAAGATATTATTGATTATATATTTACCTCAAACGCCTAAATTTTTAACACTCGTACGGTATTAATCGAAAAAAAAAAAAAAAACACACACATTCAAACATATAGATATAAAACGTTAACTTAGGGAGCAAAGCCTGGATTTTTTATTCATGTGCATTAATGCTGTGAAAAATCGTGAGAAACGTTTGTAGTTACGAACGTTTTACCTGACGTCATTTCCGAGTTAGGTCAGCGGCAATGTTTGAAGGGCACAATGGAAATATCTGTCTCTGTTCTCGTAAAATCTGCAAATGTACGATTATATAACACGTTCCTTAATTAAGTAACTTGGATAATCCCCGCTGAAAATACGACAACAAGAGAGATAAGCAAGTAAAGATAAAAGAACAAAATTATAGGCCAATTAAGTCATGTCTCGTGATAAGAACTGAAACGACACGGGCATGAGAATTGAAAATGTTATGCATAGAATGGTTACATAATCACAGGAGTCGCTAAAGTTATATATCTGACTAACACTTGACGATTATAATTATGCAGTGAAGGAAAAATACTGGCTGTGAATTATTTTGCCAACGTATACGAGGAGGAGATTTGTTGTTGTTGTTGTTGTAGTGTGGTATTAAAATGGAGGAATAATCAGGAATCAGTAAACCCCCCCCTTTTGGAAAACAACAAACAGATAAAAAAACAAAACAAACTCTTTATAGGCAACAGGGTCACCCCGAGATTAGCGAGGAATGAATTAAGATCAAGGTCTGGCTATAATAAGATTCTGTATATCGATCGTTTTTTAGTTTCAGAAGACTAACCAACCAACACACATGATTGTAGTCCCACGTGATGGTATGAAACTCACTGTAGAATTACGACTGTATTAAAATGATAAAACTCTTAGGGTCCAATGATGCATAGGATACATACACTATATATACACTATAATTATATTAAAATTAATCCATAAACATGTATAGGTGTATTATATCTTATTGAGGGGATAGTATACTTTTGTATATTCATAGGAGCTACAGTGCCTTGATTCCTTCAAAGTATGCCAGGAAACAAGACCTGCAGATTAACAAAAAAATACTGGTGGCCTGTTGCTTGGAATAGTTTGGAGGAATCACGATATATTGCTTCATATTTACCAGTACTATACCGTCCTAACTTTTATAACAAATTAACAACCAATAATTGACATTTTTACAATAACACGTATATATATATATATATATATATATATATATATATATATATATATATATATATATATATATATATATATATATATATATATATATATATATATATTTATATATACACACACATCAGCCATTGGTTATATTAGTATGGACTAATATTATACAGAGGGAGGCAAAAGTCATACGGTACGTGGCCACCAGCAGATAATTACTGAAAAACATCTGTGGTAAAGAACGTATACAAATCATTCAACTTGGGTTAATTATTACCTATGTGTTAGGAGAATTATTAATGTGTGGTGTGGGATTCAGTATGGTTCGTTCTTTGCAAATAATTATCGACTAAAACTGTCTTTCATTGTACACAGATTTAATAAGGTGACTGACGACAATTTATTTATTCTCACGGATTATTTCTCACTCTTTAGTGTACGGTGGTGGATAATTGAAGGTCATGCAACAGATGTTCAACACACACACACACACACACACAAGTGGTCCGCAGCAGTTATAAACGTACTCGTTAAATTGAACCTTGTAATTTGATGTCCATTAATAATTTCTGATTCACCCACGACGGAGAAATCAACAGTTACTATGATCGAATCAATCACATTATAACATTTATTTCCTTCGTCATTTCGTCAAAAGTTTGCCTCCAATTTCAGTTATGTATATATATGAGTGTCTAGTGATTCTAGTCCAATAGAGGGCCGGTATTAATAAGCATCGCAGAATTCACATTTGTTCGTATCTTTGCATTATTTATATTTATTTATTATGATTATATATATATATATATATATATATATATATATATATATATATATATATATATATATATATATATATATATATATATATATATATATATATATACTGATATTTATAATGATAATAATTTAAGTCCCTCGCCTTTCACTCTCACACATTGTTATAGTGATAATAACTGTCCTTCACCTTTCATCCTCACACATTATGATAGTGAAAAGTGTATAAGTGTCCCTCGAACTGTTCACTCACTCTCACACATTGTCATCTTCATCATCACCATCAATACCCCATTTCCCTTTTCTATTCCTTCACTGTTCACTCTCCCATTTGTAATAGTGAAAATAACTGGCATATTCACTCTCACACACTGTCCTTCATTGTTCACTCTCACACACTGTCCTAGTAATAATAACTGACCTTCACTTTTCACTCTCACACATATGTAATAGCGATAATAACTGACCTTCACCGTCCACTCTCTTAATTGTGTTCCTCTTCCTTCCTTCCTTCCCGACCCCTTCAGATGGACTCGGTGCGGATCCTGCAGTTGAAGCGAGGTGTTGAGGAGCTGGAGTTTCGAGTTATGTCCTTAGAACAACAGGTGGATAATGGTGACCTCCTGACTCACCTCCACACTACCTCCACCTCCACCTCCACCTCCACCAATACACCCATAGCAACACAGGTGAGTCAGTCAGTAATTGTTGCGTGTTTATAAACCTCTCATTCACTATACCTCCTCTTAAACCACAACACACATACAGGCCAGTTATTGTTGTGTGTTAACCAGTCACACGTGCATTACTCCACTGTACCCACACAACACACACATACAGGCCAGTTATTGTTGTGTTTTAACCTGTCACACACTACTCCACCTCACACACACAACACGCACATACAGGTCAGCAGTTTTTTTGTGTGTTAACCTGTCACACACTATAACCCCATCCTCACACACAACATAGGTCATTCAGTGTTGTGTGTTTCCACTTGTCACACACACACACACACACACACACACACACTGGTAAGTCATTGTTGCGTTTTTATATACATGTCATAATTCACACATATATATACCTGTCATCATATACACACAAAACAAGTTATGTCATTAATTTTGTGTTTGCATCACTCTTTCAAAGAACGTCCTCATGGTATGGTAGTATTATGTATAATCGTAATAAATTTCCCTGCATTATACTGTATTGACATGAACCGTAATAGAGTACAGCGTAGTATTGATAGTAAACACACACACACACACAGCAGGTAAGTGTTCATATGATGATCTCCACTACACCCCACAGCCTCACTTGTGCCACACTAGTACCACAACACAAGAGACAACAGGTGTGGAGGTGGTAGAGTAAGTTTTATATAGTAGGCTACTGTATATCATTATTTTCGGCATGGCCCTACCAAAGTAAGTCTAATGTTCAGTAATGTACTTATAATAAATCTACTGTATATTGTCAAACTCTCAGCTTCCAAACATCGCATCATATTATAAACTTTAAGTAAAATGCGTCCTATGAAATTAAGACTAAGTACAGTTTATTTGTGTAACCATCCATACTTATTAAAATTATTATGCATCAAAACAGTTCATGATCAACACCACATTCCCCATCTTATATTTACACATCAAGGTACAAAATCATTAATTATGTGAGGAGTTTTGTGCCAGTGGGTTTTATGCAAGAAAAGTCATGGGTTACTTTTAATTAATGACTTGAGCAACATGTTAAAACCAAATACTGTCAATATTATACAAGGAGAGAAGATACAAATAAATACCTTGAAAGAAAAGATACATATTATAATTAACAAAGCATTCCATTCCATTCATTTACCAGCAGCAGTTTAAACAATGGTGGCTACGTGACCATTCTTTCATTCATAAGATATAGGCTATAAATACCTCTCCTCGGCCCGTAACAATAACCCAATTTCCTTAGTTCTCTTGCCAAACTATTAGCTAGGCTTCCTTTTTCTTTCGGCCTGTTTGCCAAGGTTTAGAGGAGCGTAAATCTGGCTTGTGGACGAAATATGAAGAACACAGAACGAAGAAAGTGGTTGATAAGGGACCCTGTGATGTAGTCGGAAAATTGGAGATAAATGAGGCCTTCAAATATTGCTACGAAACACCACCTATATGGAAGGAGCTAGTTTTGTGGCATGGTCTGGAGGAATCAGGAAGCCTCCAATTTCCATACACGATCACAAGGTCCTTAATTAATGTGATGGCCAGGCTTCCTATAGGCTACACACCACCAACCAATGCCATTCACAACTCTCCTGACAAAGTGACGTAAGCACATATACTACACAAAATCGGGAACAGTAAACACCACAGGACAAATTTACCTCTGACATCATGGTGACGTAATCAACACATACTTACATACATACATTCCTTGACTTTCATGTACACTACAATAGCAGTTAACATAATATGGTAACCTAGCTATAGCCTAACTGGTACTGCCTACTGTTTCGTTAAGTAATGGTTTTTACAGTTGCCTCCCAAAATCCGTGAGATGTTTATAGTCTTGTGAATGATATGTTAGTTTCACAGCCGAATGTTATGCAAATATCTCCTGGGTGAGCATTTTGAGATGGCTGTAAAAATTTTTGTCTCTGCCGTAAACATAATCACACGCCAGACGCTGCAAAATAAAATCTAACGTTACAAGATGAGAATAGTGTATCGAGATAGTGGAGTGGGATAAAGAGGGTTAGTGTGAAGTTTAGTGGACTATTGGTGTCGACGAGATAATCTTTGGTTCGCCAACAATGCTCGGTCACCACGGGACACTTGCCAACACAACAAACATGTCTGCTTTCTGCTCTTTATTACAACTTTCGACACACAACCTTCGACAATCAATTAAATAGTTGTTATGATTTCGCCCCCGTTTTGTCTGCATGGCAGTATATCTGTCTGTCTCTGTAAGCAATATGTCTAATAGAAAGTTATGAACACATTTTCACGAAATTTGGTGTGCAAGGAAGTTGCTGATGTTGTTGTTTTTTGTTGGCGATCAGCAGAGTGAAGGTGAAGGTTAGAGAGCAAACGTCCCCCATAGCTGGTAAAGGGTGAAATGTTGGTATGACACTACCCGTAGCCTTTCATGAGTTTTGGAGGCAATGTAGGCTACTATACAGTCGTCATACGTAATCTTTGACTAGAGACGAACGGCAGGCACCACACACACATGTCACATACCCTGCATTCGAACTCAGCCTCTATAGGTGTACTGGGTGGGGTAATGAGCAATATCAGGCGAGTCGAAGCTTTCTGCTCCTCACACTCTGGTCAGAAATTATAGTATTACGAGTGTACTATATGATGTACCACAGCACCGATACTTTTGAAAATAAGTGAACATGTGTTCATATATCGATCGTAAGTATGCCCACATGTGTAAGTGTGTGTATATAGAATGTAACGAAATAAATGTTACCGATAATCTGTATGCAAAATATATGCTGTAAGCTCCGACTGTAATTTATTATTTTTTTATTAAATTTGTATGGCCTCAGTTACGTGCTTGGAAAATGAAGCTAATTGTATAGCTAGCTCGGTCTAATCGAAAGTGAGAGTATGACAGATACCATATGACATAAACTGACACACATTGATATTTGTATACGAGCATGCAACAAATTTGGCAGTGCAGCTCTGTTGGGCATCCAGCCTGTAGGTAGGCTATCCAGTGTTGGCTATAGTTTAGCCTCTACAAGGTCTGCAGTCAGTAACGTCCTCAACAGTAAATGGAGATGGATATGTGATTTTAAAGTCAAACTGACAAATTGCTCTAGCTTCTGCATAATAAAGGCCTTTAACTGATATCAATAAGCAACAGTAAAATGGAATAACAAAAGAAGGTGATGTGTATATGCTTGTATATCAGAACATAATGGAAGTAAATTCTTCATTGCTTTCACAATACTCCTTTCCCGTTCAATTAGCAGTCAATTTAAGTAACAAAGAATGAGAGTTTGACGAGTGGCCAAGTGTTAATTTAATAACACAGAGGCTCCCACTGTCCCACAGGGTGAGGACGTGGCAGAGATGGCAGCTCGCCTCACACGTTTGCTACAACAACTTAATCAGCACACTGACCACCTCAACCACGTCAAGTTGATGGCTGATGCGAACTTAGCCAAGTACAGCCAGTCTGAAGCCGTCAAAGAATTAGAAACAACAGTTAAATCACAGCACATAGTCTCAAGCTAGCACACCAGATAATGTTGCACCAAGGCTAATGGGTGTGGATTTCGTCTGTTTACTTACGGTACGTCGCTTATAGGAGTAATGAGTGTAGAGACAGTAGAGTAGAAACAAAAAACTGATTGGCCAGTAAGACTTTGTACTGTATCCACAAAGGAGACGTACACAAAACATGAAGGAATGGAGGGATGGTTGAAAAGGAAAGTGGTTGGTTAGGGTTCTAAGGGGCGCCAAACCCTTAAAGTATAGTATTACCCACACGTTTGAAGGCAACAATCCCTATGGCCTACTGAGCAAGCTCACATGAAAGTGGAGGCGAGGTGGAACAGCTGAAAAGCTAAGAAGAAAAGGTTCGGGTCTACATGGGCTTGAAAATAATGAGTCTGACAGATCCACGATAACCACTAGTACCTAAGATGAATACGGTACTTACCTAGTGGAGGTTTATTAGCCTCATGGCTGTCCTCTCCTTGGGTTGGCAGCCTCCGGTATGTGGTCCCATAGACCCATGATAATGACGCCACCACTCCAGGCCGCATTTTCCCCATTCTGTGCAAGCTATTGGTACAGAGTGGGCGGGCTGAAGCTTGTTTGACGCTAGGGTCGTAACTCCAAAACTAACCATGTCTCAGTTTCGAAAATATTCTCAATGTGCTTCCCACGAAAAGTTAAACACATTTGCACAGTGTAACCCAACCTAACCTAACCTAACATACCGAGGGGACGTGGCTAGACTAAAATGGGTCATAGAATGAGAATATGCCTCCAGGACCATGTGTCATTTGCTGGTCAGCAAAACACATTAATTTCACAAACTGTGTCCGCCAAGGGTCCACACTGGTTTTCATTCTCTTTAATCAATACATACATCACATACCTATAGATACACAACATACTGTAGTTTTATATATATGCTGATGACATGACACTCACATGTATGGACGCACTAAAACGTAGACACAGCTACTCATTTTCTTCAACCGTACCTCAACACAGTTCACACTTGGTTCACCAAAGACTTGAAATATCACCAGCCAAATCTACAGTCACCCTCCTTACTATCTGGACAGCACACACAAGTGCACAGAAATTACTTGACATAACATTCAATACAATGAATTCATCAATGTTTTCCACACAATATATCGAACATAAAATATAAAATATAAACAAATGCACACCAAGACTAAATGCCCGGATATCACTTGCCAAGGCAATATTAATTTTGGATATACTGTAACAAAGAAAACAACTAGTTTGCCCAGGGGGACTGACTTTATTCTCGGTAAATACTAGCCATCCCCCACAGGGCTAGAATAAAGATTGTTGTAGGATCTGGTAACTTTCTAGTGGATTTTAAGAGATCTGCCCACAAGGATTAAAATCCCAGTGAGGTGGACTGCAACCGGAGGCTCTTTTCTTTTTCCACTGCTGTGTGGACCTCCAGCACACGGGGATGAATTATCCCTTTGCATGCAGCAGTCTAAACTCCCTCCCCCTTTATGGTCCTTTCAGGACTGGTCTCATGGAAGGTACGGCCCCACTTGTAGCTCTTGTGGTTACGTGGACTTGGGCCCACAGCATTGGCTGTGGGATCAAAGACCTTCCCCCAATCTCCCTGGTGGTCAGAGGCCCCCAGCCTGTAGGAGGGGTTGGTGGGATGATGATGATCACAGCTGACACTCGTAATTTAATGTCTTATGAGGTCTCAACTTCTTATATTATAGTGGGCTTCTTTGTTGGTTTATTAGGAGCCATGATGAATACTGTAGACACCCACAACACTGAATTATGTCCCGGGAGATGAGATTTTTTTTTTTTTTTTTTTTTTTTTTTATGGGTAAAATTGGTGGGCCCAAAAAGTTCCGGGGGAGCGAACATTCCGAGGTCTAGACCTCCTGATTAAGGGACTTTTACTGTACTGTACACCTTGTATATAAAATTACTGTACAGTTTTCATTTCAGTTAACTACTTAAATGTATGATATAATGTGTGTTTCTAGTTACAAAACAAAATCAAAGAGGAATTCCACCAAAGCTCAGCAATGTTGTCATGTACTGTACAGTACAGAAGTCCGACATCTGGAGCGAGCGGTTTCTGGATGACAACCCACCCACAGCCTCCATTGGTTCGAAATGTGTGTGGCCTCATGATGGTTTGGGTTGGCTGTCGTCCAGAAACCGCCTGCTTCAGATCTCCGGCTTCGATTCAACTGGGGTAGGGATTGTGGTGCGTGACTGTACCTCATACTGTACAGTACTTGGGTTACACGAAAGTGTTGCTACTTCCATCTTCGTGGGCATACAATATGGGCCCACCAGGCTCAAGGCAAGAAAACAACCACTGTATGAACCCAGTTTCCACATTCGTAAAAGGGTAGATTCACTACTACCAATCTTGTACTAGACAAATAAGGCAAAATGGCACTAGTTGAGAGAAAAGGATCACGTGGATGTATGCCATCATATATTGAGGGTCAAAAAAACAACCAAGTTGGGCTGCAACACCATGCACTATTTTGCATATCATCCAATGGGTCCGGGACATTATTTTCTCCTTACAATAAATGTTTCATCTTAAAGAGTACACTGGGAAAAATATAAATGTCAGACGTAAACACACTATATTTCACGTTTAACAGTAATGTTACAGTACTTCTACTTTGATACATCACTACAGAGCAGTAGATATGTTGGACTTCTAAAGAATAATAGTGTTAATAATCAGTACTGTAGGCTTCTGGATGTAAACATGAGGTTATACAAAGCCTATCCACACACCATCTAACAAGCCATAAAGTCTTTGGGGACATTATTATAATACAGTAACTTGGGCACTTTTAATCAGAGTTTTCAGGGTCATAATCAGGAAGCTTTGTGAAGTCAAGTGTCAATTCGTGATTCCATCCACTGCCATTCAAGCAAATTCTTTTGTACCTCACAAGTTGATGTCACGTCAACAATATAATACAGTAAATACTCTGTGAGATACTGTACTTGGATGTGTGTGAACAAACACAGTGGTGGTGAGAGATCAAAGAGGTGATGATGTGTCTGGTAGCACTGACTAGGAACCTTGGCTTTCTTATGGACATCACTTGAGCCCCTAGTCTTGCTTCCTGCTATGACACCAGTTATACCTTCCATGCACTTAGTAATAACTTTTTTTTTTTTAAACCTGACAGGAGGAACCTGTGGTCTATAAGTTGATTTATAAGCAACTCCAGAAGGCACATATTTATAACCACTGGTGAGTTTAGCTAATTGTGAAGTTCATATTTTTGTTACATTACAATGATACCACAGGTCCTTCCTCTCCAGGGTCATACTAATGGTACGGTCACAATCCCTAATTTCAAACTCAACACAAGAACTAAACAGGTAGAGTTAAAGCAAGCTATTCTTTTTGTACCAGTGTTTACTGTGTTGAATACATACTAACAAACACAATGTAGACTCATTGTAAACATTACAATAAACCATTGTATGAAAAATAATAAGTTGCTTTAACTCCACTTCATCTAACCTTGGTGTCTGTGAAAGTATGAATTGTGACTGTACAAGCCGCTGAAATTTCCCTTTGCCAAATGAGCAAGAAACACGAATAAATCCTTTATAATAACAAGATAATGGTGTGGAATGATGAAGCTGGGCTGTTCCAGGAGGAGACCTCACATGTACCCAACCAATGATAAAACACAACAAGCACTCAAAAGACTTAGGGAAAGCCCTCTCTTCACATTAGTCATCATGATCACAGTGCTAAAAAGCAGCTTATACAACATATTTATGTGGATAGTGTTTTTTTACAGTACTTTACTGCCTGAAAATGTGTGTGCGCACATGTGCGTGTGTTTATGTCAAATTCTGACCAATTACACCATCCGGTAGTTGAACCTGGATTCTCTGAGTACAAGGACCTGATGTTAATGGCCTACATATATTCTTCTGTTATAGTTTGTCTATATGACTGGACACTGTGTCAAAGTTCCACCTTGTCCTCCTTCGACATTATTCACACCTATCTACTTGACTGTAACTGATGAACTAAGGGTTTTATCAAAAGATATGGTGAACAATCAACAGATTTACTCATCAAAATATATATTGACCAATTACATAAAGCCTTCTTTCATCAATTATGACCTGTTAGTACTAGGGTGGTTCATCTGGTAGCTATATTGGCAGACTGAGGTATGAATGTTTAATTAAGATAAAATTAATGATCTAGATTGACAACAAAGTTCTGTTAAATAATCAAGAGGGAACTTTTAACTTTAAATACAGACTATACCATTCCTTGAACTTTATGTTGTTAATCTAGTCCACTACTAAAGAGCATTGCCAAGTGATGAGTGGGAGATTCAAATGTGCAGAAATACTTGTTGTGTTCATTATGCAACATGATTAATGGACTCTTAAAAGTGGTAATGAGAAATAATATAGCAATGAAGCAATAACTCCTAAGTTCTGTAAATATATATATGGTATTTATCTATATACTGGAAACTAACTAACCGTTCGTGGTGTAACCCTACAACTCAAAATATAATTTATCATGGGTGTTAACATATAATATGATTTGTAATATACATATACACAGGCTTTCATAATACAGTAGTAAAATTTAGACAGAAGCAACGCACATCCAATGAGTGAGTCATCGCACTGTGTTGTTGTTGTAGTTATTCTTAGTCTTCATGCCATTGTATCCGTCCTTCCACGGGTGTTCACTGGTTCTCACTTACGGCCCAAACTAGTGTAAATAAAGAATATGAGCAGAAAGTAAACTGGTAAAAATAAAAATTGTATAATAAGCACTATGTAAACTAGCATAAATAAATAATGTATGATAGCACAAAGTAAATCTATAAACAATAATAAGAGCCAGGTGGTAAACTGTAACTAGGAATACACACAACTTCTGGAGATCATCTGGCACAAGCTGTGGGTCTTCTCGTACTGATGCATTCTGAGATCAACGAGTGAAAGCTGACTGGTACAATTATTTCCACATCTTATAACCTATAGTAGTTGCTCTAAAGCAATTAATCTGCTCATTATTATCTTAATCTAATTCTTGTTGTATAGGACCACTAATATGCTCAATAACAGACATATTATGAATAAGGAAAGTAAAAACTAAAATACAAGGAACACTACATTTCCAGAATACAACGGATTGTTGAAGTAATCATCACTTTATGAACACCATGATTCTATTCCACGTTGAATCTAAAGCCTAGTGCTAACAAAGTGATACTCTGCTTCAACAAGAAGGAAGAGTACTAGATCCTATTATGAGTTAAAGTGACTAGTAAATATTCACTAGTAAAACATGTGAGAACATCGAGAGTATATACTGTACTGTACAGATCAAGACAGACTACAGACACTGTAGAGACAAGCTAGCACGCAATGCCATTTAACAGTTTGCATCCACAGTCACCAAAGGTTCATTTACAGTAATTGCTCAGTGGTTGGCAGTGAAATATACATTTGCTTTTCGTCTTGTACAATAAATGTGCTGGGAACACTGGTAGGGCTTGTGCTCCAGAAGATGCCACGACTAGAAAATGAAAAGTAAACCGATACTCTGCCACCTCAGCCCACACAAGCACTGACCTGACCTCTGGTGGCAGCAGATGCCAACACATGACCTTGACTGCACTGCACTTAGCCTACTCAACTTTAAAAAAGCAATTTTCCCTAACCTACCCACAGCTTGTGCAAAATGTGGTGGTAAAATAAGGCACATGCAAATTATAGTTCTGGAACAACCCCCTTTCTAAAACAATGAGTAACTGAAAAAAAAAAAAAAACTGCTAGGGAATAAAAGAATTATATTAAATAAACAAACTATTCATAGTACAGACAGAGGGCAGATTTCAGTACCAACAATTAAATATATGTATTTATGCATATGTTTACATACACATATATACAATATACAAATGCTATAACAAGATATATGGTATATATTTATATCACCATCCCAAGGTTGGTTGTTTGAGGGCACTGGACACACCCTAAACAAGAACCTAAAGGCATTATACCCTCTGAATATTCGACTCATTCACTAAGGACTAGATTCTCTAACTCATCCACTACATGTAGTAGTTGTATGAAAACAACTGTACACTTGCTAACAGGTGTGGGATATTCTACATACCTGTTACCAAGTCCTTCACTGCATGTAAATATACAACCCATTCATTACACGTAAATATATATCAACTCATTCAGTGTTGTCAAGCCTTGGGCCCCACGGGAGGGTCTGGACCGTACCCACCCGAGCTGCCCAGGCTTGTACCACGACCAGGGGTAATTTTACAGTCGCTCAATCTTTGTTTTATAGTCTGACTACTGCCTCCTCCATTTGTAACGACACAAAAGTAAAATAATTGGTTTGCCATGTGAATTATAAATGAATGCTGTGGTGATTTTGTCAGCATTTAAAGATGATGATTTACTAAGGTGAGAGTTAATAATTATTGTGGTGCAGTGTGATATCAATTTTCCTGAAACAGTGCATATATAATGGGAGGTTACTGAAGGATGTGAAAACTGCTGCTGTTGTTCTTTCTGTGAGTGTTATTAAAGATTGATAATTACATTGGAACAGTCAAGACTGAAATGTGTGATGATGATGGTGGTGGTATTATTGTTGTTGGGGAGGGGGAACCAACCAGTTACCAGTGACTGTAAAACTGACCATTAGTCAAACACAGTCAGTCACAACCTACACCTTAAACTTAAAGATTCAAATATAACCACCTAAGCTGCTAAAAGTTGTTTGTGTTTTTCATGCACTCGTAGTATTATTCTCTAACTCTGGCACATGAGAACTGCACTCAGTCTGCACATGTAACAGAAAAATTAGTACAGGATACAGAAAACTCTTCAAATAACACCAATAATATACAATGAGAACAATCTTCAAAATTCTACTGCTCCTCTTGGCTATTATCATCCTAACTAGTAGTGGTATCTTAGCAAGACTTTATTTAGGTTGAAAAAAAGCTTTATATATTTTTTGTGGTTTTTTTGTTTTCTTGTTGTATTGAAGCTCTCACCCACAGATTCACCAAAAACACCTGTCTGTCCTGAAAAGCAATTTAGCTGCTCGCTGCCCAGGCTGCATGTAAGAGAGAGGCCAAATATCAGTGGGAGGGAGGGGGGGAGGGCTTCTAACTCATGATGATAAACTAATGCAATATTAGATTATTATTATGAGTTATTATTACAAAGGGGAAGGGACGGAATTAAATCTCATATGCTGAATCATTAAATGAACACTATATTATATCATATCTCTCAACAATTTGTATTCTCTGTACTTTTAACTTATGGGACATACAAATTAAAATTCCATTTGGTGACTCCAAATGCAATAAATTAAACAGATGAGCAATATTTTTTTTTCTTTTTGCATTGCTTGATAAAAAGTACTAACTGCAATTTCAGCTTGATATCCAAATCTAACTTCAAAATTTATCACTGAAAAGATATGTTAATTTTGTATTACTGAATTTCAGTTTAATTTACACTTAATATGACATATGGTCTTGACTCTAGAAGCTTAAGAAGCTTCATTCTTGTCTGCTAGATACTAAGTATAATCACTGAATATATAATACGTACTGTAATCCAAACTCAAGAATTTTGATAAATAATTATGACAACTGGTCAAACGTAATAAAATACATTTACATAATTATATAGCACAGTACTAAATTTTTTTTTTTATCAATTTAAAAGTTAAACAAGCGTCAGCTTAACTGAAACATAAGTACAGTACTGTACTATACAGGTACAATTTAAGAACTGCTCGACTGTACTTAGAAATATGGACTAATACGAATGACCGATTTTCTCTTTAAATATACAGTACTTTGAATATACAGGAATGCAGAGTTCCATGAGAAATCATCCACACTCTGGGAGATCATTGGAGAAGATAAACTAAGATTAACACAAAGAATTGATGTAAGTCTGGTTCAGTCTAATAATAATCTCCACTACATTTTTAATGACAGTACAATCTCTGGGTATAAATTGGACATATAGATCATGTCAGTCTTAGAATATATTTCTCGATCATCTCACGAGCTATTCATGCATGAGTCAGTAACAGGCAATGACAATGACTGGAATGATGGCTTGATAGATTTTATATGGAGCCATTATTATCAGTCAGCATCATCACCCATCCCATGACTTTCCTTGCATGTGCATCTTTGATAAGACGGTTCATCTGGCAACACTTAGTATATACACCGTATGTGACAACTTGCCCACGTTGGCAAGGCTCTGCACAATTTTAAAAGCATTAAGCTTCTGATTTATCAAGTCCCACAGGACTATGCCAAATATTCTTTACCAGAAGAATGAAGGATTTTTTAGTTTTTAAGTATGACTATCTTTAATGGGACTCTACTCTGACTAAAATTTCAATTTATGTGCTATGAAGTACTGCATCTTCTTTCACTCAGCCTCACAAAAATTTTAATAGCATATCAAGTCAGTGGCCTCTCACATTACCAGTGAATTGAAGGCTACTGATTCTTCCAAACTGTACCAGAGAACAGCACTTATACCGAGGGAGATCTTATTGTGGCACTGTCAGGAAGAATGACTGGCTTCAAATTTCCTAACATCACAGGCCTATTAAAAGATAAATTGGCTCAGCTTTTATGGAGTATTACGGAGATAGTGTTGATTGTGATTCGGAGGCCATCAATTCATTCAAAATGTACCATGAAACAGACTATCTATACAGCAGTAACGTAGTCTATTCCTTGGCACAGCTTTGGTTGAATCAGTAGCATTCAATTCACTGATACTTTATCCCTTTAAAAGTCTATATCCTTGACTCTGCAATTGATGAAGCTTTGCATTTATAGCAACTAAATTTTACTTATGAAATATGATTTATAGCATCATGATTGTAAACTTCTAAACAACACTCCTGTTACATTTTATGGAAGTAAGATGATTTTAATAAACTGGAGTTAAGTAGTTTCTCAAAACTGTGCCAAATACCCCACATGAGAACACACTCAGTACAGTTGAGGTTTAAGTTCAGTCACCTCCCAGGTACGGCGGTGAACTCTGAGAATCATGATGTCATGAATGAGACAAGGGATCGTATACAAGAATATTCATGGCATTGCCGATTGCTTGTTACAGGTGTAATGACTCCATAGATAAGCTACAGAGCCATTGTACCGATACCACACCATCATCAACACCACAAATATTTTGCATACGGCCCAAGATTGTTTCTTCTGACTGTCGTTTTCATGGTTTACAGTCAAACAGAAGAAACACCAAGTCTCATTCACGACAATGTTATTCTCAAAGTTCACCACCACACTGAGGAAACAGAACTATCAAATGCAACTGTACATTTGGTGGTCCATTTTTCTGGCACAGTTAGGAGAAAGCAGTAGCCTCCAATTCCTAAACAACATCTTGTTCCTTAATTAATAGACATTAGTATAAGCCTAATTAAAAGAAAACTTAAGCCATAAACCTTGCAGAATGCTAATCATATAAAACTTAGGTTGTGCAAGTAATACCATACCTTGCAAACACCCTATACATGTATATCTTCAGTATCCATACAACACAATAACTTCAAGTATTGTAAAATCACAGCAACAACATTCCCACACTCATGTGTCACATATGTCACACAGCCTATTTTATGCACCAAATGTCTAATTCTGAACAATTAGAGCACAAAACAAGACATATGTCACTTTTTCAACAACAAAGCCTGAGTGTGGTTCACTGTTTGGTAACATTATGAACTTTAGTATAGTTGTTTGCTGGTTAGAGAGTACGTAAAAACAAGAGTGAGGAGTGAGAAGGTGCGAAGAAAATGTAAATAAAAGTTGCAAAGGGAATATTTGGCCATGGCCATTTCATATTATAGTTACAATTCATAACTTCTAGCTCACCCAGGAAGAAGGAAAGGGAACTGAAGAAAGGTGTCCTTTCTGTACAATGGTTAACTATGTTACTAAAATCCAGTTTGTAAATAACAGACTAGCAGCAAATACAAGCAATATGGATTGCCAGAACATCTATTACAGTCTTTCACTGTGCACTGCAGGATAAGACTTTCATTTAAGAAGGTTACAAACAATAAAACCTTCCACAAACTGACCAAGGAAGAATTGGAAAGGGTAGAAGGTGAGGTTTGTCATTAATAATACACAGGCTCAAGCACTTCCACTATACCACAGGGCTCCAGATATAACTTATGCCAACTAGTTTCATCTTAATCGGGCTAGAAATTATGAACTGTAAAAATACCTGGGAATTTGCAAAATAAGCAAGGAAATGTGTACTCATCCTACCTGCCTGAGGATACATTTTATGGTGATCTGTCAACTAGCAAAATTTAAAGCAGTAAAATGTCAAAGAAGTGATGGCTGTCTATTCTAAATTAAGCCATGAAACAGACCATTATATGTGGACTGCTTTATGGTACAATCTGGAAGAATTGATAGCCACTACATCACCAACAACATAGGCCTACTCTCTAAAATAATGACTATCTGTACTAGTCGTCTCTGAAGGAAAGGAATGAATATCATGGAAACCCATTCTCATACAGACAACCCCTTTACAAATTATTGTAGCACTCAAAATAAACTGAAACACACTTTTAGTAAGTAATGACAGAGTGGCATCTTTTAAACATAAAAAAATGGGTAGAACACTTTTATCATGGAATGTTCATGAACACTGTTTGCATGAATTTTGTCCTTTCCTCCTGGTACACCCTAAATAATACATAAACCAATTCTCCTTTGCACTATACAGTACATACAAATTTTACCGGTGCAGTCATTAGTATGAATGGGAATAACAAGAAGTGGGACTGGAACCTACACTGACTGAACAATATTACATGGCTCAGAGTATTAGGAAATATGGAACTGTGTTCAGCTTTCTTCAAATAGGTCTGAATCCTGTGGATGGGTGGGTGAGAGAGACTTGTCAGGGTAGTTCCTATAATATACAGTGCATTAGAATTTTAGGAATTCTCTATCTATTTCTGTCCACTACAGTACAAGCTTTTGTACCTAGATTCTGAAGAAGTTAACAATTGATTAAAAACTTCTCCTATCCATGGAATCAGGCATCTCTCTGCCCTCAGTATATAATTTTTTAGGTATGTTCTTACCTGTAAATAATGTCCTACCATTAATCCAACAGCTGCCTGGATAGCTGCTGCATATCATATGATTTTGTACTGTTCTACAGACTCGGGAAGGCAAGAACATATGCAATTTATATCTTTGTTATTGCAACTAGTTTCTAACCAAAGACTGGCATCCGCAATCCAAGTCTGTATTAAATAAATATCTGCCTGGCTTGGAATGGGTTCCAACAAATATGGTAGGAACTTTATTGTACATATGATCCTTTCAAATTCAAGTTTTAATAATCTCAAACCATCTACTTTCTGAATGTACGTTTTTACGTTTTTAGTCTCAAATATAGAATGGGACTTGCAATTTAAAGTACTCTTCCAAAATTCAAACAATCTTGCAGGCCACCTATTCCAAATCTGAGGGATTCAACTGCATGTGTATTATATCTAGTTCAGTGTTGTGCCAAATGAAGCAGAAGTCTGACAAGGTCTGGATAAAAACTTTGAATTACAATTGAACCAATAACTTGCTAGAGGTAACAATTTGCCTTTCTTGCACCAAGTAGCCAGATGGGTTAGTAAGGTTCATATGTAAATGGGATGCACATGGTGCAGAAGAGTGTGTGGCAATAAATAATAATCTCAGGCTTTGACAATCACCTGTCACCTGCTATTCAGTATATGCCTGTACGAGTATAATTAAGGGTGTTTGTATTGTTGTGTATAATAGTATAAGAGAGACCTGTTCAGTTTTCTATTCTCTTCTTGCCCGCTACTTTACTTGTGCAAGTAACTATCAACAGGTATTAAAATTTTATATGGTTGGCAACAATATGTTTGATGGGAAAAACTTGCATAATATAAAGTTCCTTTAGAGTGATTTGGTTCAAAGTGTAATACATAAAACAGTTTGATGGGACTAATCAATTATAGAGTGCTCAAGTAAAGTCAGAGGCAATTGTTTCTGTGATGGGTGTGTTTATGGAACTTATCTACAATAGGAGGAGCAATATCTCAGTCAACTGGGAACTTTCTGATTAGCTAATGTTATTGTTGTTTGATAAATTATTTGAAAAAAGTATTTCTATGACCATCTAAACGCCTTTAAATGCTCCAGCAAGAATTTGAATGCTCATAATATAACTGCAAGTGTGTTTTAAAAGATTACTAAGAGAGGAAAAGAAGCACCCTTCGTCTGTTACTGAGTGTCTCTCAATGTCTGTACTGTACTAGGGTTGAGATGTGGACATTACTACTGTGCAGGGGTTTATATTACTGCTACTTTAGGTATTCTTGTACTGTACTGTATTATAAATATTATAGTATAACTTTTGGTTAAGGCCTGTAGTGTGTGGTAGTAATAATCTAGATGTTAGTTCAATGCTCTTGGCACGGTAGCATTACGGGCATCATACAAGCAGAAAGGCATTATATATCACATTAAAAATCACTCACTGCTTCATGAAGGAAAATGTACTGTAGTGATTATTTATATTGTACCTACTAAATTAAGTTGGCTACATATAACGAAGTAATTTACCAACAAGTAAATAGTTACATATCCGAGGTGAATTTTAATTGTCAGCTGTGAGTGATACATCTTGACTATCATAAAAGTTATGTTATGTTAAGGAACCCTGTCATATAGTCAGAAAATGGAGGTAAATGAGTCCTTCAAATATTGCCATGAAACACCACCTATAAGGAAGGAGCTTGTTTCGTGGTATAGTCAGGAGGAATCAGCAGCTTCCATTTCTCATACATAATCATAGGGTCCTTAAAATTATTATTGGTTTGCTTCCTTTACACATCTAATTGATCAAACGACAAATCAGTTAGCAATATTTTTCTTGTTAAGGAAGCACTCCTGATACGTGAGAATCTAATGCAGAAAACATTATAAACAACAGCTCTGTCTTCATAAATATTAAAATTCTGTCAAGACTATTTTTTATGGCACAGGAAAAGTTTCGATGCTCAAGAATTAGGAATATGATTAATGAACTGGTAAATTATTGGGTTCACAAATTAATAGTTTTTCAATATCAACTTTGATCCTATTCAAAATAGCTTTACTTATCACAGCCCTCAATTATCATGAAAATTAAAGCATTATTCAAGTAAATATTGACTAGCAGGTTGACTTTACACTAATAACATGATTGTACAGTCTAGAGACAAACTGGAGACTAAGTCATACCTCCAACCCCAGGCAACAGACCTTCTCACCTTGGAATCCTTGTTTTTCACATATGGAAGAACAAGTGTACCCTCTAACTTGCTATCATCTTATCACCTCAAAACAAGTCAAATGTTTGGCAATGACCATTTTTTAAATATTTAAAAACACTTGTGGTAGACCACAATATTCACTGGTTGGCTTACGATAAAGTTGGCAAATTGGAGGCTAATGATTTCTCCAAACAGTGCCACAAGTCAGAATCTGTACTAAGAGATTTTCCTTTTTTTGCATTGATATGAGAATCTGTATCACCAGCTCATCCCTAACAGTTACACAAACAGAGTACCCCACCGTAAGTCATAACCACTGATTTATTTGTTATGGGCAGAAACTTTGGCTCATGACTGTACAATACTATATTTGAACTCACTTTGTAGAAAGTTAAATTTTGTCTGCACAACAAAATGAGGAAAGTGGTAAAGCTGAATATGTTATTTAATTATCAAGGACTTATTTACAAGACTATCAGAACATTATCCGTATTTCTTAAAGTACATAATAATACTCAAACACGATAATAATATCATAAATATCCTATTTAAATCTTTTAGATGCAAGAAGAAAATCATGCGATAGAGAATAAAGTTAACATGCAAGAAGAAAAACTGTGTAAGTCATAGTAAAATATCAATTAGAAGAAGGTAGGAAAAAGAACTTTATGCATGGACAACCCAAACTTCACACACCTGCCTGAAAACTTTAATTTATTTATATTTATCTGTTTATAATCTTTTACTTAGGGAGCGTTTTATTTACCAGCTGTTGTGTCAAACATTGTAGCTGCACCTTACTCTATTGTTAAAATTTTACCTAGTAAAAATGTACCAATATTAATTAAATTTCTTGGCTTTTCCAGTAAATGTAATATATTCAAGGACATTTTATACCAAACATTTTTACATACAACTAGGCATTAATTTGTAACTTATAAGCACTGGAATGTATGCAAAACATGTACGTATGTTCATAGTAATCAAATTCTTCAATAAAATCTGACTCTAGCTGTCATTAATGCTGACAATTCAAATACTGTACAATAACTCTTACTAGAGGTGTGGGACAAGTACATGGAGTGTCCAAACATTGAAACATTACCACCAACCAAATACCTAACTAATTGAACTTTAAGCTGTTCTAAAAATAGCTTAATTGCTGTATATTTCATGATGCCTATAAATACACTGATAAAATATTCCATTTATAGTTAACTCAAGTACATTCGGCCATTATACCAGATGAACCCTCCTGGATTCTTTCATTACAGTTGTACTGAGCATTACTTGGTGAAGGAAGGGCTTATGCAATTGGTATTATGAGTGGCAGAACCAACAGTTTGTATCAGATCCATCACTCACAACTCTTTATCCATTTAAGCCTTGGTTCACCAAGTATTGTCTAGTAAAAGTGTGAGAGATAGTGCCAGGAAGGACCAGGTGGAATGTTTGGCACACTATACAAAAGATTCTTCTTTCATCAAATGCAGTTCTCCATAGACTTCAACTATAAAACTATCATACACAAAAGTCCATGCTTTTTAATGCCCCTACTTTTCTTTCCATGTATGGAGGGAAAAGTGGTGACTGGGCTTTTGTACATGACAGCACCATATTCTTACTGACTCGTACTGGTACGGAAAATCTTGGCCACCTCTATGTTGTCTGAGATAGTTTTTGTATTTCTACTGTGCACATTATTTTTTATAAATATAAATTTGGGGCTTCATATCAAAATTGTCTTATCAGATACTCACTCATATCTGAAGATTTTCTACTTATTGTTTATCTTTACAATACAGTACATCCTATTACTTTTGCATTACAATCCTCACCAAAGGTTTGCATCAACAATTTCTGATGATGACTTTAAGCTACAGGAATACATATACTGTATTTGTATTTATATAAATATACTGGCAACATTTAAAATTCAACTTGATCCGATACATAATTTTGAGCGTTATGCAAGATAATTCATGGGCTAGGCATTGAAAATGGCCAGTACTGTACTAATATTCCAGACTGTGTGTGTGTGTGTGTGTGTGTGTGTGTGTAATTGTTGTAGAAGCCATCGTTACAGTATCTTCTATTCCATGACATTCTCGCATAAATTCTTTGGTAGCGACTGTACAACATTAATGGAAGAGCTGATTAGTGGGAAATTCCTTGTACTGAATAGACTACAACTTAATTAATCAGAGGGTAAAGTGATGCTGTGACTTCTCACAGCTTAGCACCAATTCTAATATTATAGTTATTTATACTTAGTGCAGAGAACAAATATGTGCTTTGTACACTGATACATCTGAACAGATGATTGGAGCTATTCTCTCCATGTAAACAGCAATAGGAATGGTTACACTTTTGTACTTGTTATGGAAAATAATCAATCCTCTTTTTGTTATCATATTAAATGCACATAATGCTGTTTCATAACCTCGTATCAGCTGTTGGTTTGTGAAGAATCCAAGATATTAATAACACTCTCAGGCTTGTCATTCTTGCCCACTTAAATAACAGGACATCATGTACAAATTAATGCATGTACAATTTAAACTCCATTGGTCTGATGAATCAGTGAAGCTCACAATATGATGGATCAATGTTATTTGCCAACAAGCCATCAAGTGTTAAAAGTGCTACCCGTATAACAGTATCTAGAGGTGCTCAGTGCGAGAATGATGTATGAGAAGTGCATGAATAATGCATGACAAGGTGCAAATTACTTCTACACCAGCTGATGGTCAAGACAAGCAGGCATCATCAGGCTCCATGCAGAAAGAACAAGCTGGCAACAGTGTCTCATGTAGGGCCAATGACCAAACTTCCATTATTTATGCATCAAAATATAGTTCAAATAAAACATTTCATTTAATAATCTATTGCTGCTGTGTAATTAAAGCCATTAATCAACATGCACAATAAGGAAAGTCAGGTCATTATTTTAAAAAAGTCAGAAGTACCTAGAAAAAAAAAAAAAAAACAGAGGTGCCAGGCAACCACTCAACCTCCGCATAAAAATTTATGCTACCCCTAATGTCATTTAGTAAAGGAGGCAACTGCAAGAGCCTCAAATTCTGCATTCTGTGTCTCTTATGGAGGCACAATCGCATTCTTTCCAAATATATATATAAATATTCACATATAGTATTAACTTGTCCCAAAGGACCATTCCCATGAACTGTAGTAGATCTGGTTACCTCACTGTAGGTGAGAGGAGAGAGGTGACTCACTACACCTCGACTAAGCCCAACTTGACTGGAAAGAGTGAGGGGCGTTATTCAATGATGTTGTTGTTGATGATGGGAGTTGGGGTGATGATGAGTTGAGGGTTAGTGTAGCCTACACTTGCCGTCTTGTTTTCACTTCCTTTTGGAATGTAGGGCCCTTTGCACCGAAAAAGAAAGGCAGGAAAGGAAAAGTGGTGTAAATTTTTTTATCAGTCCCTCAGACGACATAAGCGTTGGTAAGCAGGGAGAGAGACATGGACCCTGGAACGGCGACGAACGATGAGATAAAGAGAAGAGGAAGAATAGGAAGTGTTGTTGTGAGGCCCACCGAGTGTGCTGCCACTGACTGACACAAGGCAGGCACGGCACCACACTAGAACAGGTCTCACTCACTACAGATAAACAAGAGGACATTAGTATCATGTTACAGAGGAGAAATAGTAAAGCGGCAAAGGACCGGCAAGAAAAGTAAGGCAGTACCATCGGCCAAATAAGTGATATATTGTTTCCAGGAGAAAATGAAAATTGTAGTACTGTATCTTGCAACTTCCAATGTTAAAATACCGCAGTTTGAACAAAACCTTGGTATGTTAACGCATCACCTATTTGTCCAATTGTACCTTTATCCCCCTCCCTGATGCCAGCCCACATCACCAGTCGTACGATCCTACACTTGTCTTCTGCACATGCATGATAAGGCTTGATGTTGTGAGGCTTGCTGTAGCTACACATACAAGACTCACAACTGACACTTCTTGTTTACTATGGCTGAGGTCAAATATCCACTTTAACCACCAAGTTTTTGTAAGATCTTCTCATTTAGAAATTTCAAGAAACTATTTGTCTATACTGTGCAAGGTGAGAACAAAAGGCAAGAAGCCCACTTGGTGTCTTCACCTGCCAAAGCCAATCCCTCTTGGGGAATGCCCAGGAGGGAGACATGTGCAAACAATATTGTCTGCTTTACTGAATTAATGATTCTGATATGGTCAGACGGGAGTTAATCATAGACATACTGTAAGTGGAAATTCGGTCTAAATTCTTATTTAATACTATTGCTTCTTGCACAAAAGATCTTTGTGTCATAATCTTGGTGGAAAGATTGAATGAGTGATCCAGCCCAACAGGGTTGTGATTGCCTTACACAGACAGACACCCGGGAAGGAGGCAGCTCAAGTTCATGGGTGGTGGTGGTGGTGAGGAGGGAAGGAAGGAGATGCTACTGTACTGTAACCACTACAATCACTACACACTATGGATTATTTACTTCATACTTTACAGTTAGAGATAGGTTTGAATAATTAGTGGAAAGAATATCAAACCAAACTACAGATGTTGCAATTTGGACACTAGTTTACATTATTACTTTATATTTTGGGTACGTGTATTATAATACAAATGCAACAACTCTTTTTGGGTCAGGGTTATAATTATGTCACTACATCATGACAGGAGCAAATATGCCAATTTAGCATTTTTTCTACATCATACATTGTAAACTTTTGATGTACAAACTTTTTGGAGGTTTAGAACTGATGATGATTTAAGTGAAAGAAAAATTATCGTTACTCATTTTCATTTCTGGGAAGGTTATTACAAACATCTGATGTTTATACTATCCTCCTAGAAAAATGATAAATTGGCACAGTAGTCAGGAGGAGTGTTATATTGTGTTACCCATAAACTGTAGCTTTCTCATGTGCAGCTACTGCCAACCAACCAACTACACCAGAGCTACAACCACCAACATCAATATAGTCACCAGAGGAAGCATCCCTCACCTTCATGGAGTTAATTATCCAATTAAATGCCTGTGAGTAAGCAAAAACAGTGCGGGTCAATATCCAGGAAGTTGCTAGTACTATGATAGTGTTGGATATAAACTATAGGGATAAATATAATTTCATTACCCCAAGTTAGCAAACTTAGTTCACGACTGATCTGAGAGAAACTGGATTTAAGGGGCTGAAGATTCTGTTGGTGAACAGGTGGCTGCCAATTCCTCCCAACCCTGGCAGGAAACAGATACTAATACTGTACAATTCTGCTTACTGACACAGCTTAGGGGCATCAGAGGCATTTGTTTTGCCAACTAAATCTTAGTCTCCTTAATGAGTATGAACACACCATATAAAGAGAAGCCTTTACTGAAAAGATTTTACTACTGCTGATATGTGACCAGAAGCAGTTACAAAATGTCTGAGTATAAAGGTCCCTCCTCAAATGGTGCTTCCACTTCATTCTCGCTCCATATATTACACTTTGAACATTAGTGCAATCTACCTTCCTGTGCTTACTGGTCTAATGGAAAGTAATGAATAATACCGTATATATATATATATATGATATACTCCATGAAGGAGAGAGTGTCTGTGTGAGCAACAGTTAGTACACACGGTTATTACGCACACAAACACAACGAACACTGAGACATCAACACACACTAAGGCACCGTACATCCACCAAACATAGCCTGACCTTGATTTTTGTTTCAAGAGCGCACATACAGAAGACATTGATACACGGCGATTTACATGAAGTTAACTATAAGAGAAAAACTTGAGGTTAGAACTTCATGGATGTCAACAATATCATAACGTAGCAATAATTAAAATGGCATGTTACTGAAATGAGAGAGATCAAACCAAACCCAAACAACACCAACACCAGAGTTAAGCTGAAACAAGTACTTGGCATTCAGATCCACACACACTATCCCAGCTATGCCACAAACTATGCATACTGACTGCATGATGAGACTTGCTGAATGACTGAAGAGATAAACTGGGATTAAAACAGAATGCGTATGACAATAATTACAGTACTTTAGAATGTGACAGCAGTTGCATACTTAGCTTGACTGTGTTAATAACTCTTTGAAGCAATACTTTGTGTAAGTTATGGTACGGTACTGGAACCAATTTACTATTTAATTACTTCAGGTATAACTCATTTTATGTCACAGGTGAGAACATTAAGAGGGCTTTCAGCTTTTAGTCCTCTTCCCCAACATACAAAAAACTGGTACAACAGGTCACACGCATACTATTAACCCAAGATACACATTGAGGAAAATCAAGCAGAGATAGTCAAAGTGGCCTTTTTTTGAGATAATCTGTGAAGATCTAATTCCATAAACAAAAAAATCATTACAAAACATGGCTGATTAGTAACTCAAGTAATGTAAGCATTAGTAACACTGGTGTGGGATGAATATGATGATGATTTATGTCAAGTATGTTCATGCTGGTATAGAATATAAATATGTAAATATATACATACAGTAACACCTCATTATTACAACATAGTTTGATATGTTGTGGTAAATCCACTGCTGGATAAGATCTCTGATCATGGAAATCTATTACTTTTCATTTTGCTATAAACAAGGCAAACAACCTATGCCAGTAAACACTCCCAAACACACATAAGACATCAGTTAGTAAACTTGTACCCAGCAGTATACAGAGGGACACAAGGGAATATCTTGTATACTGCAACCATCGATATATGGTGGTCTTATACACAGCAACTGAAACTTCATCATGTGAAAAAAATTTCTGTCCTGCCATATAGAATTTGATTCCCTAACCGTAACATACCCCAAATATTATTCTACAATTCATGTTTAAGGTGTTAAATTTTTACTTATTTTATCTGGAATAAATGGCAGCCATATTGTGACACCATTGCAGTGATGGTTTCATCAATTTTCAGCACTCCTCCACACCATGCTTGATACAATAGTTTCCAATTGTTTCAGAAAAATTTCCTACTTTCCCAAATCAAAAGTTGGATTTTACAGTTATCTGTTTTTAAGTCTTCAAAAATAGATTCCAATGCTAAACTTGTAACTATAAAACCAGCAGATGATTTTCAAGGGTTAATATTAAATTGCCATCATTACAGGGGCCCCCACCAAGAAGCTGTCAGTTTATATCTAATTCATGCAGCCTTAGGCAATATGAAGGCTATGCAGGAAGTAGTTGACTATTGCTTCATGGTAATATTGGCTTCTCCATGGTGATATAAAAGGAGGTGTTGCTGTATTAGTGGTGCACATAACTACCTCCCCAATTCTCAAAATATGATTAACTATACGGTAGATTTTTATCATAATTTCTTTACCAAATACAGTACTAGAAAAAAAAAACTTCCACAGCACTCTATTCTAGGTGCCTTGTATATGTGTAGCATAATTTCCTATCTGAGTAAGACCACATTAATGAAATTTTGCATTATGTCCTAATATCTACTTGAAACCTTTCATTCAATCTAACAGGTGGAGACATTCAAGAACAATCAAGGAGTAATGCAATGATGATGACTGATACAAAGACTATAAACCTCTCCTAGAACTATAATATTTGTCATCTTCACTGCACAGACTATGACTTTTCTTGCACATGACCCCTCACCCCACATGAGATATAATCACAATGCATAACGTTTATCCACCCAAGAACAGATGATTATGGAGTAAATATTGTACCGGCTTCCCACTCTTTTACGGCAATGGTCTCGTGTTGTTTACTGACTGCCCACCAACACATAATGCAGACCTATTAGTTTCAACAGAATAGGATAGATAGACTTCATGTTTAAATAATTTGTAGGCAACACAGTGAGACATCTTATAAAAAAGGGTACACAGATTTTAACCAACTATCATAGTTTTGGGTGGGCTATAATTTATGCAATGGGACTGTACATCTAACACTATAAAAATATTAAAAAATATAATGCTATTTCAAAGTTATTAACTATACTGCTTACCACTTTCAAAATTTTACGTACAGTACTGTAAAAATATGTCAAAATTTTCACAGAAATTACATTATTACATCTGATTACCTACAAAGAAAACACTCACATACTTTACTCCTCCAGTGAAAACCATTCAACGGATCCCCTCACTTCCATACACTAATCAGTCTTCTACCCTAACCTCACTGCATCCTCATCCACAGATATACATTCTTATCATTTCTAAATACTGTAGTTACATTTCACACACATTTGACACCTTTCCTGTCTCCTACCCAAGAATGTTATTATTAGTTTGCTTTCTTCTTGATGATGGTAACTGTCTACATCCAGTATCATCATCTTATATTAACATTTTATGCCTGTCAAATACAATTTTCATTAAGGCAATATAACAATGAGAATTTCTAGCTCTGGTCATAGAAGGTATGTCTCCTTCTCACTGGGCTGTTCTGGTATGACATATCAGCCAATCAGAGGCTAGCTACTGATATTAGTTGTGGGCATTTACCATCAGTTACAGAGGGGTAGGAGAGAGTGAACTTTTGTCAGCATCTGTAAATCATCTCTCATTTATCCCAGCACACACACACATTATAATGAGTATAATAAACCACAGCTTCCATCCCTGCAAGAGAATTATCAATGACAGAGTAATAGGTGTGCTCAGGGTGACCCTGTACAGTTATATACTCCATTGAGATCAAGAGTTCAAAATATTGGACGTGAAGGAATATTGAGTTTTGGCACCTTTGTGCAGTACAATTATGCTTATGCACTCCTTTGACACAATCTGTATTTACTCTCTCAATTACACCTCTGGTCTCAATGGGGCATATACTGTACATTGATAATGTACTGGTAATCTACGAGCACATTTGTATCGACTCCTTGATGCATTCATGACTCTTGTCTATCAAGACAGTCTATAATTTTTAGACCACCCAGGACAGATGAAGTATTGCTCAGGGTGTTAGGATTTTTTAGGTGAAGCAGTGGCTGGTAATTTCTCTAAACTATGCAAAGAAGCATACACTCCCTCAAGGAGATCTGCTTTGTGGCATAGCTTGGAGAAAATCAGTAGCTTTCAAGTCTCCAGCACCACCAAACCCACTGAACACAAGGGATTTGATTTTGCATCACATTCCCATGGTGTGACCCTCATGTTTCATTGGCATATAAAAACATGGTAAACCACTGGACAAAATGGATAGCTTGTGTCTGCTCCACTTGATGTGTCCTGGGTGGGCTACAAATTCACTTTACAGTACTGTCTGAGACTGTCCTGGGACGAAGTAAACCTGCAACAACAACCAGAGGGGAAAAACAAAACAAAAGGCTGCATGCAAAAACAATCACATGTTGGGTGATGATGATGACCAGTAAAAGGACTGCATTTAAAGTCTATGACACAATCCTACCAATCATCATCATTAATATGCCTGAGTGATCTTGTATGCAGCCAAAAACACGTATAACCATCAGAGGAAATGATGGAATCATTAATAAAGAGGGTAAGATGTTATACTTATTTTGGAAGCTCATAAATACTTGTTTCAAACTGTGCCATATAATAAAGGCCACCAATACTGAGGTACAATTAATTCATTTTATTTTTACTTGGCAAAACTGTACTGGCCCTCTCATTTAATTTCTTGACTTTATTGGTAAAAGTAAGGCAATTAAAGCAAATTACACCAAAAAATTTACACACCAACAACAAACTAGGAATTCATCTACAGCTTATAATACTGGATTGTACAAAAAAAGAAACATGTTTTTAAGGAATTGAATTGGTGCATTATCACCAAGATATAAAGAGTACTTTAGTCTGCTACTTGATGGTGACATAGCTTGCAGGAACAGGAGTGGCCAGTTCAACAAAAACATCTTACCCCTATTAACATTGATATTATCAGAATAATAAGAGGTACAGCACCTTCTTCTAACCATCTCTTTCAGCTCTATAATCACAATTTGGGGAAGACATAAAACTATAATTTTATGTTTAAAATCAGGTGTATCATTAGGTCTTAAATAAAATGTGGGTGTTAGTGTTTCTAAACTGAATAAAAAATTATCCAGCATTAACCAATGATCACATTAGTTGTGTTGGAAAGGTACAATACCTCCCTTTACTCTAATAATGCTATACAGTAAACCCTCGATATAAAGCTAACATATGTAGGTCACTTAGTTGGTATGGTAATGGGTGACTAAATGCTGACCACACACTATTGGTTCTTGAATGAACAAGAAACTGAGTGATGGATAAAAGTATTTATAATATATTAGTGTTATATCAAGGGTCAGTTACAAACACCTCAATATTATCAACAATAGTATGCATCCACACTCACATACACACTTATAATACTCATATCTCTCCACTCTTACACTAAAAAGAAATACAAGTCAAGATGGTTGATTACTTACCAACAATGATGATTAGTACGATGAGTCCAATGACACCCATAATGATCATCATCTGCAACCAAGCGTCAGTAATTAATTATACAAATATTACAGTTGCCTTTTTCCTAGCTGATGGTACAATGTTCACAACTTACAGTGTATTTCAATAATGGGTATGAGTGAAACCTTGAAGTCAACAAAATGCAACCTAAGGATACTGACTGTGGTTATGTACCATTGGCTGGAAAAGAAACTACCAGTATTATAGGTACTGAGAATATTTATATCAATACACCTTTAACAGTAAATATACCAATTCCTAATACTAAGCAAAGCAGGGTTAAAAAACGTTACTGCGATCATTATTACAATTGAGTATCGATCTCAAATAAGGATTTGCATTTATTGATATCTGATCAGCATACAGGTACTTCGATTAAATCTCATTTGTTTGATATCAGATTTATGTTTATTAGCCATTTCCAGTCAATGTGGAATCTTGTTTGTCGGACTATCCATTAGAGTGATGCTCCCATTTTCATATACCAAGAGGGGATAGTTGAAGCTAAACATCAAACCTTGCAAACAAACTATGTAGTAATATTACATAATATACATAAAACCTGACATTCATTTATAAAAACATGTCAAGAAGCAAATCTGTGGTAATGCTTACCTTAAGATTCTTCCACCACATTTTCCTCTTTAGTTTGCCAGCCTGTTGTTCAAACTGTGAGGCTCCCTGCTGGAGGGCATCTGGAAAACATTCATATTAGTCACATATTTGAACAGTGTTAGGTCCAGACACACCTCCCATCAACGATAGGCCAATATTCTTCACTCATTTCATTAACACTTATAAGTTATTGTAGATCCGATGATGTTTGGTTTTTGAGTACGGTATAACTGGATGAAATGCTTAAAAACTTTAGAGATGTGATAATTTCCTACAGCTTTATTAGAACATTGATTTAGTTGTATTTTATGGAAAAATCATGCATTGTACAATTACCGGCACTTGTAACTGGTACAGTCAGCATTGTCAGTCCTCTTCCTATACCAGTTAGTTATAAGTGCTGACAATTGTACAGTACTCAACAGCAATCAACTTCAAAAATAACAAATGAACAATTTCTAAATTAACACAGGGGATGAGAATATGGGCATTGGTGCAACATGCTACAAACATTTCCAGTTCTCTTAACAAGTTATTTATACATGATGCAACCACATTTTTGGGGAGGGTGACTTGACCAAAACAAATTTCTTAACCTCTATTTTCAAAGCTAAGCTGTATTCAACTGAATATGATCCACAATATTCTGTTCTACTAAAAAAACAACTCTTATCACTCCACAATCTACTGCATTATTGTTAAACTCAAATATATGTGTTAATTGTATTGTTTTCAACTAATTTTTACAGTAGATAAGCATATGCTAAAGCAATTTTAGCTCATAAAATCAACAAAATCCTTCCTATCAATAAAAAATAGTACATATACTGTATAATACTATATGCAGCTTCTATCTAGCAAAAGCTAAATTATCAAGGTATATACAGTTATTGCAAATCTACTACAATCAACTATAGATAAATATATTATTTACCTAACAATAACTGAAAAGAATTTAAGACAATATGAAATAAGAGATACAAGTAAGGTAAACAAAATATGAAAAATTAACGTACTTGTACACATATTAACAATAAAAGCATTACAACCAACACACAGGCAAAATCAACGACACTGTACAGTGCATACATGCCTTACCAACTAATGAATGCAAGCTGTCATGCTACTATATACTGCTGTCTTATGCACTATTGATTAACAACATTCTCATTATCATCTTCTCCATGGCTGATGGTAGATGTTCATTAGGGATGTTTTAGAGCTTAAAGTCTTTTGCATCAGATTGGCTCGTGTAAACTTTCTAACCCCTGAACATTGGCCAATTACAGTTATATGCTATATTTGATATTTACCATCAGTCAGAAGAGAAACATTGTAGAGTTTAAGTATATAGTTATCAATCCACTTTCAAAAATTAGCATTCTCAGGCTTTATAGACATTATGACATTCATTACAACACTAATCATTTAATTAAACAAGCTGGCAGACAGGGCAAAGTTAATTTCCCCTACCGCTTTACATTTGCTTAAACTGTAATTACATTGTACTGTACAGTACAGTACCAAGTTTTTTCACATGAGTTAGCAGGACCAGTTTAGGTGTCCTGATTCTTGAGTGACTATTGGCATCAGTCCAAGCCTGAGAGTACTGTACTGTATTTACCCAGACTGAACACCACAAACCCACTGCTTGAGATGTTAGTAGATACTACTGCATTATTCAGTGTTAGTTTCCACTCCAGAACACTGATAATACTGGTTGATGTGAAAGATGGTTAATATTTCTATTCTATTTTGCTTCTCGCATGTTTCTAAAAGATAGACTGAGGTGGTGGGGATATGGCAGAGGGTCTCAATCTCCCATGGGCAGGGAGTGAACAAGTCCTTTGCAAAGTACAGTACTAGTAACCTTCCACAAAAGTATCAAATTATATTCAGGCATAGAAATTCACTGATGTGCAGGAAAAAAGGGACCGGTGAAACTACTAATGACTAACTGGAATAGAAAGTGGTTTTATTCCAGTAAATACCTGTATTCTTCTAAAATCACACTATTTCACCATCGTAAATCAGGCTTTTTAAATTTCACATAAATGGACCTTAGGCTCATGTAATTCAACACCTTACCCTATCAGTGACATATCTGAAAACTAAATAAATAAGTTTGCATTTATACAAACCTTTCATAAAATATTTTGTCCTGTGTTTGTACCGTTACAAAAGCCCGTGTGCAACTATATGATCGATGTGATAACGCACGCCTCAACGTATCTGGTTAAGTAATACGCACCTCTATTTTTTTGTATGGTCAACTATTTTTACATAATAAACACTGCACAGAAACTGATAGCTTACATCTACTGTACTCGTTTTGAACTAGTCCGAGTGGGAAAGATTTTTGGATTGAACCTACTGTCTACAAATGACTACAAAATATGTATCGAGGCAGTACTGTATTCTATCTATGATGAAAAATTATGGAATGAGATCATACTTGTGGTTAAAAATCACATCACAGTAGTAGACCCAGACTTATAACTTGCAATACACATGGAAAACAACACTAACAATCTACACACAAACTAAAAATGCAAATAACATTCAGGAACTAAGAGAGCTTTTTTTTCATCTGTAGACACTAAAGAGTTATTACTTCCCCAGAAATAAACTTTATTTTAATCTTTTATGTTTACCAACTTCTAAAATCAATAAAGAACCATTACTTTTGGCCATTCATCTCCAGTAAACATTTACTCAGCTTAAAGGTTTAACATGACATTATGATTTTATTTGTGTAAACAGTGTCTGCAGATAACTACAGATATACCACTCCAAACTACTTTCACCTCTGACAAATATCATAATATTAGTGTACAGAGAACATGACACCAATCAATATACATTAAGCCCATGTTATACACTTCAGTTAGAGAGGCGTGAATTGTACAATGTGTATTAAATCAGTCTAGAGTATGTAAGGTTAAACGTACAAACTTCAGATGGCATGCAGAGTATCATGAACTATAACACATGTCAAGAAAAAGTGAATAAATAAAATGACACCATGTTTACATCATGAAAGAATATAAATAGGGCATGCATAATTATAAAAATGTGTGTAAGGGTGTATAACGAGGGTTTCCGTCAAGCATAAAGCTTTCCCTGGGAGGAGTACCTGCACGGTCATCCAGTTCTGAAAGTTTCTGATCCCTTTCCAGGACCTTTTCCACGTTTGTCCGCATGATGTCCACAACCTAGAGAGTCCAGAAAATCCACCATACATACTCAGCAAGTTTAATGAGCCCAAGAATACTGTAGTTACACCTAACCCACAAGTGACCCCCAAAACAAGAACATAGTACAAATGGCCAATACTGTATTTGTTTTGGCTTTGCTCTGAACATCCATAACAACGTCCAAAACACACATAAACAACTGCGACTGGAAAAACATTACCAACAGCAGTACAGGAACAGCATGGGATAGACTATAGATAATGACAGTGTTGCCTTATTGGAGGCTACTGATTATTATCCATATACAGTATGTTAAAATACAGACTAACTCAATAAAGATGATCTGTTTTGTGGTTATAATTGAAGAAATCAGTATTCTCTCATTAGCATATATCTTAAGCAATCATCCAATCACAGTGTAACCCTGTTCAAGGACAACGAATATTTTGTACCCCGAGTTTCTGAACTTGGTAGTTTCTTTTGTTGGTTTCCCTCGTATTAGCTAATTCTGAAAATGGACAAATAGATTCAGTTTATACAGTATTGTTCTTGGTGAAATTTATTTGAGGGCCCTGTGATGTCTACGAAATAAGAGATATCAGTACCTCAAAACTGTGCCACAAAGCAGACCCGTTAAGTAAGGATTTTGTTTTGTTGCATAGTTTGGAGGGAATCCAATATCCAAACTCTGTAACGAGAGGAAGAGCACATTTGTGGCCGACTAACATACAACAAATATGCAACCAACGAGCCGAGATAGGGTGCCTAGCTACCACTAAACCTGAAATATAACCTGAGAAAATACTTTAGATCAACCACCACACCTGATACCACATTCACCCCTTTATTGTACACCCTGCATCTGTAGCAATATATTTAAGGGTCGGGCTTCATGTTAGTAGGAAGATCTTTAGAGCACAGTAAAGAAAGGTAAATGCTGGCAGGCATCATTACACATCCTGTTAAGGAATTACATGGCATGAGAACTAAAACAAAATTACCATCAACTTGAGTGAATGTGATAGGTTAACTTTAAATGGTTTTTATATTGCTTACATTCCACCAGTTTTTTATGTAAACTGTGAGGGTGGAATGAACGGTAATTGGTCTAACTAGCTTTCAGTAATTTACTTTCTATAATAATGTGCCAACCATAGAATTACTAATCTTTGCTTAGCTACATTAGTGAAGACCCCCAAGCCATACCACTTTGGAAGAAGCTAATGATGGCACTTTACAAAGTTTCAGTTCCCTTAACTTGAAGTCCTAATTTTTGTTTAGTAACAGTGTGGATAAATAATATAGTGAATTCATCCTCACACTTTACACACATTTATTACCAAATATAGTATGTTATTATAATTTGGTATTATGTATCATGGGTAATCATGATTGAAAATCCAATTTGCCAACTCATGAGTTATTCACTGAGGGCCTGGTGATGGTCCCGGCAATATGAACAAACTAATTATATTAATATATATATATTATATATAATTAAATAGATTTCCTCAATATAGATGCTGTTTAGTGGTATCTCCAGCCCCTACTTCACTCACTATATCACAGTTCTCATACTGTGTAAAAACCAAGATAGAAGCAATAATACAAAGACAATGCCTTAATAAATTAGCTTCTCCCAAAGTATGTACTGTACAAGTGCCACTCTATATCACGCCCAACACCATTCAAGTCTAGTTACAAGGCTCACCGTTACCAAACCTGCAACCAACAAGGCAAATCAATCACGCATTTAAAGTTGTTTCTTGTGTGTCTAAAGGTAACTGTCCATGACCAACACAAGTACATTACATCTGACTGACTGACTAAGGAGCTTTGATCACAGCTACATTCAATGATATTGTATCTAATGGGTATGGACACTTGCCATCAGCTACAGAAAACCCAACTATTTATATGATTTTATTCCCAAGAAGCAAGACCCTGGAATACAGAAAGTACCGAATTAAAAGAGATGTTAGTTCAGGCTTCTGAGGGCCACATCCAAGAAAAATTTCATTGTATATCCAGAGATAGTAAAGTTTTATTGAATATATATGTAGTATGTTTATAGTGTCTTACACAGAATATAAATAATCAGTAATTCTATATCCCTTTATTCAACATACTGTAATTACAAAGTGACATCTTCAGTAACGGGATGACTATAACGACAAATGTCAGGCAATGAAACCTTTGGATACACCACAACACAGTCCTTGAACATGACCCTCAATTGGCCAAATGCAAGAAATATCATTGGTAAGGCAATGACTATGATCAGTGAGATAGTTCCATTGACTTAATTTAATATGAAGCAATATCATTATCATCATTTCCATTCCTTGACTTTCTTGCACAGACCTCAGATAATGTGGTTAGTAACTCATGTCCAGTATGTGGTTAGTAATACATGTCACCCTTATGCATTATGTCAGTGAGAATGTTAAGCTCAAATAATTGCACCAGCCAACGAACATTCTGCCACTCAAAAAGAGGGGATGATCCCAGTCAGTCTCTCACCTGCTCGGTCATCTAGCTCAGACAGTTTCTGATCACGTTCCAAAACTCTCTCCACGTTGACTCGCATAATTCCAACAACCTGTTATACCAAACACATAGCATGCAGTGCAACATGTACACAGATAGACAGGAAGCTTGAGTCAATGAGGGGAAGCTCCCTACCTTCATATACAAATGCAGACAAGACACGAGTTCTTTACCAATGCTGTTTGGAAAGATTTATTTATATTCTATCATCACCAAGCATTAGTGAGGTTCCTTGAAATATTTCCTTGAGGTATACTCAATTTACAAAAAGTTTACAATGATCATTCACACAATTAATCCAATACTATTATTGCCAGTAATTATCATTCAAGTAATTACCATGTAAGAGGGACATGATTTGTTCATGAAATGGAGGCTACTGATTTAGACATGGAAAAGTCTCAAAGGTGTGGTAAAGAACTGGTGTCTGCAATTAAGTAATGCCATCAAAAAATATTCCAATGAAGGTGTGAGTGGATGGGTATGGAACTGAACAGGTTGCTTTGGTATGGTTGGTGACCATTGTTTGTGACAAAGCTTAAATAAATCTGTGTCATTATTTAAAAGTAGAGGTGTGTCCATAAAAGATACTTCACTTATGATTTAAATTACAGTATTTTGCTTTAACAAGGCAACAGAAAGAGCCTTAGTATATCCTGCTCATCTATAATGAATGGAGAATCATGTATTTCCAGGTTGAATATTATAGGAACTACTGCACAAAATCTTTCAAAGTGAGAAATACTGGGCTACTAACATGTAGAACTGGCCTTGGGGCTACATATGCAGATTTCATCATCCACTCGGCCATATGCAACACAATAATGGGCTTGGTGTTGATGATGACTGGCAAAATGAATCAATGTAATGTCAATAAATTGGCCATGACTTTTCCTATACTGCATAAAGTCCATAGAGTTAAAGTGTATTGTGAAGCAAAATCATAAAAATACTTTTTGAAGGGCATTGTACACATACACTTACAGTATATCTAACTAAGAACTCTACCCCTTCCAAGAATAGAAACAAACTCATCTCAAAATATAATTATCATAATGATGTCAAGAGAAGTCATAATATAATATTTCTAGAGTTTATCACCTACAACTAATATAATGAAGTGATGAACACCAATACTAAATGTCTCTGATGGCTATGTCATTTCAGAATCTTAAACATATGTGAGGTACTGGTGACCTTTATCAGCAATTACCCAGCAGTAATCACACATAAGCTGTTAAGGTCTAAAACAGAAGAGCTATAACTAAACTAAGCCAAGCCACTCCGAACTAATGGCGTAAAACTCTTGTTCTGTTTTTGGTGAAGATTTCACCAAAAACAGAACAAAATAAAAATACTTAAGTCCCATTTCAACCCTAATCCAGTCAAGTTGTGATTATTTTAATACCTATCGTGTACCTATTAAGTATCAAATGGTACTCCGATGTGTGGGAACCGGCACTCATGACATATATTACATACAAGATATTCTACTTGTGAATCCTGTAGTCACAGTTCCACCTGGCATTATTTGGTGAAGGAACGTTTGGATTAATTGGTAGATATGCTATTATGCAACTGATTTACCAACCAAAATCTCAGCTGCATGAAGCCATACGATAATTCACCGAGTATATAAGTAAGACTGGCCATCCCTGTTGTAAAACTTATGAGATAATTGTAATGTTTATTCAGTTAAGAGCTTATGATATAGAGGGCAAATTGGAGGTCATCAATACCTTCAAACTAAGCAACAAACCAATACAGTTTTTGTACTGAAGGAATGTTTTGTGGCAGTTTGAAGGAATGAATAGCATTCCAAGTGTTGACAGTATATAATAGGTCCCTTATGAATATTCTAATTGATGACAAAGCCTCAACGTTTGAAGACGGTCATGATATTGCTGGCAAATTTGAGGTTACTGATTCATACAAACTAAGCCTAGATAAATACTACCTCTGTACAGCCTAGCACATATGTTTTATGGCACAGTTTGTTGGAATCAGATGCATACAACTCACCAACAATATCATAGATCCCTTAAGGGGCCTGTGTTGCTGTTGGAGAACTGATGGCAACCAAATCCGCCACACTGCACCAAGAATCAAATTGCTTCAGTACACCCCATAGGTCACTCATTTTCTGGGATAGTTTGGAAGAATCAGTAACTCCTAATTTACCATCCATATCATAGGCCCCTTAAGCAGCAACAGACCCACCCGTCACCAGTAGTGCAAACACACGCTCAAGTGACAATGACTCTGGCAGCAACAACAATACCAATAATAATGGTAACTCAGTGTCTGGCCTCATACCTGCACGAGCATCAAGTTCTGACAGTTTCCCATCCCTCACCATCACCAGTTCCACGTTCTTACGCATTATCGAGGTCACCTGCCCCATCACACAGAAAACCAAGTCCAACTTACTCAGTAACTCACATTTGAGTGGCACTTGCTACATTGTTAGCTTGGAAGGGCAGAAATGTAAGCATTGAAGAAGAGTAACAACTTCAGAAGTTTTGCAAGAGAAGGAAGAGTAACACTGACTTCAAACTAAAAAAATTATCTAACTTCAAGAAACATCCAGTTCTCAAAACAATACATTTTAACAGAAATATTTTGAGAAAACAAAACAAAGCTGAGACAATAATTCTCACAAAGCAGAGCACTGTCAAATATCAAAGTTCAAAATAATGCAACAACACAGTGTCTAGCTTGTGTAGGTTCAAGGGCCACATGCAAGGCAAGTCACGGATTGGCAATAACAATGATCAGTATAATGGTGTTATGTAGCCCAAGAGTCAGTCATCATCAATTTCGACCCCATGACTTTTCTTGCATGTGATCCCTAGTCTCAACATTGTCAGAAATCCCTCCAGAGTAGTTAAAAAAGGATCCACTTTTCTGTTATTGCAATATCCATTACTATATTTATTGTGAAAACTTTATAAATCTAATAACCCCTGTTATTTGATATGAAGAACTACAGATACATAAACAATTAGCAAAATCTCTGAAATATTACCCAGTAATCCTCACACAGTATAGTTACTTAAATTCTATACTTCAAAATAAAGGTAAATTATATCTCAGGTAGAAACAGTTTAATATTCTAATGAAAATTGTAAGTCTATATAAAAATAACACATTAAAATTTACAGCCCGAGCTCTGCCTGGTGGACTGGCATAATCCTGCTTAGGGAGAAAATATTCCTACTAATTGTACATTATAAAAATAATATGAACTATCATACCATGACAAAAGTATTTTTGGAAGAATCATCCCTGAAAGAGCTGGAACTCAAACCCACACTGGCTGAGCAGGATTAGTGTTCAGTTTCCACAAACTCTGTACAGATTACTGTACAAGTGTCAGAGTGATTCAGAAAATAACCAAAAGCAGAGCAAGTGGGAACTTTTAGATATGGAATGGGAAGGGAAGTATATTGTAATAGGCAAACCAATCTACAGAAACAGCACAAAGATCTTGAAGAACTTTTGAACCAACTCTACATACTTCATTACCTAACTATAGTGGTATGAAGTGGCTGTGAACAATGTAGCAGTGCTCAGAGAATGTGGGATTAAGTTCAGGTTCTGTAGTCATAGTTCTTATATGAAAATTAACTGTCTAAACATCATTCTCTTTATGTACACTACCAACTCTACCCTAGCCTAATACATATCATCCTCTTTTTCCCAAACCCTACCATACTGGTACCCACCCTAACCTATCTATCTCATATTCTGACAACACTTCACACCTCTGCCTACCTCATCGACTTGTGCCTGGGTCTGTTGCATTCGTTTTTGTGCCGCAATCTGCTGGGGTCCACGGGGTCCTCCCACAATCTCCCCATTTTCTCCGGTGGGAGGGTCACCACCAGGGGCGGCCCCCGCAGCTGCTGCTCCACCCTCAGTCGACCTGCAATGTTAAACCAATATTAATTTCATGAGCCCATGTACAATTGATATAATTTTAAAATGGAGAGCATCAGTCCTGTGACTCCTGTCCCTGTTAAGATTTCACATATATATTATAGAGTATTTTCATATACAACATAGAGATACAATATAATTATATAGCATGTATATCCCTTTAAATCTGTGGTAGAATACAAGGAATCATTACAATACCATATATTGTAATAAGAAACTAATTATTTTTGCACCACAACATTTGATCATACATTATGGTACTTTGTAACATTATCATACAATGATCATTGTTTATTACTCATTATTACACTGGGCTGGGTCCAATTCAGTTTACACAAGGATAAGATAAGACCAATGTTTACTGTAGCCTGTTGGCAGGTCAGTAGGTTTTTGAGACCAAATATCAGCATACTGTACATGTGGCTCTCTCGGCAGATTTAATACAGTACATATCATCAGACCCCTACCATCATCACCTTGCCTGGGTCAATACATTACTGTAACATTACATTCACAGTCAGGGTACACAAACTCCTCTATCACGTGTCTCTGATATTCCCTCTCCTTAAGGAAGTACATTTTCCCCTTGTGAAGCCCTATAAGTGTCACCAGGTGTGTGCGTTTCAGCTGTGTCCTTGGTTGTAGTACAGTCGGCCACAAGAATTCGTATACAGTACACCACTGTGACATCAAGAGTTCATAACAACTAGAAAATTAGTACATCTACATTAACTTCCTAACACCAAACAATTTTAGTAATGATTTGCTAATACTGTACTTGAGTCAGTCGGCAGAACAATTCCTACAGTAAATGCAGAATAAAGACCGCTTTTAACCAATGACCTGTGTACGAATTCCTGGGGCCGACTGTACATGAGCCATTGTTCTCTTTATTACCAGACATGAAGTATATACAGTACTGTAAATAAATTATAAAGTTAAAAGTAATTGAAATTAGTACTGGTAATGCTTTCACACAGCCCTATCACTCAGGAATGCTCCTCCACAAACTAAAAATTTTATTATCAGTGGGAGACTTGACATGTGGATTCATAGCTTTCTTATTTTTACTGAAGGAGTTCAATCCAGTTGCTTAAAGTACACATCTTAGAGAAAAGAGATTGAAGAACCAAAAAAATCATGCAGAAAACAATTATACAGCAGGGGGGAGACATTATTGAGCAGTCTCTGAAATATAGTACCTAGGAACATCTCCAGAAAATTTCTAAAATAGCAAAACAGATGGCAGGATGGTGTTTCACACCTTCATTATTCTGCCCATCAGCTCAGAACTGAGGTTGAGCATATCACCAACTTGGTCCCCAGCTTTTCAATTGCCTAACAAAAACAAGTGAACAGCTGTGAGACTACAAAATGCAGTAAAGCAGCATTCTAAAGGAAACTTTATCATTTTCTACAAGAAACACCAGAAGAGCATCCCATTCCACACACCCATACGCCAAGTGGTACAGCGTCAAGCTCAATATAGTATTTAATTGACCAGTTGCAGTACATCAAACAAAGAGGTGGTGATTATCAAGGTAGCACAGGTAGCTCAACCTCAATCAAGAAACAAGTGAAAAATGAAGTAAGCTTACTATATAATTGCTGAACCCATCCAACTCACATCACCAGGGTTAACATATAGTAAGGTAGAGGTAGTTATAAACTTTATATCAACCTCAACTGATACATCAATATTCCCACACATCTCTTCACCTGGTATCTTGTAATGCTATGAGTCATTATATCTTATCAGTATTACTTAATATACAAACTTACCCCACAGCCACACACACAGCTACAATATGTTATCCTCATAATATTATATTAAAAGACAATCCAAAACAAATTCAATATCTGCTAAGAATACTTCACATACTGTAATGTGAAAAGCTAGTCTCAGACACATATCGGGTACCCAGTTATCTGAACGAACTTTTCTCATACAGTATTATATAATTATCTTGAATTTATTTTTACATAAAAAAATTTATAGATGACAAAAAACCACTAAGTCCTCTCAAAACCTTTCTGAAGCCCATCATCCATTTTTAAGACATTGTCCATCTAATCATCATCATCATCTGGGGGCCATAAGCCCACAACACTTCACTGCACTCACCTCTTGATGCCAATTCTTGAGATCCTTCAGAATAAACCTCCATACAGACACCCTTCCAACCCCAGTGGGCCAGTACACTCGGATACCATAGTCTTTAGCCCACCTGAGTAGAAGCCCGAGATTTGAAGCAGGCGGTTTCTGGACGACAGCCCACCCAAAGCCTCAATTGGTTCAAGATGTGTGTGTACCCTCGTGAAGGTTAGGGTGGGCTGTCGTCCAGATATCGCCTGCTTCAGATCTCAGGCTTCGACATAGCTAGGCTAGAGACTATGGTATCTGAGTGTATCTCCCAGTATTATAAATGAATACAATAAATATAAAGACTACCATAGCCTAATTTTGAGACTCAAAACTGGTTATTTTAATGTACAGTCGGCAAAAAAAAGTTTTGTTACCATCCTTTTAACAGTGTGATGTAATGTTGGTACGCCTGACTGGCGAGTAAGGTGTGATGCGAGTGTCTTATATACCTCCGTCACCCTCCGTGCCCCTCAGTGTCTAATGGGCAGGCAGGTAGTGATGACATTCTTTCACCCAGTGTTATTTTTTCTGGGTATTTCACAGTTATTCTTGTTCTAAAATACTCAAACGTATTTCCTTATGTTTAATAATGAATAGTTAAATAGTAAGAGTTCTTGAACACTCAAAATAAAAATTTTAAAATCAGCTTAACTTTTGATATTAAAATGAAACTGAATGCGTTGTGCTAAGTTGTCATTGCCGTGGCCTGCATATTATTGGCCGGGGCAAAGACGATACTCGTCTCGAATGACGAGGCACAGCTGCCCAGTCGGCGGAGTACCAACCCTACCACGCTTACCGATGTTAAAATTAACGTAGGGGTGGTAACTAAACTTTTTTTGTCGACTGTACATTCCTCTTTGGACCAAAGGAAAACTTCAAATAAGTATCCATAACTACTTTAAAAACTAATTTCATAGCTTCTCTTAAAGTCTTATGCTAATATATTAATATTAATTAAACAGAACCAGTTTTAAAATTAATGAGAACTACAATACTGTATTCAAAAGATTTAATCAATTTAATAAAAGTCAAAATGTTAATGGGCACTGAGAAGATGACCACTCACTCATATCACACATTTAGAACAAACCAAACATGTTCTAGAATTATTCAAACCTGACCAGACCTATTCTAATCAATTCAGGACCAGGGCTGTCTACAGAGAACTATAGCCTATTATACGAGATAATCTATAAATCATTGGGTGGGGCCATGAGTGGTAATATTGTAAATACTAGTGTAGAAATGTGCAGAGGCTGTTCATCTGAAATTTTCACCTTCAAGTGCAGTAAAATACGAGGCGTCAGGCAGTCATGTAACAGACTAAATACCGGAGATTAAAGTCCCCATTTCCAGCCAGCAAAATACTAATACTAATTACTAAGTACTGTACACATCATTTATTTATGCTACATGAGTAACCTTGATCATACAACACACAAGAACTACTTCAGCTTTGGGTGTGTTAAATATGTCATCTGCTGCAGTACATGGAATGGGTTAACAGCTATAAATTGGTTAAGAAAGCTAAAAAAATTGGTTAACACACCTATAAACTGGTTAACAAATCTATAAATTGGTTTAACAGAGCAAAAATGGAATAATAAAGCTATACATTAGTTAACAAGACCATAAAATGATCTACAGAGCAATAAATTGGCTATAAAAAAAGCAACAAATTGGTTAATAGAACAATTAATGGGTTAAGAAAGCTATAAATAGGTTAAGAGAGCTATAAATGGTAATATCAAATTTTAGCTTTAAGTTAGTTAGGCAATTTGAGAACCACCTTATGTTAACTACATTTCCACTAACTTATAATATGTCACACCCAGTCTTTTTTCCATGGATTAACCAGCCGGGTTTTAATGTGTTAGGGGTGGATGGATGAATGGATTACCAATACATACCACCTTACGTTAACAATCCTTTCCTATTACATTTACCGTAAAAAAAAAAAACACACACCCACCCACGAGATTATCACCACAAACTTAATATATATATTTCTCAAAAAAACCACCCGGGATATCTCTCAGCCTATTTAAATGGATGTTAACTCATCTCATGGAGGTTATCTAAGGTTGAATGGGTTACTTAGACAGGCTTACATGGAGTACACGTAGAGAGGGACAGGAAGAGGACAGACCAAGGCAGAATTTGACACTTGTCTGGTTGGTGTTGCTCCCTCGATCGATGCCTGACTGACACTCCCACACACTCTCTTTACCTATTTATATCCCTATTTAAACCACGTCTCCAACTCTATGCACACCACCAGTGGGTTGCACGGCACGGGAATGAAATGGAGTGCACGGGTTTACTTACATTTGGTGCGAAAGTGAGCCCCAAATTAAATGAATACCAAAACAAAAATGGAGACTGGCTACGTCGTCTGCGCACTGACTGGGACTCACAACTATCCTCTGATTGGTCGCTCGCCCAGCCCCAACTTGTCAATACATATATTTCATCATTTTTTGGTCACATTTAGATAGATTATTCTTATAGTAAGGTAGCAGTATTTATTTTAAGTGTTGTACGGATGTTTTGATATATTATTAAGCTATAGTGGGTAAATCAAAAGAGGATCATTCGTATAAAGGCGAAACCACGTACGTACCACATCTTTCGTTCACCCACTTACAATAATATCAATAAATTAGAGTTCATACAAAATAAAACTGCAAGATGGGCCAGACGTGATTGCAGACACACTTATATCAGTCACTTTGCTTAAACAAGACACAAAACTAGACCCATTGACAGCACGAAAACAAATACACAGACAACAGAAGATATACAAAATCACAAACAAGTTAAATGACATAGCCAAAGACACATACCTACACCCTACAAGTATACGATCCACTAGAGGCAGCCACAACTTAAAATACCATATATACCAGACAAGCACTGATATATTTACAGGCACTCATTCTTTCCTCGCAGCATCCAAGAGTGGAATCGTCTCCCATCTCACGTAGTTTATAATAGCCCCACTCTTGACACGTTTAGAAATAGGATCATCAATCATTACCTCCCCAATTCTAATCCTCAATCCACAATCCCTGACCCAATCCACCCTAATCCTAACCCCCTTCCTAATCCTCTCCTGGATCAACCCCTGAATATGCTGCCAATGAGCGGCCCTCTGCGGGACCCACAAATTGAACTTGAAATGTGAGCAAAAACTTTTGGACGTGCTCCTCCACGGGCCTCTATAGATACCCATTATTGGTATATTGTTGTGAAGAAAGAAAGGATTTGTTCGACACTGCTTTAATGGTTTGTGAGAGTTCCAAGGATATAATATAGTTTCCTAATGCCAGTGACATTGTATACTCTATGACATTGCAAGGGGCCGTTTCGCTCATGTTAGTTCGGTAAAGGTGTAGTAAAATCCAAAGAGAAATTTTTTGTTTCAATACATATATTTTGCATAATTCTACTTCTCTTGTATCAATATATATATATATATATATATATATATATATATATATATATATATATATATATATATATATATATATATATATATATATATATATATATATATATATATCCATACCATGCTTGAATTAGATAATTATTTTAAACATTCCTCGAGAAATTACCTGAAAAACTTCGGAAGCTTGGTAGTTAATAAATTAGGAATTTATATTAGTTACTATACTCATACAGGAAATATAGACACCAGTGGGCATCTTCCATCGTCTGAAACAACACACAATCATGTTGAAATGATGCCACCGGAATTCTATTGAAGTTCTACCCTCTGCGATGACTGACCGTACCTACCGTACTTTCTTCTCTTGTTTGAAAGTCCATAATGCAAGAAGGAAAAATAATTAATATAAGCCACATTCTTCTACACAATATTTTTACTTATAAAAATTTGTAATATGTTGTTGTTCATTTGCAAAAAACACGAAATACCTTCTTCAGGGATTGTACGACTAACTATAGTATTTAGGCGTGACAAACGGTATTCAAGAAACAATGATATATATATATAATTGAGCACAGTAAATTTTATGCTAAACAATAATCGAAAGTACAAGAAAAAAGAACAAATAAAAATCCATTGGTATTTTTGTAATGTGTGGATCTGGGTGTCCGTGTGTGCTGTTGTCTTGTTCTCTTTCCTTTTCACTCCGACACCAACAGCAAACATGACGGCCGTGAGTAGCTCCGGTCATATATGGCCTATTTATACACGTTATAACTACATTTATTTATAATTTGAGCTTATACTGGGTAGCTATTGATAGGGGGTACTGTGTGGAATGTAATATAGTGATGGTTTATGTATATATATGTGTATATTGTATGAATTTTGTCTGACCTCGTGTGTGGCCATGTGTTTATTATTATAAGGGACAGCGTGGGTAACTTTTATTTATATTTGAGTGTATTTGTGCCTATATTGGGGTTATTACTGATGGCCTTGCATTATTAAGAGTAATTTTGGTAAATTTACAGTAGTACCGAGTTAACTATTTTGTATATTTTAGTATCATTACCTACTATTTTGGACCATTATAAGACACTTCGGAAAATATTGAAAGGAATTACCGTTATTGTGTACGGTTTTTCTATCTTCATTACCCACTTATTTAGACCACTATAAGACTATTTTCTTATGGCATTTCCTCCGCAAATGCCGGGCCATTTCCAAGATAGGGCATAATCAAATGGGGCATTTTGAAATTAGCCTGAACATACCTAACCTAACCTAGACCACAGCAGACTACCGGGACCTAACCTGGGCAAACTACCAGGACCTAACCTGGGCAGACTACCGGGAAATAACCGTGGTAAAGTACAGGAATTGACTGGGGCAAAGTACTAGGACCTAGCCGGATCTGATAAATACCCAATTTGGTATTTATTGAAAGAATTACCGTTTTGTAGCAGTGTTTCCAGATTCGGCTAGGTCCCAGTATTTTGTCCCGGTCATTTCCTGTACTTTACCACGGTTATTTCCCGGTAGTTTGCCCAGGTTAGGTTCCGGTAGTCTGATGCGGTCTAGGTTAGGTTAGGTAAGGTCAGGCTAATTTCAAAATGCCCCATTTGAATATGCCCTATCTTGGAAATGGGGCATTTGCGCAGGAAATGCCATAGAAGAAAATAGTCATAGAATGGGCTAAATAAGTGGGTAACGAAGGTAGAAAAACCGTACGCAATAACGGTAATTCTTTCAATATTTACCCCCAATTTTCATCTATGGTGTTGCTCTCGGGGATGCCCCGTTTTACAAACATAATTTGGAATTAGTCTGATCTAACCTAACCTAGACCACAGCAGACTACCGGGACCTAACCTGTGCAATCTACCGGGATATAACCGGGGCAAATTCCTGTGACCTAGCCGGTTGTGGTACCGGTAACACTGTGCGGCCCTAGCCAAAAACATGGTACTTCGGTAACCATTTTTGGTAACTATTGAAAGAATTGCAATTATCGTGTACGGTTTTTGGTAAATCTTGAAAGAATCACAGTTTTGGGTATTTATTGAAAGAATTACTGTTTTGCAGCAGTGTTGCCAGATCCGGCTGGGTCCCAGTATTTTCCCCCAGTCATTTATTGTACTTTATCACGATTATTTCCCGGTAGTTTGCCCAGGTTAGGTCAGGTCAGGTAAAGTCAGGCTAATTTCAAAATGCCCCATTTGATACTGCCCTATCTTGTAAATGGGGCATTTGCAGAGGAAATGCCATAGAAGAAAATAGTCTTAGAATGGTCTAAATTAGTGGGTAATGAAGGTAGAAAAACCGTACGCAATAACGGTTATTCTTTCAATATTCACCCAGTTTTGTAGCAGTGCTGCCAGATCCGGCTAGGTCCCAGTAGTTTGCCCCGGTCATTTCCTGTACTTTACCACGGTTATTTTTCAGTAGTTTGCCCAGATTAGGTCCCGGTAGTCTGCTGTGGTCTAGGTTAGGTCAGGCTAATTTCAAAATGCCTGTGCCATTTGAATATGCCTTATCTAAGAAATGGGGCATTTGTGGAGGAAATGCCATAGAAGAAAATAGTTTTAGAATGGTATAAATAAGTGGGTTATGAAGGTAGAAAAACCATACACAATAACTGTAATTCTTTCATTATTTACCGAATTACCGTTATTGTGTTATTCAAATCCATCACAAATGAGGGTTTTTGGAGATATCAACCCCCCTCCACCCAGTCTCCGGAAACACTCATTTTCGCCAGATTCGAACTACAGATTCATCTGAAAAACACGATATCAAATTAAATACAATTGGGTAGACCTGACCTAACCTAATACGGACTGCGGCAAACTACTGGGACCTATCCTTAGCAATCTACCGGGACCTGGATGTAAACACTCAGTGGCCATCTCGAATTGGTATATGTAGCTTTTTATTCAAGTGGCAGTATTTTGAATGGGTGGATAGAGCAAATTCCGTACAGACCTTCCTAAATGTGTTCCACTCTAGGCTACTTTTAACTAAGGATTGATGGATAGTTAGTGAAATGTGGTTAAAGTTCAGTTTGATTATGGTATTCATTTAAAATTTATGTAAAGGGATTTTTGAGGTTTTCAATAGATTTAGGTACCGGTACTATTTGACATGATGATTTTTCCATCACCTGAGGCAGTGGCCGATGGTGACCAACTCATCACCCACTTGACTGATTATAGGTAAATTTATTATTCTGTGTAATTTGTTGATGGTGTGGTGTTAATACACAACTCCCAATCCGCAGGCAAAAGCCCCAACCAAGAAGGATGCCACGAAGACAACAAAGGCAAAGCCTAAAGCTGCTACCAAGGCAGCTACTGGCACCAAGCCGGCTGCTGGTACCAAGCCGGCCGCTGGTACCAAGCCGGCCGCTGGTACCAAGCCGGCTGCTGGTAACAAGCCTGCAGCACAACCCAAGAAGCCTGCAACACAGACCAACAAGCCTGCGACACAAACTAAGCCCGCGGCACAGACCAACAAACCCGCTACAAAAACCAACAAGCCTGCAACAAAAACCAACAAGCCTGCAGCTCAGACTAACAAGCCAGCAGCTCAGACTAACAAGCCAGCAGCACAGGCTAACAAGCCAGCAACACAGACAAAGAAGCCAGCAACACAGACAAAGAAGCCTGCAGCACAGACAAAGAAGCCTGCAGCAGAGACCAAGAAATCTGCAGCACTGTCCAAGAAGGCTGCATCATCGGCCAAGGAGGGGAAACAGTCAAGGGTGTCTGCTGGCAGTATTTCCAAGCTGGGAAGGGGGGGGATGAGGGTATCCCGTCGTCCCAAGAAGATGAACCTTAAGTTCTTCATTGACTGCCGCCAGCCTGTGGAGGATGGAATCATGAATGCTGCTGACTTTGTGAGTACACTGCCTTTCATAAGGTATTTTTCTATCTCGGGGCCCAGGAACTCTCCACCACTTGAAGAATTAGAAATGCAGTATAATGTACAGTTTAAAAGTATTGGAGTAATTGCCTTCACATGATTTAAATCCATCATCTTTGACAGCTGTGTTTTTATGGTATGCCAGTTTATGTTACGGGGGTAGTAGTGTTGGTAAATTGGAGCAACTGATTTCTATAAAACTATTCCAAGCAACAGATCACCATTATTTTTTTGTTAATCTGGTCCTGTTCCCTGGCATACTTTGGAGGAATCAAGGCACTTTACTGTACCAAAATTATAATAACTTCTTAACTAATCAGCTGTTATATTTTAATTTAATATAATAAAGTAAAATTGCATGTATGTTTGACCATCATGGAAAACTAAACATGTTCGTGGCATAGGTCCAACACATCTTCACTGCCCACTACTCAGATATCATGTATTTTGCTGTGTGGGGGTGGTTGGGGGTAACTCTTATTTTTGCAAAATTCATTAATACGTAAAGGTACCATATGTAGTAATACCCTGCCATACTTCATTAAATTTACTATCACTTCTTAAGACCTATGGCTAACACACAGTAAACAAATTATTTCAAATATAACATTGAAATACCCAGCAAGCACAAGATCTTAGCACAGACAAGTCTTTTAAAATGATGTTCAGTGACTTAAATTTACTCTAGAAATGTGGCATAGACTGATTGAGCATTGATAGAAATTGCATAAAGTACCGTGGTTGGCTCTTATTTATCACCCTAAATAACTACATCATAACATCTGCAATATCATGCCAACCATATTTTATAAATACATATGATACATGATATCTGAGTAGTGGGTAGTAAAGATGTTCACAGATTATATACCTTGAGCATGCAGATTCTAAATATTTTTTTAGTTTTGCTTTGCGATGCATAGTTTTCACATCCTGCTCAAACATACAAACTTAAATGATTAAGGGCCTAGTGCTTTAAAATGCAAGCTCTGTCCTGATAAATTGGTTATGGGTTATATTTATTTTGAAGGGGAAGTATGTTTACCTGATATCTAACCCATTTTCCTTCAGCTATTTATTCTCCAGCTATTGTATCTAAATGATTGATACAGTTAGGGTCACCTTCCCTAGCTGGGTACACATAGGGATTACATCCCTAGGGATTGCATCCCTACAGTACCGTGAGTCTCTCCACAGGAAACGTACTTGCAACAGCGTGTCAAGGTGAACGGGAAGACCAATAACTTCACAAACCAGGTGTCGTTGGAACGTAACAAGCACAGGATCACTGTTAATTCGGATGTTCATTTCTCCAAAAGGTAACTGACTTGTCTTCTATTTAATTTAGCTGTACTTTATCATTGTCATTTATAAAGGTTAATTAACAGTACCCTCTGAACCAATCATGTTGATTTGGGAGAATTTTGGAAGGAAAAGTTGCACGATATGGCAAGTGATAGTGTAAGAGCATGGGATAAATATGAATGAAGCAAAACAACTGGTGTGTGTGATAGGCAAGAATAGTAGAGGTTCATAAGGAAGTGTGTATGTTAGGGCTGGCAACCCGGTTTTAACTAGAAAGTCAACATAATCTTTTCTTTCCCCTAAACTAAGTGAAGGGACTTAGTGTATGTAATGGATGTAAGAACTTATGGGAGAGAGCTGAGAATTTCGTTGGCTTGACCATTTCACTGTTTGCTCTGTCTCAACTTCTGAATTTTGCTTCCTTTTCTACCCCTGGTGCTAGAGCCTCCCCACCCCTTAAGAAAAGGGAAATTAGGTATTGATGATGATAAATAACGCTAGCACATCTCGAAGAGCTACTGGTGCATCAATTTTCAAAATAATTTACAATTACATATGCCTGTAATTGTCAATTATTTTGGAAAAGTTATCATTATAGCAATAAATTAATGTCAGTTAGGGTAATCCTTTACCTTCACATAACCTGCTATTAAAAGTCACAAGCTCACCATTGGTCATTTCCTTTTTGCATGTGTATATGGAGTGTTGCAGCCTTTTCCATTTACATGTCCTTGGATGGATAGTGTATGTCAGAAAGAGAACAGTTGTTTTGAATTTCTACTGTTAAAAATTTGTTTGGTAGAAGGGAGCCTATTAATGCAAACAAACAATTATATTTGACTTATTGCTCCCTAGGTACCTGAAGTACCTTACCAAGAAGTACCTGAAGAAGAACAACCTGCGTGACTGGCTGCGAGTGGTTGCACCCTCTGACACCAAGGACACATATGAGCTTCGTTACTTCCAGATCAACAATGACGATGATGATGAAGATGAGGGTGATGAGTAATTCTTTAATGAATAAACATGTGATTAGTATTGTTGTTTTCATTAGACATATCCAGAAGGTCCAGTCACACACTACAATCTCTAGCCCACCTGAGTCTAAGCCAGATACCTAGAGCTGGTGGTTTCTTGACAACAGCTCACCCAAAGCCTCCATTGGTTCTAAATGTGTGTGGCCTCATGATGGTTTGGGTGGGTTGTCGCCTAGAAACAGTTTGCTTCGACTCAGATGGGCTGGAGATTGTGGTACATGGCTGTACCTACAGCCTCCCAAAAAGGTATAATTCGATTAACTACTACAGTTTCAAGCAGTAGGTGAAATGCAGTGTTGTGATTCCCAGTGCACTGTTCAGACACAAGCAGAGCAACACTGAGCTCTCATCTATGATAAATTTATCCTTGGAGTTTAGGTACAAGTTTATCCCATGCCAATAGGTGCAATATGCAAGTACTGGAGGAATTGGGGTAGTGATAATATTGCCTTGAGATTGAATGTAATATACTGCTCTTGACTGAATTGTGCTCCACTGTCCTAATGATAAATGGATGATTAATACTAGTTGCACACTAGCAAAGGCTAGAAGTTGACTGAATCGACTTTGACAGTAGGGAGCAAAACTTTCTAGATTTGGTTGGAAACTGCCTTGAGATTGAATGCAATATACTGCTCTTGATTTAATTGTGCTCCACTGTCCTAATGATAAATGGATGACTATTTGCGCACTAGCAAAGGCGAGGTGACTGAATTGACTTCTGACGGTAGGGAGCAAGACTAAAAACTTTTTGTTGACTTGCTTCACTGATTATACATGATAGTACAATGTTTCACTACCTCGGGGGGGATGTTTGAGATGGCTACTGTGGGAGTGTGGTGTAAGAAAAGGTCTACATAACATTTAGGCTTCAATAGTCTTCCCAAAGCTACGTAATGCATGCTTGATGTCCTCATCGAAATCAGGATAAATGTATAGTGAATGATGACTACTGGATGAATTTGAGTGATGATGGCTCTTTCTCCTTTCTTGGTGTGGGTTGGTTTTATCCCTAGCAGTTAGTTGCAAGTGAAGTGAGAGGTCGTATAATTCATCTATGTGGAATAGATACAAGCATTTAAAACGTCTGAGGGGTGGGGTGCACATTTCTATGAAGAGGTTGGGAACCCGTCTGCTCCCGCAGGTTATCGTTGAGCACGCCTCTGTTGCTGTACTCTGTGGAAACTAGTATATTACAATGTAGCCAATCCACGGAGATGCCTCCAAATATGTATGAGTGGAGCAGTGGGCACCTGTACTGACTGACTGTTCAGGTATCAGGTGCATGCTTAGTGTCAGGTCAAGCTGTGTGGTGCTTTTCATCTGACGACACTTGCAACAGGCCTCCAGAAACGCCCTGCCAGCAAGCTGCTGGGCCAGAATAGAGTCTAGACAGATGATAAAAATTGGTGTGAACTCGTAGTCTCTGAAAACATTTCATATGTTTAAATAATTGAGTGAGGTGTGTGTTTAGAAATAATTGTGACTATTAATTGGTAAGAATAATGATGGGAGAAAGATTAAAGAGCGTTTTTGTTGTTCTGATACAAAAATAACATCACATGCACTCGTGTTAGGGACCGGTTCCGTAGGTGAGAACCGATTCTATAAAGGTAATAATAAGCCCCGTCAAGAATCCCAGCTGGAAATCAAGAACCGATTCTGGAACCGGTTCTTACCCAGTGTGAGTGTTGTTGACATAAAGTGAGGTGGTGTTACTGGTGGTAGGAAATTACAACACATATAATCAAACATGGATAAATAGTCAGAGAGAACACACGTACCACCAGAACAACAATATAATAGAAGAGGAGGAGGAGGAGGACCAAAAAACAGAACTAAATAAACCATAAAAAATAATAAAACCAAGTAGGGGGAGAGACAGACCACAAAATATAATAATAAATAATAATAAAAAACCAAACACACACACACACCTTTTTGACCTCATCTGTTGTGCCCCCCTAAGTGACCCAGGATGAAATTCGACGACATAATATATCTAATCTTACTGACTGTTTCTATAGGGTTTGGCCACGTGTATAGAAATTTAATATTGGGCCCTAATGGTCGTAAATGGGTTGGTACGTGTGTTGGTTTGGGCATCACTATAGCTGTGTCTGGTTGGCATGTCCTTCATCCTGTCTTCCTCGTAGCTACAAATGTCCTCATCTTGTTCTATCTCCCTAAAAGGTGAGTGGTTAAAATTTCCGTAATTTAAGGGAAGTACGTAAAAAATTTGTGGTAATTATTTTGGGAGTCGATGGGTTATTTTGGAGTCTATGTAAGTTAGGCCTATATTTTGGGTTATTTTGGAGTCGATGTAAGTTACGCCTATATTTTGGGTTGTTTTTGAGTCTATGTAAGCCTATTTTGGTTATTCTGGAGTCTATGTAGGCCTTATGTGGATATTTTGGGGTTTATGTAGGCCTAATGTGGTTATTTAGAAGTTTATGTAGGCCTATTTTGGTCATTTTGGAGTTGATGTAGGTCTATCTTGGAGTTGACGTAGGGTATTATTACAGAATAACTGGGTTTTTGGCTAGGATCGCGCACTGCTACCACATCCGGCTAGGTCCCGGGAATTTGCCCAGTCACTTTATGATTGTTTACACCTGTTATATCTTGGTAGTTTGCCCAGGTTAAGTCCCGGTAGTCTGCTGTGGTCTAGGTTAGGTTAGGTCAGACTAATTTCCAAATTATGTTTGTAAAACGGGGCATCTCCTAGAGAAACACCATAGATGAAAAGTGTCTTAGAATGGTCCAAAATAGTGGGTAATGATACTAAAATATATAATATAGTGAACCCAGTTCTTCTGTAAATTTACCCGACGTAGGCCTATTTTGGAGTTGATGTAGGCCTTTTGTGGTCATTATGTAGTCTATGTAGGCATATTGTGGTAATTTTGGAGTGTGTGGTCATTATGGAGTCTATGTAGGCCTCCGGACTCGTCTATAAAACACATCCCCTGTAAAATATCATATAGAGGGGTTCTGTTTCCTGGCATAATAGGGAGGAATCAGTAGCCTTATGGTATTTCTGGATATTGGGTGGGTGGGTCCTCCATGTGTATTTTAAGTTATTTTTAGTTTTGTTCATCAGTTACATTTATTGTTGGTCTCCTATTCGATTTTCCTGTAATTTTCATGGCAATTTTTTTTTTTTTTTTTTATGTACCCCCTACTTAACCTGACCAAACTTAAAACCTAGCCCCAGAGATTACCCCAGTCATAATTTGTGTTGGTTAAATTAATTTTGAAAGCCTGCACATTGGACGAGGGTGGGGCTTTCCGCCCCCTCTCCTTTGGTGTGGTTCCAGTCACTGCCTTTGAATGATTCTTATGACCTTGGGAATGAGAAGGTGGAGCTCCCCTCAACGCATTTGCAATATCCGCTAATAGCAGGATCATCTGCACTGGACTAAACTGGTGCATATTGAATCACAGTTCTTATCAAACCTTTATCATGTAAAGATCGGCAGGGTTCAGGAAAATAGGAAGACAAAAATTCTGTGGTTGATCACAGAAAAAAAAAATATATGGGATAAATGCAGGGTATATAATATATACTTGGTATTCATGATATATTTTAGACACAGGACTGCACATGGGATGGAATATTATTTATTGTATAAGTATAACTGTATAATATTTTCTTATTAATATAATATTGTGCATTAATCTAATTAAATTTTTTCAGGATATGTCATGGAGTCAGTTTTTGGTGGAGTTTTGGGTACCTGTTGTTCTTCCGTGTATGTCATTACGTAGGACTGGCTATGGTACCTGCTCACACTAATGCTGTCCAGATGATGATTACACTCAAGGTACTCAATGTGGTATATTTGAACCTTGAATAAAAATATCTACAACCCATGTATTCAATTACAGTACTGAACCAAGATTTACCAGTGCTAACCAAATTGACAGACGATTATTATAAAAATTCATAATTGTTGAGAGTATTACAGTATATATAGGATAAAGACCATTTGTGTTAAGATAGGACCACGAATTCCTTTTCTTTTAATAGAAAAACACAACATTTGTACAAGTAGCAAATGGTGGCCTGGCAAACAAAATACAAATTGTACAGGCCTCCTCCTTTATTTCTACAGGTGATTGGTGTGTGCTTTGAAGTGCATGACACATGGCTGAAGCGTGGTCAAGTCAAGAAACTGGAAGACAAGGAGAAGAAAGCACAATTGGAGTTGGAACTGAAGTATGAAGAGGTGGACCCCTCTCCAATGGACATATTTCATTATGCATTTTGTTACGTTGGTGTTCTGACAGGTATGTAGAGTGGAGATTAATTTCTTTTACGGTAGTACAGTAAAACAAAATCAAACGCCTCTATAGGACTGTAACTAAATATTATATTATTATGAAATGACTAAATAATGTTTGTATTAGCGTAAGCCTTTATACTAAGTTATATACAGTACAGTAGTATACTATTTGCTGCAGAGTGATATTTATTTAAGCTGGTTCATAGACTTGAGACATATTACCATATCATCCTGTTACTTGGCAATTTAACTATCTTATTGCTTCTTCACATTTGTTGAATAACCTGGTTGACAGTGCATATTGCAATAATTGGTTTCCTTAGCCAGTAAGGTTGTTTGAAATGTCATCATCATGTGTGAGGAAGATTGATTTTACTATTCTGTACAGTACAGTGATGAATTTCAGCCTCAGTTTTCTTTCCATTCCTTTCATGTTTTAAAGTATCACAGGCAAGTTGAAGAAAGTATGCCATTAAAGCTGTGTTGTGGATGGTGAACATGAATTTTATATACAGTACCACATCCTCCCTTGTCTTTTACTCTCCCCTTGCACTTTTCCTGTCATATATCTATGTAATCTTTTCCCTTTTCCTGTGATAAGAATATACATGGAGAATGACAGTATAGTACATGCAGAGAAATTATACACGATAAGTTCTTTACTCGAATAAAGTAAATATTATACTTTAGGAGGGGCTTAGAGTATTTTAGAGTAGGTGAAGTTTTGTTAGCAAATATGAGCTTCCAGGTTCAAACTATGGTAATAGATATAATACCGTAACTCCTAATATAAGAAAGTACAGTATGTTTGTTAGCACTGTATGTAGACTGCAATAATTTCATCATTGTCAACATCATTACTCCTTTAAACTAATTAATGCTTGATGATGCCATTTTGGTGATTATATCGGTATAAAATTATTATAATGTAAAAGTATATCAGACTTATTTGCAGTACAGGATTAGTTAACACACATAGGTCTTACAGATACAATACTGTAATATATAAAGTACAGTATGTAAATTCACAGTCTACAGTGTAAGATGAAGAGAAATTAACCTGAAATCTGGGATTGTATTAATAATGTGGATTATAACTGTTTATCTGGTACCAAATGTAATAGCTGATACAAATACCTTAGATATTGCATAGTTTCTGTATGTATAGTCATCATCATCAGTATCTCATTTCGTTTTCCCAGTACCTGTACTTTGAAAACTCACAGGGATGCACTGCCAATACCTTTGATGTTACTGGCCCCTTCCACAATTAATCTTGAATATTACAGGGCTATACAAGTGTTACATATCCTGCAGATAATATACATCTTCTGACATGTAAAGTGCACAAATATAAAGAATTGTGCTACAATATATATATAATACTGTGTGTACCATGACATTTTAAGAGTGAAATACTGTACTTTAAAGCCATGATAGCCTACATGTATTTTGTGTAAGTGACTTGAGGTATGATTTATTCTAGGGCCATACTACAAATACCGTGTGTACTGTGACATGGTACAGGGTGATGCAGTGAAGAATGGAGTGGACTGCTGGAAGGCCATGTTAAACAGGATATGGGTGGTGCCACTTTATGCCCTTGCCTTTCTTGTCTCGGACTACTTCTTCCCTCTTTCTGTAAGTATAGCACCCAAGTTTACTGATTTTTGTTTTTTTTCTTTTTTCCAGGAAGCTACAGTTCTGTTTATAATTTCCCGATTGGTAAAGTACTGCTATTATATTGAGGTGAATTAAACTGTAAATATGGAAACCAGACACTGTAAATACGTGGCACTCAAGTTTACTTTAGGGTATGAAACATCTTAGTACAGTAGTCACCAGTGGAACAAGCTGAAGATTTTTATAAGTATTTTTATATAGTATAACAAGGCTTTCTCATCCCAGCTTCTGTAAGAGGTTTCTTGTTGAGTTGTCACTTCTTCATGTTTCTTTTTCTAGAATGTTAGGTGGTAAGTTTTCTGTGATGCAGTTATATTTTAGTATCTATTGCAGACTTCAGATCCAAAAAGCATTTCCCAGTGTTAACTTTTTAATACGTTAAGTTTACTGTATGTGGGTGATGCAAGGTTTATAAAATTAGCAAGACTTATGAAGAGTAGGTTTTTACTATACTGTATATGGAAAGATACATGATGGTTCAGATTATTTAGATTTTGATGGTAGTAATTTCCAGGGTGTTTGATGTGATGTAGGTTCTGGACACTAACTTTTAGGTACAGTACTGTATTTGTCAGTATCATAAGCTTTTTACTTCATGTATTATTGTTTTATTTCAAGCTTGTATTGAGAGTAACAATATGAATCTATATTCAGAAGGAAGTTGCTTGTATTAAAGTTAGATTGCTAGTTATGGGAATAGTAGGTGTACTGCAGAACTTTGTTGCTGTATATATACACTTAGAATGTTAGAATTGGTCGCTATTTGCTGCCAGACACATATATTTTCATTTGTAGGTTTTTATTGCCCAGAAACTTACGGAAAAGGAGGTATCAGGTGAGCTCCAGTTAAAGAACACACACATTTGTAGAAATACAGTATCATCATTAAAAGCTAAATCATTAACAAAAATACCTTCTTCTCAACGTGATACAGTACACTATGCTACACAGATCCCCTTTGGGGTTCTCCTTGAAGTAAGAAGTGAATAGCCCAATTGGAATGACTAGGTAGTCTAAGCTCCCAGTAAAATTTTGTCTTGTGAGGTAGAGAAATTGTTTCATGTACTCTTCTGCCCTGGCCAGCCCTTAGGATTTTCTGTGAAAGAACAAGATGTAATTTCATATGAACAAATTATTTCCATTACTTATTAGACAGAATGGATACTGACACTTGTGTTTCTGATGCTTTTGTTCCTTTTAAATGCGGTGGACAGTCCTATTGTTACTTTGAGGGCTTAGGTCAGGTGCAGGGGACAGCTGCCTGTGGGAAGGTGAGAATAAAAATGAAATTAATCTCTTACCAACATGTAGCTCACTGGCACCTTTAGTATTTGCTCTATAAAGTGCTTGGTCTTGTAGTTTACAGTATACATTACTGATAATGGTTTGAGTAGCTTGGTATTTTGGGCTTTGAATTGATAAAAAATGATTGATTAATTGTAAGTATTTTTACCTGGCTGACAGGCAATGTAAACAGCTAATATCACAAATGCCAGCCACGACTAGCCAAAGCTCACCACTCAGGGGTCGTGCAACAGGGAAGTAGGTGCAGTGTTGTATAGAGGCCTTTTTGGTATTGGCTGTAGACATTTTCCATCACCCAGAATAAAGCAGACTATCTTACAATGTTTCATAACCAAGAGTGAAGTAAGCTGTATTGTTTCTGTGAAGCCACAAGAACTGGTTGTTATTGTTATTATCAAGGTGCTGAAAGTACTTCAGTAATCACACCACTTCATACGTATTGTAGGCACTTGCTTGCTTTGTCATATTAGGATAACATCAATAAAGAAAGCTTTTTTTATGTCCACTCACTATGATGTTTCATAATGCAAAAAACTTGGAAGCATCTTGTTTCTCATACAAAGTTTCATAATGTAATTTCAGTGTTACTTAACACAGTCTAGATACTGTAAATGGCACAACTTTGAGCCGCATGTAAGAAACGTTTTGGGACTGACGATGACGACGACCAGTACAATGAGTTCATATACACTATGTGGAGTCATCATTATAGTCATCACTTAACCTAGACCTCAGTGATGTTAATCAGTATGGGGCATTGAATGATGGGAGTTGGTGATGCCTGTGGCCTGTGCTATCCCATCTGTTGTAGTATAAGTCAAATTGTTCATATTCACTGTCATCATTCTTTCTTTAATGGTTCATTTTGTAGGCACTGTCCATATTCAAGTCACAGGTATTTGTATGTGTATGTTTGCTGTTTGTTGTTATTTTTTCTATAATACTGTAAATGCTGTTTATCTTACATTGATGTTACATTATCCATATACCAATGATGATGATGTTCTATTATGTATAATAATTTCTAGGCCTTACAAACCAAATTGCATTAATTTTAAAACAGTTTGCTGAGAGTGAAACCATCTTTCGAGACTATGGATTCTTATACCGCCTGTGGTACATGACACCCGTGTTCTTCAACTTCCGTATGCGCATCTATGCTGGGTTTGTATTGTCTGAGTGTGTGTGCATCATGGCTGGCCTGGGAGCCTATCCCTCCACCTCACAACCCAAGCCAGGACGAGGACCCAGTGACTATCAAGCTCTGGAAGAAGGGTGAGATTTACCTTTCTGTCTAATTCAGTGCTCTGTCATGTATTATGCCTGTAACATTTTACCATTCCTTGGGTGTTTTTGGCAATAGACAAATTTACTCTGTTGATAGATAACCAAACCATTGATCTCTCTGAATTGGAAAAGTGGTAACTCATAATTTGCTGTTCTAAAAATACTTTATTACTGAAGGTAGTACAAAGTTGCACTCCACATAATTATCACATAGGTCCCTGAACCCATGTTATGGCAGGGTTTTTACAAGGAAATTTTAAATGTACAGTATTATACAATTTTACAGAGGGCATAAGGAAGAGAAGACTGAGTACAACTTTGAGACCATTCACAACATAGACGAGTATGGTGCAGACTTCACCCCCACCGTGAGGGCCGGGATGCGCTGCTGGAACATGACTGTGCAGTTCTGGTTGGCCAGTAACGTTTATAAACGCCTCACATTCTCCAGATCTCTTAAGTAAGTACAGTACCCAGCTGGAAAATTAGTACAGTCTAAGGCACAACTGTCCTCAGGAAACCTAAGATGAACACTTCTAAATATGCAAACCATTAGGTCACTATTGAGTCTCATAATATTTCACCAGAGTATACTCTGACCCATGTTGTGGATAACTGACAAACTGGCAGATTCCGACATTATTTACAAAAGGTTTACATGCATCAACTTTATTTCTTGGGTCCTGACTGGGGTGTAAGTTGTGAATTGCAACCTATTGTAAAGTATATAGGAATAACAATTATAATTTATACTATTTCCATTGTTTTCTTGTGTTGTAAAGAAATGGAAGATAGGATGGCAAAACAAAAAATTGAAATACTTACAGTACAGTGGCTCAAAAAATTTTGGTCCAGCTAATGCCAGATGAATATACTGACCACATACTGGTAGAAGGTCCCTGATCGGACGGTTTAATAAAGATACATATACAACATATATTGGTATTGTAGTTGCTCATTGCATTATTAATATTTATTTATTTATTTTTCAGGGAGGTTCTGACAATGTTGGCTTCAGCTTACTGGCACGGTGTTCACTCTGGTTATTACCTATCCATGCTGACTGTGCCGTTCATATTGATGGTGGAAGACTATTATGACAAGTTGGTCAGGAGGAATATGGATGAGACGGTGAGTCAGAATGATATAAGAAATGTGGTAGTTGTTTATCCTCATATAATATATAACAAATAGCAAAATAAGGCTATTGAGACTTGTGATGGTCATCCATAAATATTACCTTAGATGAAGCTGTAATGTATGAGGGAAACCCTTCATGGGATGCCTGCCGATATAAGGAACTTGGCAACCATTCATGCATAATCCCTGAGGTCTTTTAAGAGGTTACAGTATTTTGTTATCTTGGCTCTGGTGGTTAGGCTGTGGACCAACAAGAATAAAGCAATTTTATTAATGACTGAATATGTTTCTAATAACTTAAATGTCACTCTTTTTAACAAATATATTGGTGTTCAACACTTCCATTAATTTACTTTCTCAAAATTTATATAGGATTACTAGGTGTGTGTTAATTAGCATAGTGTTGATAAGTAGAACATAGAGAGGTAGATTATTCAGTAGTTCACTGGAAAACTAAAATTCTCCTTCCTTTGATGGTGTGAAGCAGTTTGGGGAAAAGAAATGGCACATTTGATACAGTAGGAACATTTATGTAACCAAAGTAATAATAAGAATTGCATGTCTTAGCATACTCTATTGTGATATTTTCTTTATTGTTTATGGTAAATGTCTACAGCCACTATCATTAGACTGGATATGATGGACTGATACCAGACTCCTAACTCTTGTTGGCTAAAATTCAGATAGTCATGGTTACCCTTTACAATATCAGCTGTGAATATTAACCATCAGCTACAGAAATAAAGGCTTCACAAGTAACATATATTTTCTTTGCAGAGCCAGAAAGCATATGACTGGTTCTCCTGGTTTGTGAAAATGCAGAACTTTTCGTACATGGGGATGGCCTTCCTGCTGCTCAGAGTCGACACTACACTTTACTACTGGCATTCTATTGGTTACCTATATCATGGGCTCATCATCATCATGCACTGTATTGCCCAGTATATCAACCTCATATTTAGTAAGGTTGGTATATATGACTTGTATTTTTATCTCTATTTATTTTTCTGTCGGTCTTCATGTCGATCTATTTCTGTCATTATGGATATCAATTTATCAGTCATAGTTATGTAGTAAAGTTGATATACATGACTTCTTTTTTATCTCTCTCTATTTATAATTCTATCAATCTATACATCTCTGTCATTATATACATAAATTTATCAGTCAATTCAATCTCCCTTTTCAGGCTGCATACAAAGTGAAAAAAGGTAAAGGGACAGCTGTTATTGATGACTACACAAGAATTCGGGTGGTGAAGACGAGAGATGCACCAGCAGCAAGCAAAGAAATAGTATCAGCCCCAGTGAATGGGAAACAGGAAACAGTTGCAAGTTCACAAGAGGATGATAAAAATAAATAATATAGGTAATGTTTATAGATTCTGTCATTGTATGACTGCGAAACCTAAGAGAAATATGAAACTTGTCACTTTTGTCTTTTTGCTGTCTGTTGCATGCTTCTCCATTTCTAATAGTGCCGTGTAGTATTGGAGTAGATTTCATTATCTCATGGCTACATACATTTTTCCGACAAGTCTCACAGTTTATCATGACATTAGAGTGTGAGCTAGAGGGTAAAAATTGCACTTGTATGTGTAGGCTGAGTCAGAGGGAATTAGTGAAAGTGGATCGTGTAGGAAAAATTATTCATGTCTGACATTTTTAGTTGTTAACATTGTACTTGGTAATGCATATCATATATTTAGAATTGAGACATATATTATTGTAGAGTATTTACTTACTAATGCCATCTTTTTACCAGTCATTTTCCAATCTCAGTGATACTGTATCTATGACCTAAGTCATATTTTGGAGTAAGATTTGAGAGGCTGATATGTACTTAAGCATATTCATTGATCAATTTTAATCACTGATTGTATGTAATGCATCGTATATGTCAATGGGTTAAGATTTTGATGGATTGGATATTGTTTCCTCAAAACTAACAACTCACAGAACAATACCTACTGTATACTTAAGTTGTCTGTATAGTTTGAAGGAATTTGTAGCTTCCAATTTTTCAACAGTAGTTACCCAAGCTCCATAAATCCAACACCATCTCATACTCATACTACTTTTACAGCCCCATCCCTGTTGCCAGTTGGAGAAAACAGAATGGGAGTGGGTGTTGTATGGTAAGTACTGTATTGTGAAACATTACTGAAAGTTACACTATCCAGAAACTTTAAAATCTTGAATACTGTAGTGCATTTATATTACCTTGGCATAAATGTACTTATTCCCAGTCCAGTTATCAGACTATAAATGCATATTATGATTAAATTACAGTGTTCATAAAATGTAGATACTGTAATTTCTGTTTTTTCAATTATTATCTATTACAGTACTGTATATACTGTATCTTGATTTAATTGCGGTTATTGAATAATGTAAGTAATGATGTGAGGGAATTAGTGCATTTTCACCAGGTTAAAAAGCTCCATCTGAATATGATTGTGCAAATTTGTTATGGCTGTATCAGCATATTTTAAACCAGTGTACAGAAAGCCCTTTGAAACAGATAAAATGAGTTGTATTCCTTGTCACATGTAATGAAACAAGAATCCACAGAATGTTTTCAATTTCAGAAGGTATCCGGTGAATACAATAATGGACCTTGCAGAGTAGCTGAGATTACTAAGTACTAAAGTCAGTCACTCCACCCTAAGGATCTCCTACTCCCTTCAGCTGCAGGCATCAACTTAATCACACACTTATACTTTTCACACTTGCATCACAAATAGTATCATAAACAGATAGGCAAGGTCACATATAGGCAAGAATGAAAATTAAGTATGGATCAGGTGGAATGACTCTGGCTGTAGAGTCACAAACATAACTTCATCTCACCTCCTGGTCTGCATTACCTTCTAACTATACATTAATTGTTGGGCTGATATGGGTTTACACTCAATTGTAACTATACTTGTACTTACAGCTTTGAGATCTCTGTACTATTACAGTGTGTAGACGTTTGTCCTCAACTATACATAACGGAATCCATGGCATTTATGACTCCTATTTTATTTATGTACGTGTCAAAGTGATCTCTGGGTTTAGGAACAGTTACTGCTTGTATCTCATGGATGATATTGGGATATTATTTATTATTACAGAGACCAATTTTATTTACTAAGGGTCTAGGAAGCACATATGGTGCATATATTTTCAACACTTCGTCTTGTATTGTCTGTACTGTTGTAAATGCTGTTAAAAAAAGGCTTTGTGTTTAGCATTGTATAGTACTAGTACAGACAATGAGAGTCTATGCATCTATACTGTATAATAGTGATGCATTTTATGTATGAATGAATGTGTGTGTGGTCTGGAACTTTGAGATAGGAAAAAGGGCACATTGTAGTTGAATTTTTTTAAGGTACTGAATCCTTAAAACGCTCTAATTACCGTAAAAGAATAGAGCAAATTTGAGTTCAATCGGATCACTTGTTAAAGAATTTTATCAAAAGTTATAGATGGGACGAGTGTGAGGGATGTGAGACCAGCTCACCCCGGGGTTCAAAGCCAGCCAGGATTGTTAGCAGTCAGGTTCTAAGTCTCGCATACCTCATGTACTCACTCGTAGGAAGGAGCATCTATTTTCTGTCATGTCTACTCACAGGGCTGAATCAACAATAACTCACGACTGGCTCATGAGGATTGAAGATGTCATTTATTTACTATTCGCCCTGTATAGAGGCTGCCAATGGTGACCTTTTCATGAGTATTATACAGTATATATAAGTTATGAATATCAAGTGAAAAATGTTCAACCAATGAATGTGAGAATGTGTGACTGACCAAAGTATGTTAGTTGGCAAAGTGATATTTCTTCCCTTTTCTAGATTAAATAGGATGATGATTAAAACAAAACTTTTGTGGAAAAATTTTCATGTCTATTTTATATACCGGTAGCATAATAAGTTGTAGCAGAGAGAGATAAGTTGATAGTAAAGTCAATTGAGAATATATCAAATTTTTCTTTGATATTGCAAAAAATAAGAAACTTTTGCAGGTGTCTTACTCTGGTACATCCCCAAAAGTATACTGTACTATTTGCTTCCAGTGTTTTGTGAGTATAATTTTGTTATGAATCTACCTCCATTACATGTACATGGCCTTATGATATTGAATTCCAGGTTTAGTTGCAAGTTTAGATGTGAGAAAAAGGCAACACTGTCAGTTTTATAGATGTCTTACCCTGAGACTATTGTGATCTTATTCTTAGTTTAACATTTTCTTTTTCCTCATCTTCTAGGAAATTTCATAGGAAATTTACATTATCAGCCATGATAAACTATTAAATTGGTAACAGTAGGATTTACCTTATAAGAGGAGGGCTAAATTATAGTAGGAATAGGTAACTGTATCACTTGTTGAACATCATAATCCCAAGTAAGGTATGACCATGATTGTATAAAGAAAAATACCAAGGTATCCCAGAAAATTAAAAGAAAGGATACCCATAACTTTAGGATCAAGAAAAGCTCTCCTGAGCTTGTAAGTCCTCTTGTATGCATGTGATTTACAAGTGCATCATATTGATTCACTCTTTCATTCACAGAAGTGTCATTTACTGGCTGAATTGACTGAACACCACACATAGATGAGACTAATATGGAGCACCAGGATAAACATACAAACAAACATGCACACACAATAATAATAATGAACATATGATGCAGTTGTGAGTCATCTGTTAGCAACTGTGCATAAAGGGAGAATCTCTTTTTGGTAAATTGGAGGGCTACTGATTCATCAAAAACTATCCCAGAAAGCAAATTACATCCATCTCCCTGGCTATCTTTTGAGGGCCTGAGCATCTACACGGCTTTGGTCAGCCGGACTCGGGACTGTTCAACCAAACAGTCTGGGGAACAACAACAACAAATTACATCAATGTTACTAATTGGAATTCTGCTTCATGACCTAGTTTGAAGGATTCACTAGAACTCCAATTTTCCTTCACAGGTTTCTCCTCTTGAGTAAAGAAATGAATGATATTTTTTCTGCTGATTAACTTGTTTGCTCTCCTACATAAGTACTGTAGTATTGTTGCACTAATAACTACATATGCTTTTCTAGTCCATTTTATGCATTACTTTATAAAAGGATGCAATAGTCATGACTACATTAACAGTTTGTATAGCTATAGTGCCTAAGGTATCAGTTGCTAATTATAGTACTGTTTAGCTTAATTGAATGATTATTTTTACATACAATAACTGTCACCTAATCATAAAGGTTTTGTGTTACTTTTGATTATATCTTAACTGAGAGTTAATTCAACACGCAAACTCAAGATTGTACATTTGCATCTGAGTTTTGCACTGAGTGGACAATTGCACCAAGAATTGCAGTGTTCACCTTTACAAATGTCTGTAATCTTGGAGCAGTGTCCACAAATTACTTTCATCACTTTTATCATATTGATTTTAATAACTTTTAAATGACTGTTCAGCAGAGTCATACAGTTCGGTGTAAGAGAACTAGCATTGTACAGTACTGTACTGTACTCTACTCTACTCTACTCAAGTCATCATACACTGTAAACTGTTCTTGTGTGTATAATAACAAAATCATAATAAACTCAGTGCAGTAATTGTAAGGGTGATGCAGTTCCCTTTCAGAAGCATTTTGTAAGTGCATTAACTGAAGTATAAGATACATTAGTGCAGTCATCACTTGCATAAATCAAGGTTAAGAATGTTACAATTTGCTTAAACTTTCATTGAGTTACTACAACGCAGTGTTAACAATGAGTTCAGATGTATATAATTATGAGCTTGCATATCAAATGTACAGATGAATTGAGTGAGTGAGTTCAGGAGATTAGAATCACATAAATCTTTTAATTGTGAGAGAAGTTATGTCGAAAATGCAACACCTCTTGTTTATTATTCTAGGAATTTCGACTCGTATATTTTCATTTAATGAAGACTGTTATAATATACTGGTATACACTAATATGAGCAAAGAAAAATGTGCATTGTGTATAAATATGGTACTCTAGTATATGTACTATGATATACAGTATCTTATGTTCCTTATTGAAATCTAACATTATTTGTTTCCACATCTTGTTAGCTGGATCTCCTATCCTCATCCTGACCACCAAATATCCCCTATAAGCTTTGCTCTGCCCTGACCTCACCACCTCCTTCACAACACTTGGAGAGATTTTTATGTGGGAATTTCAGAAACATGATGGTGACAAGGAGTGCGAGAAACTTATATTTTTGTATGATTTAACGTAACCTTTTATGACTAATTGTAGTTTTAAATGAGTGAAGCCCATGGTGTCTTGTCTTCTTTCATTTTATCATACATATCTTAAAATCTCTTAGCATTCTCTCCAAGTTCATTCTCATTTTGTGTCTAATTCCAGATATCAAGATCTCAGTTAGCAAAGATGTATTTCCTTTGTTATTTTCATAAATATTTTCTGTAGCTTCATACAATATAATCATAATCTGAAGTAAGCATACACTGCCATATACTTGTATAATCTTCCCAATCAATTTTTATGTCCTTTACAATCCATCATTATCATATCTCCTCTTCCTTCTTTCTTCCTGTAATAGTATTTTCAGTTTTGTCAATCCAGTGTTCAGTCTTGTCTAGGGTCTTCCATTCTATATTACAACTTAAAATGATCTTCCCTAGATTTCATATTTATTATTTAAAGTGCTTTTTTTTTTCTTTTTTTTTGTATATACTGCTCTACAGTAAGCTCTCTCTAAAAGTAAGGAGAGGATCTTAATGTATTGATATGTAAGCCAAGTTCTTTAATCTTCTTCATATCTTCCAGTAGTAAGGAGCAACATGTACTGAGGTCACCATTGTTTCACTACTGTATTTAAAGATTCTAGTTCTAGTGCTAATAATTTCCATCAATCTTTAATCAATATATATTTATTTGCTGAAAGTTCCTTCGTTGTTAAAATCTTTGGTACTGTATTATTTGTACAGTGCTATACACTACCCTAGTTACTTCCTTGATCACACCTTTTGCTTTCTAAGGTTATGCTTTATCCTCTTCAATACGGCACCTTTTTTCCACAGCCTGAAAAAATGATGGAAACATAATTGAACTGTTAGAAAACAGATTTTAACAGTGTAGTGAATCAACCCAAAACAATATACATGTACAGTACACGTTTTCTGTTTGAGTTGGGGCTAACACTGATATATACTGTGAACAACGAATGTGACAAACACACAATTACAATACCTCAGTTTAAAATCCTTGTGGATAAAACCAACCTGCCAGACTCGCAAGGCAACACTAAAAGATATTGCCAACCTTCATGCTACAAAACAATTATGGGCAACCTACCCTTAAGGATTTGACAGCACCAATATTCTGTTATAATCTGACCCAGGGATGAATACGCATAAGTTTCAGGGACGGGTTTTGCACATTTTTATAGACATATGTAGTTTAGTCCTTCATTATCATTTACACATATTCATCTATAGTGTGGGAGAGAGGGTAAAAATGATGAAGTATATATGTGTTGCATAGACAAGTAATGTTTAGATATAGGTACATGAAGCTCAGTCTGTAGTTTGCAATCTCAGTAACCAAAACTATAATTATTATACAAAATAGAACTCTGAACTGAACAGCATATATACATATTCTTAAGCTACAAGCAACACTTAAGGTAATGTTTTATGTCTTTGTATTAGGTGTTGTCAGGTGGTTTGTCATTTATATTCTTAATTTCTTTTTCTTGTTGTGTTTGCTTTAATCTGGTGTTGTGCTGTAATACTTTTTCATTGAATTATGTCTAACCTTTTTCCCCAGTGTGATGGGGACATGCTAGTGTGTGGAATACTCTTTAACCCTAGAACAGTGAGTGTTTTCTTTTGATATTTAGGAGTGTGTGATATTAGTCCAAGTGTGTTACAGGAGATTTGGTTCACGATGTAGTTATTAATTTCAGTTGTTTGCCAAATTAAGACACCAAAGTCATCAGCCATTATTAAAAAGTTATCAGTATATTTTGATTGCTTGTTTGAATTGAAGAAGTGTTTGCCAAACACTTACAATCACCATTTGGTTGAAAGTGCAATTTAAGGATGATAATATCTTTTAACATTATATTTTAGTCAGTATATCCAGAAACTAGAAAATTATGGAAGGCAGGTTTTCAGTTTTACATGTTAAAGTACATGAGTGCAGTTTATTAGATAAGCGAGTTTAATATAATTATGTAGTTGTGTTACAATAACATGTGTTGTAACCTTTCTTTGTTTGGAAACCATTTGGCAATTTTCACAAACTTTAAGGTAATGAAAATATACATAGATGAATATCTTATCAATTAGTTACTGATGGTTGGATGAAGTGCCAAAAGAAAGTGAAATGGGATGCTTTTATTATGCAGTACAAGGTTGGAGTGTTCTAGAGTTGTATTTTTAAATCCAATTTTGTATCATCCATATTTTTGTAGGCTTGATAATTACTGTTGTGGTATGTAAACGTGTTCCTCATGACTAAAGTTTTTATTTAAGAATTCATGTTATAACATGTTCTAATATAGTTCAGCAGGTACAGTTGAAGTCCACTATGTTAGAGAAATTAGTTTTGCAATAAAAAGACTGACCATTATTTTCTGGACAAGATAGGAGGTATCGTTATATATTTAATGAATTAGTATATAAACATTGTTGTGAATCGTGGTATGAGAAGGATTGTTGTCGTTAACTTCATGTCATATGTCCAAAGTGGTCTAAAAGCTATGGATTATGTGACTACATAATAATAACTGCTTAATTAGATTTTGATGTTATTGAAAGGGCTACAATTTTGTTATAGTGAGTTAAAGTTACTGATTTCCTCACAGAGTTTTCTGCCACAATACAGCACCTGTACTGGGTGAGTGTTTCATGGCACAGTTTGGAGTAATAAGTAGTCTCCAATTTGCCTGCACTACAGACCCAATAGGTCACAGGAGCTTGACTGATGTAGGCAACTGTGTTATGCACCTGTAGCAAAATTTATGAAATTTTTTGTTTTTTTATACACGTACTACATAGAGTTACAGTATTAGGTATATTCAAATTAAGTACACTATGAAAATAAAGAAAGATACGGTTTATGAGGATAACATTTTGTTGATGGTCTGTATTTTGGTTGATGGTCAATGTCATTAGTGAATATTATAAAACTGTGCACATTATTGGCTTAAGCGTGATTTCCAACTCCAGTTTCATAAAGGGAACCAGTGATTGTTTGAAGGTTGCCACTGGTGGGTTAGAAATCACTCATCAGCCAGTCAAATGCATTGTACAGTATTGTATTAACATCAGCCACGGACATTTACATTTCCCCGTAGAAAAAGATAACATTATTTTTTTTCTTGAGTGCCAACATTACTCATCATCACTAACGTAATTCTCAGTTTTAACATTATCCTCTTGCCTTTTCTTGCATCTGGCACTATTGTATACTGAATTTGTCAAGCAACAGGGTGATATAGATATTTAGAGGTTCACAAAATTTTCTTCTACGTGTGGGCATAAAGTAATCCAATCAATTACCATGTACTCTTAATGCATGTATCAATGCTTTGCTAACTGCATCTTTGAATGCCTCGTATTAGTACAGGTATAAGGTGGTGTCTTCATTAATATCTAAATTTTATGGTATTTATGTTTGTAGTGTACCCACATGTGACCCTACGTAAGACGAGTCATGGACTGGGTGGTGGTGATGATGATTACTTCAATGGCTTCCTAAACTTTACATGAGGCCATCATGCAGATCATTATCAACAAGGCTAATACATTGCTTGTATATGAATCATGGTACTGTAGGATATGATTGAACAGTATTAAAATGGCATTGCCACCAATACTGCCACCAGCTTCTATACAGGTGGTTTGTAGCTCAACAGAAAAACAAGTTGGCATGATTGCAAATTAAAAGTGCAACAACAGCCAACTCTTATTTCCTTATCTGCATTTAAATCATATCAGCACTTTGTTATATAGATTTTAACCACTTCAGCACAGTGATGTGTATAAATTATACTGTTGTTAAAGTCATCAGATGATTTTCCTATCTTTAGGGAAGCCCTCCATAGCCAAAGAAGTAAAAGTATTTCTGTTAACTCCATGCATATTGAGATTTCTAGGTGATGACCAGAAGTCTTTTGTTTTAACTGAAAGGACAACATTAAAGTGCAGTAACTAGCTGAAATAGGGAATAGTACACTTACGAGACATTCACTATTCATATCTTTTTATACACTGGTCTGTTGTGTTTGTTTATATGGTAGATTCTAATAGACACAAAGATCTACCTCATGTGTTGTGACAGCATGTAATCTTCACAGTAGACCAGTGTAGTAGAGGACAGTTTGCCCTTCAGCTTGCCTTCTCTGTTTTGATTAGGTAAAAATCATGTCTTGTGCGTCACCATACTGAAGGAGTTGGTTGATCTATGTGGTTCAGATATATTTACTTTTTTTCATATTATATAGTGGTATTGTACCCACTAGAACTCTGTGAATAATACTGCATATCAACCAAAATGTACTTAGTGGAAATGGGCTTTTGTTCTGCATTTTATTAATTTTATCCTTACATTCTTGTGTGTGGCTTTATTTTGTAATGTTGTGATGTTGTGCATGGAAATATCCCGAGTGCATAATACTGGTATGGTGTACTAGATATAAAAGATTCAAAATGACATGAGAGAAACTATCAAAATGAAAGAATTACAGAACCTGTATTGTTTTTTTATGAGTACAGTACATATGGTAGATATATTTCCATTGATGAGAACAATATTAAGAGTACTGTAAAGAAATTCATCATTTGTAATTATTTTGGTGCTGAAGTTTGCATAAAATTGTATTAGGAAAATATTTTATGTATTTCAGATATTAATTGTTTCTAAGGTTGTCAAAGTGTCTTGTTCTGCAGTACAGTAGAGATAGATACACAAAGTATATGTGTACAGTATTTGAGGTATTGTGAATTGTTGTGGTACTGTATATATAAATTAGATGTATTCTGAGTATTAATTGTTGGTAAAGTTGTCAAAATGTCTTGTTCTACAGTACAGTATTGATATGTTGATAGTCACAACTGATTATACAGTACAGTATAGTAAAGTAATTAACATTATCATAGATATATACAGTAACTGTATTTGTATTGTGATTTGTTGTGGTACTGTACCTCCAATAGAAACTTAGATTGGTACAGCCTTGTTTGGAATCACTGAGACAGGGATAAAGTGGGAAAAGAAAGTCCTATGGAAATGTGAAAGAGACAAGTGAAATATAATATGGTACTGAAGAGAGGGTGGAAAGGAGCAATCAAAAGGGCAAAGCAAGTCTGTTGAAATACAATAACCTGAAGTCTTTTATACCATACTATACTCATTGCTTGTCAGAGATACCCTAGGAGGAAACAAGGTGTTGGTGTTTTTAACTGAGTAATTGAAGGGTTGGTCCACTCAGTCATTATTGGTAGGCAAGTTGAGGACTCCGACTGCCAGCTTAATTGTGTGTTGGTAGAACAATTTCATTGCCTTGTTTAATTGGCGAGGTGTAAATCCACTAACTATGAAATCACAAATTATAGTATATATTGAATGATTTTATGAATACTACTTCTGCTTGTATCTTTGATGCCTGTATGGTTATTTGATGTTCTTTCCAAGGGCTTCCTTTTATGATCATTACTTTCCTCCTCCCTCTTTAGTTTGTGCACATTTCCCTTAATGTATGCATATGCATATGAGGACCAGGGCCCAGTTGGCTGTACATAAATTGCTCTTTTTCACAACCCTTGCTCTTCAACCGTGTCTCAGGGGATTCTGAATAAGGCTGTACTGTAGTACCATCGAAACAGTTGATTAGTATTAGACATCAGTTTCATGAACAAAACTTGGAGCAGAAATGAACGTAACTGATATTATATTTTACAGTACTCTACATTTTGGAAAGTTCTGTCGATTGTATTGATACACTTGTATCAATGTAAGAAAATAAGTTAGATAGTTACAGTTATACGGTTCTAAGATCAAGACAAGTTGTACTAATTTTTTCTGTTACTTTTTTGTTTGTGTTATGTTTTTGTTTTAATGGAATTTACAAACCATGATGGTGAATATCCTGGAAACATTTCATTATTATTTTGTTTAGAAAAATTGCCATTACAATGGCAAGAACTAATACTGGTTGTATCTAATGTCACACAATCATGGACCCTTACACATCGGGATAAACCATGTGTCACATGTCAAGCACACAAGATGCATCCTATGGCCCATGTAATTTCCCCACCTATTTGGATGTGCTTTAGTGTCTTATGTCTCTAGACTAACTTGTTGGGTGTTCAGAGTCTGTATTTCACTCATACCCGTGTTGGCACTCTGATGTCCATATACATTTTCTCCCACACACACCCACACTCATATTCATCTGCAGGGTTATACAGAGGGATAACTCAGAGGACCTAGCATATTATTGTATTGGTACAGTACATGAAATGAATACAGTAGCTGATTAATGGAAGACTAGCTGAGATGAGGCACTGCACTAGAATAATCTAAACAAAAAAATTACAGAGTACAGTACCTCCTGATTGTGTGACTTTGGTAGAACCAAGTGTAATATATATACAGTACTGTACAGCAGATTGTTTTATTAGTTTCTTAATAAAATTGAATAAAACACTTACTACTGTGTTTCCTTGTAAGTTTAATATTCTTTTTGTGAGAATCTATGATACAGTAGTAACAGTACATTGTTTATTGTTACAAAACTGGTCAACTGGAAACATTTTTTGTAAACATTAAGACATCATGTTAATCATTCTGGAAATTAATACTATAATTCAGACAGTCATGCACTTTCATCAGGCTTATAATTATCTAAGCAAATGTGAAGCATCAACTAGAGAACTGACCAAACTAATGACAACTCTTGTACTGTATAATTTATGATGAAATGAGTGGCTATGTTGGTTAATTTACCGAGCTTGTGAGGCTTACCTAGAACAATTCTCGTTGGTTCAGTTGTAGTTATTATTGTCTTCAATCTTAGACTCATAGTGGCCGCGGGTGCCCAAGCTTTAATTTAATTGATTGAGAATGAAAGAAGACCGCCCTACGTGATGATGTGAATGGTGATGAAGACTGATCATAAATTACAGACAAGTACTCAATACAACGAGAAGAATTTATGGTGTTAAAATACTGGGTATTATTGCAGAAAAACTGGATTTTTTGCTTGGATTGCGCAGTGTACCACATCCGGCTAGGTCCTGGGAATTTGCCCCAGTCACTTTATGATAACTTACACCGGTTATATCCCGGTAGTTTGCCCAGGTTAGGTCCCGGTAGTCTGCTGTGGTCTAGGTTAGGTTAGGTCAGGTCAGACTAATTTCCAAATTATGTTTGTATAAACGGGGCATCTCCTAGAGAAACACCATAGATGAAAAGTGTCTTAGAATGGTCCAAAATAGTGGGTAATGATACTAAAATATATAATGAACCCAGTTCTTCTGTAAATTTACCAAATACAGTAATTAACATAGTTTTCTGATACTCGTGACCACTTTCCCAGCTAACTGAATACCTCAATATTTGATGCTCAATAATAAGTTACTCTGTGCTCTCAACCAATGGGAAAATTATATAAAGGTGGTTCAAGAGTTAAAAAAATAGGAAATTTCTACTAGACGAAATATCAAGAAGATGGTAAATGTGCGACCATCTTCAAGAGTAAACAGGGACTTTGTGAGGTAAAAATTAAAAAGGGAAATGTCTTCAAACAGACCTGGCACCACTGCGCCCTATTGACAGTTGTAGCATGTGTCGACCTCTTACGTCTGTGAGTTGTCTACTGTCAACTGTTCCAGAGATTTGTACAGTACGTGAGTTATTGAGGTTGTTTATCTTAACTCCACGGTATCGAGTTCTTGGAAATATTGTAATGGATGCACGTAAACCATAAAAGTGAATGTAAAGGTAAATAATGGTGATTGAAGATTGAGTGGGAGAGTAATGTCGATTGAGTGTGTGTGTGTGTGTGTTTGGAGATATTTCAGGGTGTATTTTAAGTTTCTATAAATAAATCGGCGAGACCTACAACGCATGAACTGGGTTATGTCGTTTCTGGATAATCAGAGTCAGATTTTAATAATACGTAAGGCAATGGAGTGAAAGGAATAATTAAAAATTATATTGTCCGACAGTAAAGTTAAGGGGGTTACCATTTACTTTTGTTACATTGGAGTGTCATGATTCGGTAAATATTGAAAGAATTCATGATTCCTCCAAAGTATGCCAGGAAACAGGACCACATGAACAAAAATAATGGTGTTCTGTTGCTTGGAATAGTTTGGAGGAATCAGTTACTCCAGATTTGCCAACACTACTTCCCCCTTAAACCAAAATATGGAATTAACCTGCAGTGAACAACCATGTGCTTCTCTTCATAATTTTGTTTACCCAAGATTCATATGAATAAGAAAACGATAGCCATTATAAAGCAGTTTATTGAACAAACAGATGTATAATACGATAATATTGTAATGTTGTGTTAGTCATTTCCACTTGACATGTTTTGGGGGCGTGCCACACTCATGCAGTCTATCAATTTGTAAATATAGAAGCCTGAGTAAGAAACTGTTTAATGGAAATGATGTACAGTAGCTGCACCCTTGTAACTTAATGTTCTTACTGTTGAAAAGGTTATAGAAACAGTTTACAGAGAGTAAAAATATAAAAACATTAATTTTGTAGTGTGACAGTCAGGTAACCTTGTTGACATGTCAGCCTGCAGCTTTCCACGTCTGTGCCGGTAGTAAGTAGCATATTACATAGATTTTACTGGAATATAGCATCTTGTAGCATATACAGTGCAAAAATGCTGTTGAAAGCATCAACTAATAACACAGCCAAGCCAGTGATAGAAGAATAGCACTATGGTCTATGTGAGTATACATTTTCTCTCACCCGTTTAGCTAAGTCGTAGGAACCCCAGATTAACTGATAACACATAGCCAGGCGAGTGGGAAAGCACAATACCAATATATGGAAGAACGATAGAACCCATTGTACAGTCACGCTTAAATGTCTTGCAACACCTTCGAATGAAACCTCGAAAAAAGAAGAAATAGTGCGAAACTATAGCGGTTGGTTGGTTGGCTCATAAGATTCACTCAAATGGGTCACTTTTATTCACCCGATTCAGGACTTGTGAACGTGATTGTGCGTGTATAAATAATAGTCAGTTATTATAGTCTGACTAGCAATCATTACCACTAGGCTACCTCAAATAACCCCAGCCGTATCAAGATTTAAAAGATCTTGCTCAGCCGAATACACTTTAGCATAGCGTCGTCCAAAATAGGTAATAACACAGAACCAGGCTAGGAAAAGTAGAATAACACTGTGGAAGAGAGCAGCAGCCACTGTACTGTAGCCTGCTAGTAGGAGAAGCAGGAGTGAGACGGTAGTTAGTCCCAGGTAGGGCATCAATAGACAGGCCAAGAAGAAGGCGTTGCTGGGACTGTGTGTCATCTGTCGAAGTAAGATGACGAAACTCTCACGTAGGGATGGGGCGTCAGGGTCCTCATTGTATGTGTGGCAGCGACGACACCTGTATATACACAGAGAACACATACATACTGTGCCTACACAATACATATACACATAAGTACAGTACCTACATACATACGTAGGCTACAGTACTTACATGCATACATAACTACAGTGCCAACATATATACATACAGTACATACGAACAGTACCCTTACATGCATACAATTAATAAAGATTATATTTCTTTATCTACCAGTATGAATACAGTATATGATTGTATAATTGTAAACCCGATACAGCAAAAAATGGCGCACCTTAGCGGAATTTTTGTAAGAGCAAAGGTATTGTTAAAATGTTCGTACTCGAAGAATAATGGTTACAGATTTGTCAATACCAATCCGGCCACCTGTACCAGAGTTACAGGTGTGATGGCAGTTGTGAGCTATTGTCGTGGCTTCGAGAACAATAGCGTCGGCTTCAAGGTTACATATTCCAATTCTCACATTCCGGTACTGTATAATACCTTGTGTACTCCCTGCCCCCTCCCCCCAACCCACCGATAAAGTTAAATCCCCGTAATGAGTACACACACACACACAGACTCACCTGTTGGGTATTTTAATGTTGACATGGCTCTCATCAAACGTGACGTTACTTTTATTGGATGATACCACTGACTCTCCCATGTCTGCTGTTTGTCCCTTCCCACCTCTTGAAGAAACACAAAAGGATAGACTGTTAAGATAATGTTATGTTTGTGATGAATATGGAGTGGCAATGTGGGCAAATTGTGTGTATTTTGACATTAATTATATTTTGTAAGACTACGTTAGGATCGTAATGTAGCTCATTGTCTTTTATATATAATATATATATATACGGTACTACGTATAGTTAGTTACCTTCACACTTTTCATTCTTTCCCCATCACCAGTCCACCTCAGAATGGTATGGTACTCCAATACAAGTCAAACGTATACAGTGCAAAACATACCGTAAAGAACTCACAGATTAGGCTATACACTTGACGGAGATAATTTTGTGCCGAAACTTGTGCTTATTATTTGTGGTTTCTTTAAGGTTGTAGTCCCATGATTCACTGTTGTGGTGAAAAAACAAAACACTGACAAACTGACGAAGAGGTTTGGTGAGTAGTGGTTGTGATGGTAGATTAGGCTTGCAATGGTAGTGGTGTAGGCTACTTAGGCTGGTGGTCGTGATGGTAGTAGTGTGGATAGGCTTGTGAGTTTCGAGTGTTTAGTGGTGTGATTATGTGGATGTAGGCTGATGGCGGTGTGTGTGTGGTAGTATGTGGATAAGTCGGTTGTGGAGGTAGGTGGGTTAGGCTGGTATGGGCAAGTAGGCTAGATGGTGGTAGTGAATGGTAACGGTGTGGTATGAGTACTTTGGTAGTGAGGTTAGGTTAGGTTTGATATATGTGTGTGTGTGGTAGTAGGTAGGTAGTATAAACTGACTCAGGCAGCGACATAACATACTGTACAAGGTGTGGTGGTTAGAGATACCACACCTGCTCAACCTCTACACCTGTGTCTGTCTAGAACACCTGTCGCCCCATAAGGAGAACTAGGTAAATTGCGCCCCTTCACACCCGAGGCAATACATTTTCTCTCTTCCACTGTGCCTCCGTTTCATTTTTGTTTTTTTCTTCGTGCTTGTTGTTCATTCTCTCTTGTCGCCTTGTCTTCTGTGATATAATATGCATGCTCAGTCTTTTATCTTCCCCCCTTTCATTCACAGCCCGTCTGACACCTGATCACACATTTTTAATAAAAGAGAAACAAGTAGACAGAATGTTTTTTTTTTTTTTTTTTTTTTTTTAATTACGGGCTGGACAGTAGTAGGACAGGTGGTGATAGAACGATTCCTCCAAACCATACCGCAAAAAAGATTCCCAACTCTCATAGGCCTAGGCTACCGTAGCGCTGGGTCTGTTTCCTGCCATAGTTTGGAGGAATCAGAACCCTTCCAGCTACTTCACAATGGACAGATGACCACCTGAATTTAAAGTACAATTTCAGGAACGAAACTTTTATTTAGTACAATGTAGACTGATTTTGCCATATGGTTTCATACTTTTGGGTCACCCTGTAGGCCAGATATTTCGGTAATACATAAACAACATTATGTAAACAACAATAATAGGCAACAACAAAAAATACCTACAGCAGTAACAACAAAAATACTATAATAACTCAACCAGCACCATAAAAAAAAAAAACATGACCACAGTAGGCTTGCGTAGTCTTCATTAGCCTCTACTACTACTACTACTACTACTACTACTATATATTATACTACTACTACTACTACTACACGCAATAACATAGTACCATTCTTAATTAGACCATTGGAGAGAAAACAATAGATTAGTTTGTTCTACTTTTTCTTTGTCTGCCTGGGGGAGGGGAGGGGCCAAGAAATTATGGATTGTTTATTTATTTATTTATTTATTGTATTTCTCATTCCTCTGTTGTTGTATTTATTTTGTGGTTGTCAGTTCACCTTCAAAGGAATATGACCTGAAATAGACCACACGTTTTGGGTACATACATACATGCCAGTGTAATATAATAAGTTGCAAATAAGTATATAGGTTAAATTGTGTAAAATTAATTATTGGGATTACTTTCCATATACCAAAAAAAAAAAAAAAAAAAGACAAACAATAACATGAGGGAGCCAGTGCCCTACATTTTTATTTTTTATTTTACTAAATTGGAAGGCTACTGATTCCCCTAAACTATCCCAGGAAACAACAAATTACTTCAATATTAGGCTAGTACTCCTACCAATAAGGGATCTGTTTTGTGACATAGCCTAGTGGTGGAGGAATTAGTAGCATCTCTAATTTACCCCCCCCCAAAAAAAAAAAAAAAAAAAAGTGTCTCCATATAAAAGATAAGTACAGTATAATATGTAGTACACCTGTTTGTACAGTAGGGAAAAATAATGTACTTTTTGCTTTAGTACAGTACATCATCGATCGCAGGCCAGCGTTCAGGGACACTCCATGGTTATACAAAGGAAGAACACACACGCTTGATAGTTGTGTGTGTGTGTGTGTTAGTATCGGTATGTGAATGTTGTGTGTGTTTAGGGTATGTTTTAATATCTGAGTTTGACCTGTAATGTGTGTGTGTGTGTGTGTGTTAGTATCGGTATGTGAATGTTGTGTGTGTTTAGGGTATGTTTTAATATCTGAGTATGACCTGTAATATGTGTGTGTGTGTGTGTGTGTGTGTGTGTTAGTACCGGTATGTGAATGTTGTGTGTGTTTAGGGTATGTTTTAATATCTGAGTATGACCTGTAATATGTGTGTGTGTGTGTGTATATATATATATATTAGTACCGGTATGCGTGTGTGTGTATGTTTAGGATTTGTATACCGTAGATATCCGAGTATTACTTGTAATGTGTGTGTGTGTGTGTGTGTATTAATACCGGTAATCTGGTATGTGTGTGTGTGTTTTTACGTTAATACTGTACATTTTAGATATATTACACACCATTAATTTACGTAACAAAATTATTACCTATATTAAACCATTTATATACAGTACACTGGAATGAATAGACTCAATCATGTAATAATTCATGCAGGGTTGGTACCAGCTGGGAAGAAAAAACAGGTTTATTTTTGATGGATAAATAAATACATTAAGCAAGTATTAAAGTTTTTGGTGAAGACTAGGGAGTGAGAGGGAGGAAGAGGGAATATTTGTAGTGAGTAGGGTAGGGAGGGGGGTGAGAGTGGGGAGAAGGGAAGGGAAGGATGAGAGTGGGGAGTGGGAAGGAAGAAGAGGGAATACTTGTAGTGAGTAGGGGAGGGAGGGAGGGAGGGATGAGAGTTGGGTGTGGGAGAGTGGGGAGGGAGGGAGAGGGAACTTTGTAGACACGTGACGTCACATCGCCAAGGCAGTGCGGTAGACAAACACGGAACCAACACACACACACACACACACACACACACACACACAACTGCCCAAAGTATGTGTGTGTGTTTGTGTGTGTGTTGATATTTTGTGTGTGTGTGTATGAACAGTACCAATATAATGTGTGTGTGTGTGTGTGTGTTTGTGTGTGTGTGTTCAGTACCAGTATCATATGTGTGTGTGTGTGTGTGTGTGTTGATATCGGTACTGAAAACACACACACACATGGATACTGGTACTGATCATACACACAAACACACACACACACAAAATAAATCTTTTTCTCAAACTTCCGTACTCTCTCTCTCTCTCTCTCTCTCTCTCTCTCTCTCTCTCTCTCTCTCTCTCTCTCTCTCAAATGTGTACTGTATTGTGAAGTGAAGGTTGACATGAGTAGGCTAGTAGGCAACGAGGAGGTAACTGTGTTTTTTCGTTTTTGTTCACTTTTCTCATCAGTCATTAATTAAAGACCCCATGATGTAGTCAGACAATTATTGGAGGTTAGTGAGTCATTCAAACATTGCCACGAAACACAGAATACCCATATCGAAGGAGCTCAATTGTTTCGTGGCATAGTTAGGAGGAATCAGCTGAAGCCTCCATCAAGTCTCATACACGATCACAGGGTCCTTAATAATTATTAGGCTACAGAGTTTACCCACACACTCCTTCTGGCTTCTGGTATTGTTATTATTATTATTATTAATATTATTATTACACCTTGAGTCTCCCAGCGTGGTAGGGTATATAGTGTTGAGGTAAATCGTCTGTTGTTAGCCAAAATAGTAGTAGTAGTAGTGTCAAGGTAAGCAGCCGAGGGGTACAGATCAATGTCTTATCAAGGGGAAAGGTCAGTCTGTATGTGTGTGTGTGTGTGTAGAGAGAGAGAGAGAGAGAGAGAGAGAGAGAGAGAGAGAGAGAGAAAGAGAGAGAATGGAAGGATGAGAAAAGAAATGAGTGTGTGGTGGAGAAAGAGAGAGGGAGTGGAATAGATAGTATAATTATGGAATGAAAGAATGGGGGAAAGAAAGTATGAAGGAAAGGTGTGTATGAGTGTGTGTGTGTGTGTGTGTATGTGGTGAAGAGAGAGAGAGAGAGAGAGGGTGTGTGTGTGTGTGTGTGGAAAAGGAGTGTGTGAGTGTATGTATGTATGTATGTATGTATGTGTGTATGTGTGTGTATGTATTATGTAAAATGTCGTATGGTCTTAAAATAATTGAACACCACAGACTGTTACCATTATTGTATATGAAACAAATCATATAACAATAAAATTTAATATAAAAATACCTGCTTGCATGGCTCCACTGTATTATACCGTATTTTGTAATTGTATATTCTTATAGTAATGTATAAGTAGAACTTGAATGTATTTACTGTTTTATGTAGCCTAATAATTGTACTGTCATATGATACTGTATAATTATTATTGTTGTTATTATTATTATTACTATTATTATTATTATTATTATTATTATTATTCCCTTACATGCCAACTTGTCCCCTTCCCTTCCTCACACTTCCTAACCTCTAACCCCCTGACCCCCTCACCCCTCACCAATTTTACATGCCCCCCCCCCCACCACCCCCCTTTCCCTTAGTTCCAGAGCGGTAGGGAGTCTAGTGGTCGTAGTGGAGGCGGTGGTAGTAGTGGTGATAGTGATAGTGGTGGGTAGTAGCGTTTATACATTGGTGGCGAGTGGACGGTACCTAGAGAACACGTTTTGTTATTATTATTATTATTATTATTATTATTATTATTAAGTACGATACTATAAGCTGCTATTTGTTATGTTTGTGTATAAACTTTTAGATAACATTATTATTATTATTGTTATTATTTTATTGTTATTATTATTATTATTATTATTATTATTATTATTATTATTATTTATATATATTTTTTCGAGGATTGATAAGCATTTGGCGTGGATTCCAGTACTGTATATTGAAACATTTATCCACTGTGTGTGTGTGTGTGGATTGTCTCGCTTTTATACACAATGGATTGATTGAAAGATAGATAGATATTAGGCGCCGCAACAGCGAGGTCATATAGCGCCAGAGAAAGGTGATAGAGAGGTGTGACAGCAAGCAAGAAGGAAATAAAATGAAAAGAGGGACAACTGAAGAAGTATGTACAGTTGACCAAGTAAAAAGTGCCAATACACAATGGACTAAAAACCTCACAACACAACACAACAAGTCAAAAGTTATAGGCCACAAGACAAAGGAAAAGGAATTGAAGGAGTATTAGGAAATGACGGAGTATTTGGAATTGAGGAAGTATAAGGAATTGAGGGAGTATTTGGAATTGAGGGAGTATAAGGAATTGAGGGAGTATTAGGAATTGAGGGAGTATTTGGAATTGAGGGAGTATTTGGAATTGAGGGAGTATTAGGAATTGAGGGAGTATTAGGAATTGAGGGAGTATTAGGAATTGAGGGAGTATTTGGAATTGAGGGAGTATTTCAGTGTTTGTAAATCCTGAGTTGTAAAGTTAAAAAAAAAAGTCACAGAAATGAAAAACAAAACAAACAGATAGAAAGGAAATTGGCAAGTAACTTCCTTTTTCCGTGGCTCTTCTTAAGGGGGTAATTCACTTTTGTTACATTGGAGTGCCATGATTCCTCCAAAGTATGTCAGGAAACAGGACCAAATGAACAAAAATAATGGTGTGTTCTGTTGTTTGGAATAGTTTGGAGGAATCAATTGCTCCAGATTTGCCAACCCTGCACTTTCATTATGCCATTAGGCATATACCTCTGGAGCAACTGATTCCTCCAAATTATTTCAATCAACAGGACGTCATTATTTTTGTTAATTAATCTGGTTTCTTGGCGTACTTTGGAGGAATCAAGACGCTTTTATTTATGCCTGAGTAATGCTGTGCTATTTGTCTGTGTCATCATATTGATTTTAACTTTTGGTACATAAGAGTGACTTGATTCCTCCAAAGTATGCCAGGAAACAGAACCAGATTAACAAAAATAGTGATGTCCTGTTGCCTGGAATTGTTTGGAAGTATACCAGTTGCTCCAGATTTACCACCACCAACAACAACAACACTGTACTTACTTGTTACTTGTTTGTAAAATATTCTATGCCTCACTCACTCCACCAGCAGAAGGTGCTCCACAGGCCTTACTCGATATTATTAAACACTATAATCACTTGTAATGCTCATATCATCCATGTTGTAACACTCAGACAACAGATGTGTTTTCAGTCTTTTTTTATAATATATCAAGCAATTTTCACTGCTTCTGACATTTAATGCAATCCATTAAAGAGCCTTGGTGCACACCTTTCAAACGCTTTGAAACTCATTGTCAGATTACTCCTCGGTTCATTTAACTTGTATTGTTCGTCACTATGCCTAAGTTCCATAGAGGTATTTACTTGAAAATCTCTTAAAAGATTCTTTAACATTTTAAATAGTCCGGGTTTCCAAATTTCAAGGCTCGAAATGTTAGAATACATATCTTGTACACAATCCTCGCCTTTATATGTAGCCAATATAAGTCAATGAGTGCTGGAGTTATCCTTTCACGAGATTTGGAACGGCTTTCATTAATCTTATACTGTACGACCACTTGTGCTTTATTGACTCACTCTGCTGCCACGAGGATTAATTTAGTTCCATTCATTCAGTCTTTTTACATATATATTTATTTTCATTTGGGTACCGGATTATTAGATATTTAGTTATTTTCAGTTAGATAGTTTTTTTTAGATATATATTTTCATGTGGATAGATAGTATTGGTATAGTTTTTTTATATATATTTTCATATATTTTCATATCCTTTCTTCTCTTCCCTTACCACCTTCCCTGTCCCTTTTCCTTCCATCTCCCCTCTCTTTCTTTTCCCATCCCCCTTCTCATTCCGTCCCTTCCTCCTCTCCCTTCTCTTCCCCTCCCTCTCATTCTTTTCCCATCCCCCTTCTCATCCCGTCCCTCACTCCTTCCCCCATCCCCCTTCTCCTCCCCTCCCCCTCCTTCTTTTCCCATCCCCCTTCTCATTCCATCCCTCCCTCCTCTCCCTTCTCTCCATCTCCCCTCTCCTTCTCTTCCCCTCCCCCTCCCTCTCATTCTTTTCCCCTCCCCTTCCTTCTCTTCCCCTCCCCCTCCCTCTCATTCTTTTCCTATCCCCCTTCTCATTCCGTCCCTCCCCCCCCCCCTCCTTTTCTTCCCCTTCCTCCTTCTCTTTGTTATTTTCACCCCATAGCCTACTGAGGAAGGTGGTAATTGACTCTTGTTGCCAGGTATGCATAATAAACAAATGACTGTGTGTGTGTGTGTGTGTTATTTTTAGAGCACTTTGATTCCTCCAGCGTATGCCACGAAACAAAACATAGCCACAATAACAAACAAGACTAATGGTGTTTGGCTTGTTGTTGTTTGGAATAGTTTGGAGGAATCATTTGCTCCAGAATTACCACCATTAACACTGTACCACCTACTAACTAACTAACCCCATTAATATTCCACCAATAGATGTTTACAGTTGGGTTCAAAAGGTGTTTATGAGTAGCCTGTGTATAAATAAAAACATGCAGTCTCTTTAAGGTGGTAATAGCTATACTTTTTTTTTGTAGATTGGAGCTCCATGATTCCTCCAAAGTATGCCAGGAAACAGGATCAGATGAACAAAAATAATGATGTCCTGTTGCCTGGAATAGTTTAGAGGAATTAGTTACTCCAGATTTACCAAAAACACTGTATTATTATTCCTTTATAAGTCAAACTCAAGCACTTGTAGTTTTTATATAGATATTATATTAACACACTTTCAATAACATCTTGCTTAGAACTCATTTAATAAACACATGAATTTTATGATATTTAGTATCAGCGGGACATTATTTTTGCTTCTAACTGTACAGAGGTGGGACATAAGTCACTTGTACAGGAATGTTATTGACCCCAGTCTTTATATAAGGTGGATAGGTTCGTGGTGGGATTATATTGAAGAGAAGTCTAATTCACCCATTTACAGAGTATACTTAGCTGAACCAACCTAACCTAACCTAACCTAACTCCTAGTCTAATATAGCATAACTTAACTAATTCTAGCCTAATTTAACTCCTTAATCTAACCTAACCCCTAGTCTAACATAACCTAACTTAACTTATTCTAGCCTAATTTACCTCCTTAATCTAACCTAACCCCTAGTCTAATATAACATAACTTAACTTAATCTAGCCTAACCTAACAGAACATAACCTTACATAATTTAACCTAATATAACCCAACATACAAACCTAACCTAACTTAACTTAATCTAGCCTAACCTATCATAACATAATCTAACCTAACCTAACTTAATCTAGCCTAACCTATCATAAGTTAACCTTACATAATCTAACCTAATATAACCCATTCTAACATAATTTAACCTAACAGTAATTCGCTACAACCGTTTGGGAGAGCACACACACACACACTCACACACACAAACACACACACCTACCTTCATTCTCTTTTCCATACATTCATTCTCACACAAACACAATCTCTTCAACACACACACACACACACACACACACACACACACACACCTACCTTGATTCTCTCTTTCATACACATTCATTCTCACACAAACACAATCTCTTCAACACGCACACACACACAGCAAATTAATCAAAACCATGTGTGTGTGTGTGTGTATTGCGTAGATTGTGTTTGTGTGAGAAAGAATGTGTATGGAAGAGAGAGAATATGTGTGTGTGAAGGCGCGTGTGAAAGAAAGAGAAAAAGAAACTCCATCAATTTCACCTCCTTTCCACTTACCCCTCACTCCCTTCCCTCTCTCTCCCTCTCCCTATCTCCCTACCCCCTCTCCCTCGACATATTTCTTGATACCGCTTTCTTTATTCGCCCCCCCCCACCAACCCCCCCCCCACCTTATACCCCCATACCCCCTCCCCCCCCCTTCTCGTGGTCCCAGAGGTGACGTGTGTTGGTGGTGGGGTGGTGGTGGGTGGGTCTTGCAGTACGGCGGGTCACGCGAGGAGGTGTCCTACTTACCTCCTCCTGCATGTGTCTTGCTGCGTCACTTGCCCTGCCCTGCGTAGCCTTGCCCTGCTCTGTCCTGTCCATCCTAGCCCTTTCTTTCCCTTCCTTTCCTTGCGTAGCCCTGCCCTGCTCTGTTCTGTCCTTCCTTTCCCTTCCTTGCCCTGCCCTGCGTAGCCTTGCCCTGCTCTGTCCTGTCCTTCCCTGCCCTTCCCTTCCTTTTCTTGCCCTCCTTTGCCCTGTTCTGCCTTTTGTGTTGTCCCTCTTTCTGTTTTAGGTAATCATGTGCCCTGTCTGTTATGTCCTGCCGTGTGTCAGGCCTGTTACGGTACCTTCCCACTTCCTCTATCATCCCGTTTCATTGTATCGTTCACTCAGTTTTGTCCTGTTGTCCTGTTTCGTCTTTCCCGTTGTCCTATTTTGTCCACCCAGTTTTGTTCTGTTTTGTTAGGCTCGTAAGATCTTGCTTGCCATTTCTGTCTTACCCTTTCCTTATCATAATTCTCTCCTCTTCCCTCCCTCATCGCCTTTCTCTCGTCTTCC